>OU426987.1:214792733-215362164 GCA_911387755.1 Chrysotoxum bicinctum | reverse complement strand
ATTGAGGAAACCGAACAACTCTCAGACCACACATTTGACGTTGCCAAAAACGCTGCTAAGTGTAATCTAAGCTGTATTCTAAAAGGCCCAAGCTCTAGTATCATCCCCATATTTGGGTAGATACTCCAATAACCCACTTGAGCCTCTTGGATAGAATCCAAAAGAACTTTAAAAATGATAGGTGATAGAAATTAAACAGAAACATTTGGATTTCTTTGGATTTGCAATGTTTTTTGTCTTTCATTATATTACCGTTATTTTTATAAACAGTGTTCTAATGAAATAACCCATTGCATTTCTGTCCATAAACAAATTAACCGTATTACTCGTGCTTCAGGGAATTCCCATCAGTTTATCCCTGAGCCTAACTTCGGATGTGCTGTTAAATTCAGAGATGCATTGTTCAGCCGCACTACACGAACGTGGAGTGCATTACTCGACTTTATTTCCCTCCCATTATGATATTTAGACATTCTAAAATCAATAGGTATGTTTTTTTTTTAAATTCTCTACAACTTTCCTAAACATTTTAAGGGTACTCCTACTCATACTCATACTCCCTTTAGTGCGCGCAAAATTGCTAAAAATAAAAAATATATTCAAAATGTGAGAAGTAACAGAAGTTATAACGTTTCTAGTTGCTTTTTGAAGCTTATTGAAAATGCCCAACCAGAGTTGCAGTTTGTGTTTTTCAGCACATATTGCCAGTATTTTTACTTTTTTTTGAAAAATATCACAGAGTTTTTCGAAATTATGTGAAACGGTTATCCTGAATGGTCCTTAATCTCCAAAAAATTTACGACAGTACACCTATGTAATTTATGCAGTTCTTCGGTCCAGATGGAAAAAAGTACATTTATTTTACGTACACAGCTTGTAAAGACCACGAACCTAGTGTCTTACAACTCTTAACTGTGCCTCTTTGTGCCGGCATGAATGGAGGGTACCTACAATTTTCTTCTGAGTCTGAACTTTTAACCGTTGCACTTGAAGCATTTTTAACTTACTGGAAAGAGCTAATACTCTGGCGAAAATTGTTTTTTTTCTTATGTAGCAGCACATCCAGTTTGTTTTGAACTTAATTATAAGTTAATACCATTTTTATAACTTAAAACTAAGCTTAAAACATACTATACTCTGTCCAACAAAAATTGTCAGTACAGGGATGATAGGACGTTTGTCACTCATTCTGGTTGCATTGCCATGCATAAGTGTGTCGCCTTTTAAAGCTCTCACAGGGATTCCGTAGTTTACATTATAAATCGCCGCAAATGAGAGTAAAAAACGCGTAGGGCTACCGTCTGCCGATTCAAAACGACTGAAAACAATATTCAATTTACCTTTGCCCACAACACCAAGCGGTAAGATAATAGGCGCGTTTTTTTTTTTAAGTTGAAAAGCAATACGACAACACTCAACATACTCATCTTCTTAAAATGTGTTCTCGAAAGCTTCAAATCCCAAATGCTCCTTAATAAAAACCACTGAAAAAGCTCCTTGCTTGCAATTGAGAACGATAATGGTAACTCTGTTTTGATGTAAATAAAGAGCGCACGATCGTATTGAGTGACACTTGACACTTTTGAGTCTTGAGTTCTTGGCAGTATCTCATCCAGTGTTGCCAGAAACACCGATTTATCGTATTTCTCCCGATTTCTAAACCTATTTCCGATACACCGATTTTTGATGTAAATAGTGCACTTTCTCCCGATTTTCATATTTCAAAAAAGTTCATATATTCGCCGCTCTTGAATGAAAATAATTTATTATTTTATTAAAAATTTTGTAACATCTTATATAACTTAAATTTGCATTTAACTATTAATAGCAACTTTTTTGATATGAAAATACATTACAAAGAAAATGTCATCGGTTTTGCGGCGGATGTAGCAAAAAATAATTTGTCAGATAGTAAAAACTCTGTTGCTTCATTTTCAAAGGTTGATTGCCCGAACATTATAGTTTTGAAATGCATCTGCAATTCTTTTACCATCTGTACATCATATGCCTGCTTCAAACTTCAAAAGTTCTTGAAATAATGGGTGATATGCATAAAAGATAGTAAATGCTTTTACTTGAGAATTTCTAAGTAATTACTTTTTTTGATATGCATAAAAATGCAGTAAATGCTGAAAATAAAGTATTTACTTGAGGCCACAGTACTTACTTTTTTCGGATGAACTTTTTCAGCAAATACTTTATTCCGTATGCATAAAAAGTAGCAAGTACTTTTTTCTGTGGGAATTACTTCTTTTTTTCAAAGTCAAAGGATATTTTAATTTAAACACATAACTATGTACATAGCTTCGAAACCATAAAAACTTACAGTCTTAACTCTATTCTCAAAGGATTCACGTCGCTGATATAAATTAAAATTAAGTTACTGTTGACTGTACTGAAATGGCGGAATTTGTACGCGTTAGTTTACAAAAAGTCTATAAAAGTCGAAGATCGGGTTCAGAATCAAATTTTAAAGAACTCTATCGTTTTGAGAGGGAAAACGTAGATTGGTTGAGTGAGTACTTCATTGGTAAGTCATTGCAAAATCGTAATTTGTAGTTTTAAAACTTGACACACCCTTACTATTTGGAGCCTTTTGTTAGTTCGCGGAAATGGTGTAAAACTTTCTATTTTCTTATACGCCTGTTAACTTAAAAATATAATTTATAATTTTACAAGAAGCAAACACTTATGAAAACTGTTATATATGTATATTGCGATACTATAGATACCAGTAGGCTTCCGTTAGTTAAAGGAGTTAGTGGTTTTTAGTTATTGGCGAAGTTTTAAAACTTGCCCTTAGTCGCCAAGTTTATATAGAGTCTTATGTTGAACAAATGGTTCATATATATAATACTTTTTAAGGAGCTCATACTGAAACAAGAGGAGGGGCAATCACTCAACAAGAAAAGATGCGAATTTTTTTACGATACGTTGGAGATCCTGGATTTCAAGTTGGCGTATCCAGAACAGTTAATTTTGTTGCAAAATTAATAAAAGACAAAGCTTCTCATTGGATAAAATTTCCATCGAGCTATGAAGAACAGCTGGGAGTAAAAAATGATTGGCTAAGCAAATACAGGTTCCCATTATGCATAGGAGCCTTGGTAGTATTTATTATCAATTTCCGATGAATTCTAGTATTTACTTGGATGAATTTAGTATATACTGAAAGTATTTGCCAGTTAGTAAGTACTAAACTTTATGCATATGGAATGAAGTAAATACTTTAAATTTAACCATTTGCTTTAAGTTATAGTATTTACTATTATCTTTTACTTGTAGTAAATACTTCCGTTTTATGCATATCGCCCAATGTGTCGCGATATATATATAACTATATTCAAAACAGTCAAAAATAGTAGCGAAATATCAAGAATTTTTAAAATTATAATGGCTGCTTCATCCATCACAAACTCGTTGTTTATCATAAGAATAGGGGGTGGCCGTGGCGCGATGGATGTGTGCTCGCCTGTCAACATCAGGATGACAGGTTCGATCCCTGCCGTCGTCGTCTATGTCGCTTTAATTCCATTAAAAACCTTCTAAAAATTGTCATCAATGGGTTGCTGGTTTACTCATTACATGTTGTTCAGGCATAACACTAACAACATGTAATTGAGTTAAACTAGTATGCCCAACAAGGATTAACACGAATAAAATAATGTGAATTATAAGCGACATAGAAATAAGACACGGCATTTCTCCGCTTTAGCTCAGCCGCCATCCCTGGAGATAAAAATATCTGAGACAACCACCAACAGTCTCAGAACATCGTGCCACGTGGTCTTTCCTATCCTTCTTTCTCTTCATTAACTTCACGCCCGCGCTGTGTTGAAACATTTAAAGGGTAATCATAATCCCTTGAGCGCGGGTAGATTATAAAAAAAAAAAAAAATGTGTTGTTTCCCGGATTTTAGAATTATACGAACCTCTCAAAATGTAGGTTCTTTGCATTTGAAGCCAAAGTAGATAATCTTGAAAGGGGAAAAGTCATTTTTAAATATTAAGAAGAATGAATTATATCTTAAATTCTTACACCCATATTAATAAAGATGGTTTAGTGAGAGTTTATCGTTAAGTCCTGGACTAAGTATGAAATTTCATAAATAAAAAAAATATGACGTTTACTAACTATGATTAAGCTACACCGCCAAAGTAGGTAGTTTAGCGAAGGAATAAGAAATAAAATTGTCAAACTTGCTTTATTTTATCAAAAAAATTAAACAAAAGTGCGACGTGCGTGTCTTCACGATTTTTCAATAAATTTGCTTTGGAAGCCAAGCAGTTTAAAAAAAATGACAAATACGAAAGGTCGTAAACGGATTTCGACAAGTCATATGATTAATAAAACAGGCAGGAGAAAGCGGTCAAAAATATGTGAATGTGAAGTAAGGACAGCTTAATAAAAATTACATAAGTAAATACAAATCCAAACATGTTTTTAATTTTGCTTCCTTATCTTTTTATCCTCCGTACATAGGCAGCTTGTGACGTCAATTTAAAAATACTAAGGGAGAAATATTTTGGAAAATTGTTTCTTCAATCAAAAGGACCAATCAAAGTTTGGCCTTTCCATTGATGGCTAACTTTATTTCATCGATATTAACAGTACCAAACTATGCAGCTAATGTTGAGAGAACTTGTTCTCAAATAAATTTAAATAAAACAAAACTCAGAAATCGCCTTGATGTTGGAACTTAATAAGGAATTTTACTATCTAAGAACTTCTTGAAATATAAGGAGTGTAATTGCTTGAACCTTAAGGTTTCTGATTGATTATTCAGAAAATTCAGTTAAAACAAATAAATTTAATTTAAAAAAAAAATGAAACACTAAGTTCGTTTGTGAGTGCGATAGGAAACGCATATTTCTAAATATCTATAAATAAATCTATAAATATTTATATGTATAGGTATAAGTACATATGTGGTTCAACTTAAACGCTTATTTAGTATTTGTACTTGCGATATAGGTACTATAGGGCAAGTTCTGCATTTTTTTCTTTGTAAGCTAGAAGAACTTAATTTTAAACTTTTTTATAAGCTAAGCTACCCATATACAAGACTATTTGTTTTAGAGGAGAAATACTTATTTTTAATTCAAAGAACTTCCTGTGTTCAAATAATATGAACTTAAATAAAATAAAATAAAATGACGAACAATATTTTTTTTTTAAAGTAGGTAAGATTATTTCAACTTCTAATTCCCCGATTTCCCCGATTTCTGATTATGGCAACACTGATCTCATCAGCAGTGGGATACGTTGGTCGTTTTGGGGTGTACAACTTTTTGCAAAGAATTACAACAACAATTCCTTAAGAAAAGTCAGTGGCTTGCTCTTTTTTTTAGTGGCATTTTTCCTAACGCATTGTAGTGAGGGTGCATCAGGCGCCACAGCTTTAGAAAAAGCTCTCCCATAAGGCCTGTACTGACAATTTTTGTTGGACAGAGTATGTAGATGTGCAGGAAAGTAAGTTTTATGAATTTGAAAAATGTTATTAACGACAAAAAAGGCTTAAGAGTGTTAGAGTTAATAAAATTTTGTTGAATAGTTCTGTGTACGAGTACTTTTCTTGTCATTAAAAAAAGTGTCAACTTTATCAAACTTACGTAGGTAAAGTCGTGTCTGTATTTAAAATCACTAAGCTAAGTAAAAGTTAAAACATTCGGACACCATAATATTTGTCATCAAATCTACTACCTGATGTTTTAATATTAGTAAATAAAACCCAACGTCTATCAAATTCCCGATTGAACAACTATCCACATAACTGCAATCGGACTTTATCGCCATTCGTCTGCCTCTGGCACTCAACTCGAAGTCGAAATCATTGTGTGATACCTTTAAAAAAACATAAAAATTCAAATCCAATCCAAAACTATGCATTCCCTAAAACATTTCACGTAATTTGGCTGATCCGAGAGATTTATTTCCTATCGAATACCTACATTTTCCCTTTTTTTATTGATCCTGATTTTGTATTTCCACATGACTCCATGTGTGTGGATTTTGGAGGATATTTTTGTTTATTCCAAAGTCGATATATATGCTGTAACTTCTTATACCGAACTTGGTGTCATTAGCCTCGTACAATTCGCCATGTATCACAACATGTATTGCTACTAAATCAACACAAACACAACAACCCTACACCAGCTACGTGTGATTTAAGTTAATCCTCGATTTGTAGTAGCAGTAGGGAATGTACCTCAATCTTCCTATATCATCAGTTCAATCCAATGTGATACTGTATATCGTACTTGGTATAGTATCCTTTAGGTTTGTTTGGCTTGGTTTGCTATTGCTCTGGGCGAACTTGTTTTGTTAGTCAATGGTCTTGCATTTTGTTTTTACTAAATATTTGCTACCGGGTGTATTACTAACAAGTTCATTGCTGCCGGTGTCTGGACCGGAGTTGGGTTTCTGGTTTAAGGATAACCTGGTGTTTTATGTGTGAAATTCTTTCGCATAAATTGGAGTTTTCCGGTGGCCGATACAAATCATTGACCAAGTCGATTTGTATCTTTCGATTATGATCAATCAGTTCACACAATTTATGAGTACACAATGAGTAAATTCCTCAATATATAGTGTTGCAATCAAAATCCTTAAACCCCTAAAGATTTGAAATTCAATTTATTAAATTTTCTTGCAAAATTCAAATGTATTATAATACTCATTTCAAAAAAAAAAAATTAAAAACTTTTGTAAACAAAATATACAAAATGCAAAAAATAAATTTCTGTTATAAGATAAGCTACCAACTTCTTCAGATGCGCCACTAAAAATAAAAAAGAAATTACTCGTATAACACATAACGCACATTAAAATTTCAAAAGTATAAACAAAAAAAAAAAAACATAATCCACTTCAACCGGAAACAGTGAAGTAGCGCACTCGCTCTCTTCCAAAACAAATTTGTTATCCCTTATCACCAGAGCCTTGACATAGTGCTATGCACTCTGGAGTGCACAATTAAAAACCAAGTTGATATAATTTCTGTCAGTTTTTTTTTTTTTAATTTTATAATTGCTTTGCAGATAAGACAAAAAAAAAACTCAAATACAGAAACAAAAAAAAATAGAAAGGAAATTTGCAACCCTCCCAGGACCGAGTCGCTGATAAAAAAAAAAATAAAATAAAAAAAAATTCTCTGCATTATGCATTCCACAGGGAGAATAAAATTTTATTTTTTTTTTTTACATTTGAAATGACAAAGTACCATTTTGAATCGAAACTCCCGTTGCCAGTCTATAAATTTCATCGATAATCTTTTCCGACAGTGACTGACGGCGAGAGGGGATGCTAACGATAATAGAAAGAAAATGATATTGTTTTGGTGTGCTTGTCCCATAAACTACCAATTCCAAATGCGAAGGGTTATAGATAGATTCTTTTGAATTTCCGCTACATGCATTTCACTGAAAAATTCATCCGATTCCAGGATTAATGTGGAGCTTGGAAATAGGAAGATATTTTATGTATATTTCTGGAAAATATGTGTTTGGATTTCGGGGAATACAAAATTATGTGTAGATGAATATGTACTCGCAGATATAGATATGTGAGAAAAATGTGAACAATTTCAAATGTCATTCATGTGAACCTGTTTTTCGGGATAGTTATTACTCTAACTTGCTCCTGTTGAAAATTCATTGCACAGTAGATACATATACAGGAACGACTTCACATAGAAGAGAGATGCATTGCAACAAAATAAAGAATGTTGACGAATCTATCGTAAAATAATCACCCCAATTATACAATCCGAAGAGCACCGGAAATCAGACCCACTTTTGCCATTCTTACTACAATCGATTCTGTGAATCTAGTAACCAAGCAAATTTTTCATTTCATATCAGCACCAAACATTTTGGGAAGAGAACCCAATATTTAAATTTGCCACAGATAGTCCTACCCAAGATTCTCTTAAACATATGTGAACAATCCCTTGATTCCCAGCAGTAAAACTGTTGCGGATTCGATGATCGGAAAAAATATTTAAACATTTTTTACGGGACGACGCGACGGTTCAGTTTTAAGGGTAGGTGTCCATTGAAAAAATAGGTTAGGCTTTTGCGATAAGCTGTATAACTTTCACAATTTTACGAATATTTCAATGAAATAAACGGTCATCGATTAGAAAAATGTTATTTAAAATATTTTTGCAGTTTTGAAAAAAATATAAAAAAATTGTGTGCCCAGAAACTGCCACACAAGTGGAAAAATCATACATTTTAGTAAGGTCCTTATTCAAATGATAGGGAAATTCCGAAAATATTACTTTTTTATTTTTTTTATATTTTTTTTATAGAAACAACATATTCCCAAATCACGTATCGTTCTTCTTTTTTTATTCTGTTTTATTATTTATTCAAAAAAAAATATATAAAACTATGAAAAACGAAGGAAATTCGCATAGTGGTATGAATGCTCTACTGGATAAAACTTCATAAGTATAAAAGATAACGAAGTAAAATTCACTCTTGTACAAAGCCAATAAGTATGTGCAATTACGTTAATTTTTTTTTTATTTGTTTTTTTATTTTTACAGTAACTTTTTACTAACAAAAGTCAAAAAATATACATTTTTTTACAAATATTTTGTTCTCTACCCTGGGAAATTGAGAGTTATATTTTTTAATTTTTGGAAATAATTTTTTAATCAAAGATTTATATTCCCTGAACAGCGTATCGTTCTTAGAAATTTAATAAAACTCATCTAAAGTTCAAAAAAAATGCAATTCAATATGACAGTATTTGTAATGCATTTGCAAGAAAAGTATTAATAATACAGTTCTCACATATTTTTTTTATTTTTGTTTGTTATTTTATTTACTAAATTCAAAACTACAAAATGCTTTTTTCACTCAATATTTATTTAATTTTATTTTTATAAAAGAGGTCTGTTTTGCATTTTTTAACAAAAAGTTCCTTTGCACACGCACACAAGTAAGTTTTCAGTTCACAAGAATGCCACTGCAATATCAGCGCTTTGAAAGAGAAGGTTTCGTATTCTCTGTGCAAAAGAATTTTGTCCGCCCATCCACTCTCTTGATTCTTTTTTTTTTTGTCTGGGCTCATTTAGTTTTTTATTCTTGTTTCTTGCATCTCGTATTACAAGAACAGAAAAAATAAAAAAAACGTGTGAGAAATGATTGTTTTTAGTAGGTATATGATGCAATGACCATTCCACATTGTCGGAGGTAGGGTGGAAAAATGTTCTTTGTGTATGTATAAAAAAGAATATAAGTAGGTTATATCACACATTTGCTGTCATAAATTTAGTGTTTTTGTATTTTTTTATTTGCGATCTATCATCATTCTACTGTTTTTTTTTTGTTTCTTCTATGGGAAGCCATTTTAGGTACACACATAGTAATAAATTGCGATGCATAGTGATCTTCATTTTTTTTTTTGTCAAAGGGTGTGTACATGATGGAAGAAAGGAAATCTGCGATGTTGTGTATAGATTAAGATACATATGCATATATAAGTATCTACAATAGATTTTGTGTTGTTTTTTCCGATAGGTAGGTTCATAGGTAATGTAGAGGTGCAACGCCTTGTATTGATTTGGTATCGTAAGGATTATTTTGATTTAATTTTGCGTAGGTAGGTAATGGATGTATCAAAAATATATTAGATTAGTACATGTTAATCCTGTGAATGAACGCAAATTGCATTTCACTGTAAGCGAATACGCAACAACCAAGGGATATGGCAAGTGGATGGCGCCAAAATATTATGTACAATATTATGCAGGCATCTATTAATCTAAATACCTATGTACATATTTATATAAATAAGTTAAGAAGGAAAATTCGATCACTTTTTGTTTTCGGTGGTGACGTATTCCACTGGTAGAAGAATGGTGAAAGTATATAGAAAGAATATGAGAAGTGCGCTTCTTTTATGTATTTTTGTTGGTTTTACATTGGAAGAGTTGTCTCCTTTATTTCGATATGTCATGGTGATAGATAATACTCTCGTTACAGTTATTTTCTGTTGTGTTTTTATTGTGCAAATCTATTTTGTACATACACGGTTAAAAATCCTGGCGTTAAATTTAATATTTTTTGGGTTGCATATATGACCAGTCCAAAATGGTATTTAAATGTAATGCTTTGAATATATTTGATTTTCAAACTCAGTAGAAGACATATTGAATTTCAATACAGTTTTGTATTAAAAAACAAGTTCGAATTATTAAATAGTAACACACATAAGTATTAGTATTTAAACCAAAAAAATAAAATTCATCACTTCTTGTATTGGTTTTAAATGCATTTATATTAGAATTTAATACGCTGGATATTGAAAACATATTTTTTCATTTAAATTGAATATTTTTTTTACTCGTTTTGAGCCCAAAGAGAGTTTAAATGTAATACAAGATTATTAAATCTTAATACTATTTAAGGTTTCATTGGATTACTTTTGAACCCACATAGTATTAAAAACTAATACTTATTTATTAAATTTCAATACTATTTATAAGATTTGATTGGATTACTTTTGAACCCACATAGTATTGAAAATTAATAGCAGATACTCAGCTCCCGCCGTCACTAACGCCCTTCGAGAAGAATGCATTAGCGTACTTATCCAAAATGTATGCCGCTGTGCTTGTTTTTATAAGTGCTTTTAATCCCTGTAAAATTAGGAACATTTTATTTATATAGGTACATTAAATTTACTATTGAAAAAGTTACTTACTTCTTTGCTTTTTTCAAATGTTCACTTATTTGATAAGGAGGCTCTCCATCAGCAGTGTCAAGAACCTCAAGGAAGCAGGCACAGCCTGAATACTGCCGCACCATATCGCACAAGGAATCCACTGAAATCAGCACACCGTCTCGATCTTTCAAAGTAAATCAGTTCACCAGTTCATTGTTTTGCAAGACTAAAACAAAAACAAATTTTTAATAAATATATGGCACTTAAACTTGCTATTTATTACTTACTTGAAAGAAGGATATCTTCATTTGAAACAATTAAGAATTCAAATGATTCATGCGTCTGATTTTTAAATGATTGTATTTTTTTCCACGTTTTTCACTTTAATGTAAATCCCAACTAAATTTTCCATTAGGAACTCCATGTTGCCGACCGACGCCGCCGACGTGTTGAAACAAACTAACGGAGTTTTCTTTCGACAAAATTATACTCAATATTAAAAATCAGTATTAAAATCTAATATTAATGTGTTCAAAATTAATACCTCGATATTCAATTCAAGTACGAGTTAAAAAGTATTTCTTAAGCATTGAGTCCAGAGTTTCGGGCTAAATACAAAATTTATTTAATTTTAATACAATCAAATATTAAATTCCAATACTTTATTTTATTATACAGTTTCTACATAAATGTAATACTGAAATATTAAAGATAAGTATTATTGTGTATTAGAATGTACCGTTCTATAAGTGTAATACAGCCGAGAGTTTCACGCTAAATACAAAATTTATTGAATTTTAATACAATAAAATATTAGATTTCAATACATTATTTTATTATGGTCACTTTTAACCAGATATTTTACTAAAATCAAATAACAAATTAATTGAAATATAAGTTTTCAAACATAATGGTAATAGATTATAATATAGAAATATTATATTTTAGTATTTGAAGATTAAATTTTAGTGGAAAAGTATTAAAAAAAAACATTTAAGTGGGATATGTACTGAGTTTTAATACCAAATTATTACAAAAAATGTTTAATAAAGTTGGAATATTAAAAACAAATAATTCATGTATTGCATACGGCTGTAATACAAGGGCCGTATTAAAAAACATCCCAGAATTTTTAACCGTGTACCTATAAATATTTTTTTGCAACAACTGCCTCCAAAAACAAACAAAGGAAACAAAAAACTCAAGCAAAAAAAATTGATAAAAAGTAAGCAAATAGAAAATACATACATATTATGTAATACCTACTTCGTTTTCATTAGGCCACATGATGTAATTTCGTTGAAAATTTCGAAATGAGATAATTTTTAACAAAGGACAAAAGGCAAATCTGGCCTAGTTCTAATAAGAACGTGTCAAAATTAAAAAATGATATAAAACTAAAAGCACATTTTTTGTTTTTTTTTTTTCGATGAAGATTTTGACATGTTTGAAAAACCAATATAAAGTTCGTTTTTATTAAAGCTTAGCCGGTTATCTGTACATATCTGCCAATCAACATTTTTACTTGCGACTTATAGGTACTATAAGGCAAGTTATGCATTCGTAAAAAAAATCGAACTCGAGATTTTGATCAAAGTTGACATTACGATGATAGCGAAGACCAAAAAAGTGGGTCTCGCAATTCTGTCTGTCTGTCTGTCTGTCTGTCGGTTCGATTACAGCCTAAACGGCTCGGCCAATTTTCTTCAAACTTGGTAGATATGGGTTTTAATTTTTTACCCCCGGACGTTTTTTTCTATTTTTTTTTAAGACCAAAAATAACGGTACCTGCCATACGATTTTTTTTCGAAATTTTATAAATATTTTTTTTTCTCAAAAACTGTCCCACAGAATTTTTTAAAAAAAATTCCAAAAATTTCATTTGGTAAAAACTAGCTAATGGTTGAAAAAAATTTTACAAAAAATTGTTATTTTCGGTAGCCCCCCTGGGTCCATTTTTTTTGTTTTTGATTTTCTCGAAAACGGTACAGCCGATTTTAATATTTTTTTTTATGCCAAAGCTCCTCTTAAGTTTGAATATTATTACATATTCAAATTTTCAATTTTTAATTTTTTGGATTTTTAAAAAAAAATTCAAAATTTTTTTTTGGAAACTCAATATTTCGAAAACCCCATGCTCGATTTTTTTCAAACTTGGCAAATAAAAGTTTTTTAATATAGTCTACAAGATTTGAGAAAAAAAATTTTGTTTTATTTAAAACTAACGGTACCTTCCATACAAATTTTAAAAAATGGTTTTCGAAAATCGCATTTTTCTCGAAAACGGTTCCGAGAATTTTGATAAAATTTTTTTTCTTTTGATTAATCTTAACAATTTATAATTTAATGAAAAAAAATTTTAAATCTAGATATTACTGACTGTACCTACCATAGAACGATTTTTTCGAATTTTGAATTTCTCATTATCGACTTAACGGATTTTAATGAAATTTTTTATAAAAAAGCTCCTAAAAAGTATAAAAAACATTGCATTTAAAAACTTAAGAAAAAATATTTTTTCAATTTTTAGAAAAAAAAAAGTAATTTTTTTTTGAAAAATTCGATATCTCAAGAACGGCTTGGTATTTTTTTTGGAAATTAGACTTTTATTCGTACAATAATAAAAACTTAAGGTTGGCGTACCAAAATTTGTTCTTAAAAATGTTTTAAAAATTTTTTACATAAAAGCTTATTTTTTTGAGGAACCACTACAAAGACTTATAATTTTTGTTCCTGCATAAATTCATATTTGCATATATCATTCTGTTTTTATCTCTTACTACTTAAAGAATTAAAAAAAATTCATTTTATTCTTATGAACAGTTTTCTCTAATAACATTCGTTTTTAAAATTCCTAGTCTATTACATAGGAGCAAGTTCGTGCGACCCAGTCGTGCATTTTATTTTCTAACACGTTTTACTTACGACCACCAATTGTTACGTTGGTAGTTGACAAATTGTGTATAATTTCGAAATGACTTAATGAAATTCGTTTTTTTTTTTTGTTTAATAAGATCAGTTTTTATATAAAATGCATTTTTAGTTTTTGCTTAATAAAATAGAAGCTTAAAATTAGTGTACTAGTATACAAAGTAAAATTAAAATACAATGATGTTATTGGAAATAAAATTGACAAACTTTTTCTACAAAATTTGTTTCAGCTAATGGGAACCATAGTGGCACCATTTTACTTCGATTATAGTAGATATAGTTTTTTTTTTTCAAAATATTTAAAATCTACTTCTTACTTCGCACCATCAGCCAAATACTGAAATCTACTTCATTTTAAAAATCTCTGTTTCAACATACTCAAATTTTACAAAAAAAGTCCAAATCTACTTCTTTTTCTCTATTTCACTCTAGGTAGTATTTTTTTTTATATTAAACGTGCACTCAAGCTCAAGGGGTGATGAATAAAATTAAAATGTTAAACACATTGCAAGAAATTAGAAAAGTAGGATAGGATGAGAAAGCAAATACCGATACACATTGGTTTTTAATGTCTGCACATTACAATGAGTGGGAAATATTGTGCCGGGTAAAGCATTCCAGATTCGTGTAGTGCGGCTAAAAAACAGAATCACTATACGTCCGAAATTGGGCGAAGATGATGAGCAGTCCTAGAAGTACGGGTATTACGGTTGAATTGTTTGAGGGGAGAACGCAACTGGCTACTTCACTAGAGCACTGTTTATGAAAATTGCGGCGGTGCTCGAGAGATTCAAATGTTTCAGTTAGACAGCGGTCGACTATAATTTTTAGAGCTCTCTTTTGAATTCTGTGCAAGAGACTAAAGAGGGGTTTTAGAGCACCTGCCTAGTGGGAATTGCACTCGAGGGTGCACAAAATAAACGATTATTACGTATTTCACGAAAAGGAACATGAAAGCCAATCAACGAAAGCAAGTAAGGGCAATTGATTTTATAATTTATTTAATCTCTGACAAGCATTACACCGAAATAAATACGTCATGATTCTAGGGACGAAGAAGAGATTCATCGAATTACAAAAAAAAAGAATATCAAAACAATAAAAATACACAAATAAGTAAGTTTAAAAGCATAGGAACTCAACACACTGATGTGTACACGAATCCTATGTATGAAAATTTCGCTAGCATATGTGTTTTTAATTTAAAATTAAACTATATTTAAATATAGTAATTTAAATGTTATTTTTTATAAAAGAATGTTTTATTAATTAAATGAAATTAAATTTTTGTACACAATTTTCTTTAAAATTTAAAGAAATGTATTGACAATTTTAAGTATTTAAAAGTATACATTTTAGGAAAACATTTGTCGTACTCGTATACAATATTATTTCAAAATCAAAGAATCTGCGATGTAAAAATTTTGATCGAAATCGGAAGAGTCGCAAATGAAAAAGTAGAAAATAAAAAGAAGGTTCTATGACAGGTACCGATAATAACATTTATTTTTTTACCAAAGTATGGACTGCATTGTTGGTACAGTTATCTATACATAATTTAAAAAAAAAAGCATGAGAGCCGTTTTCAAAATAATTATAATATTTCATAATGGCTGTATGGAAGGAACCGAGCTAAAGTAAAACAAACCATTTCAATTTCTCCTCTAGGCTGCAGATTGCGGTACAGAGTTGCAGATAGACGGAATCATTACTCTTTTGTGTTGTAATGTCAACTTATGAAAATTCCCAGTTCAAATTTGTCTAAAAGCAAGTAAAAAGTCATTTTAAAATCTACTTCGATTTTTCCCAATTTACTTCACTTTTTTCTTCAAATCTCCTTCCATTTTTTTTCCGGAAGTGGTAACGCTGATAGGGACTTCAAGTCTAAGATATGTAACAAATGCAAAACTATGAAAATTGTTATCATTGTTTTTATTTTGATGATAAGGTACATAATATTCAGGAACAATAGATAATAAACGAACGGTTTGATCAACCAATTTCAAAATTGATAAATCTGTTTGTTTAAAAAACACTTTTCCATTTTTCTTAAATGAACGGTCAATTGTAAAAAATCAATTATGTATCTCCATAAATTGTTTCAAAGAATCCATTATCTATAACGAATTTATTCATGTTTTCAAAACTGCCCAATTTACCTTTTATGTTGTCAATTTTTACATGTAAATTAGTGGTCAAAGACGGAACCACTTTTTAATCTGAGGCTATATTTTTTTGCACTTATTAATTTTATTGAATCATAAATAATCTCAAGACAATGAAGCTATTTAAAAAATAAAAATTTAAAATGTTTAACTATGGATATTGTTTATTTTTAGAAACTCTGAAAACTCTGAAAAAGAAATATTTAAAACGCTTTTGGTTTCATCCCAATACGACCACTTTTCGCAGAGTTACAGCCCTTTGAAAAAGACTCAAAAGAACATTTTTATAGGTATAGGTACATACATAGTTACCATTATTATTTTTGAAAGTGTATTAATTTACTTGGGTTAGGAAATTTAATAATTTTTTTAGTTGAGCAATTTTTGAATTGTGAACTTTTTCCTAAAATTAATTGTCTACATTAAAAATAAATTATGAATATCAGAGCAAATTCCCCGGGTTCCTAATGTCTAAATCTGTGCTCCCTTTTCTTTATTTTTTTAAAATATCCTGAAAAGTAAAAGTCCTAGAACCAACAGATTAACCTTGTGTAAATACGCAAAGAATAAAAACGCTATCTACCTAAATGCGAAAAGTTTCAATTCACCTGCAACCAAAAATAAAACAGAAAACAAACCGTCTATTATTGTGTCTAATTGTGAGCGCTGAATGCAAAAAACTCAATTTGCCTTTCCTAAACCTCAAACAATCACGATTCATGAAAAATTATTTTTTCTACCCAAAATACAAAACGAAAAAAAACTTTCATTTACTCGTATGTCGTATCTTGTGCGCAATCCGAGTCAATTCAAAATCAAATGCTTGTGCGCTGCCTGTGCGGCTTGCTAGCTTGGCACTCGTGCCTTGTTCCCGTTTTCTGTTATTTTTTTTTTTATATTCTATTCCATCTTTCTCTATCTCTATGCGTAATGCGAAAAAAGAGGTTTCCCGAAGAGACGAGACGAGGTAAATTTATTTTCTTAACACAAAAATTCTTAACTAAGAGAGCCATATTTGTACACCAATACATGTACACGTTTTTACATGAGATTTGAGTTTGCTTCTGAGGTAGACCTACCCTTAATGAACACTGGAAATTTAAAAAGTTGGCCCAAGCAAGCTTCTCCAGGTAGATTGCTAGTCATCTTTGTACCTAAATGTGTAGCTGACTTCTCGAAAAATTAGATTTTAGGATTTTCTGGCCTGGGTCATTTGTCTAAACCCAGTTCCCAACTTCGATCTTAGAACTGATTGTAATTGTCCGAGTTTCTAGTTAACCCTAGATCATGGATTATCTTGATACTGATAGAAGTTTCCCGCACGAAAGCTTGACAGAAAGTCAGTATCATATCTCCGTGAAAAAAAATGAGTCGCTTTACGCTTGAACTTCGTTTGGAAATATTGAAAACTTATTTCCAAAGTGAAAGCTGTGTAGCCCAAACAGTGCGTTTTTTGAAAAGAAGTTCTGGCCGAAATGAAGCACCTACCGCGCCGACTGTACGTAAATTTGTGCAAAAAGTTCGTGGGACTTGTATGCCAGTGGACAGCACTCATGGTCCCCGCCGTCGTACTGTGCGCACAGACGAGAATGTGGCTGCTGTAGCGGAGAGTGTTGGTCTCAATTCACGAGCATCAACTCGCCATTGATCTCAACAGCTCAGCATTTCACGCCTGAGGAGAATTCTGCACAAATTCTGCCAGGTCCAATTGACTTAGCAATTGTAGACGCACGACCATCCGCTACGTTATCGCTTCACGATACCCACACGTTATGGTCTAGAAACCAATGCATCCACACAGAGTGACAGTTCGGTAGTGATTGTGGAGTGATGGTATCATTGGACCATTTTTCTTTGAAAATGAGGCTGAGAACAGCGTTTCAGTCAAGGGTGGGCGTTACATAGCCATGTTAACCGAATTTTTTTTACTGAAATTGAAGAAAGATTTGAACGACCTCCAGTTGGGGTAGGATGGCGCGCCATGCCACACAGTCCATGCCATAATCGATCTTTTGCGCACCAAAGTCCCACATAGTGTTATCAGCCATTTTAGCGATGTGTTGGTGGCTTCGGAGCTGAGATTTGACCCCTTTCGACTTTTTTTTTTGTGGGGAACCGTGAAGGACCTATGTTATGCCAACAATCCGGAAACGATTCAAGCACCCAAAGCCAATATCATCCAATCGATCCTTGAGCTACAGCCCGAAGCCATCAACAAGGTCTTGGAAAATTGGAGTAACAGAATGCGCTACTGCGAAGCCGGTCGAGGCAGCCACTTGAACGACGTTGTGTTCTTAAACTAATGGGAATGTTTGCTCTTACTAATAAAGCCGTAATAAAGGGTGGTTAAATTTTAAAGACCGATGTTGATTTTGAATAAAACACAAATTATTTAGGAAATTATTGTCATTTCTTTTTATTATAATAATATTGGTATGGTTCAATTAAGTATGGAACAAGATATCGGTCAAATAGCCACCGCGGCCCCGGCGGCACACCTCCATCCGATGGTCCAAATTTTCGATGACGCTGAGGCATAATTGAGGTTCTATGCCACTAATGTGCGGAATTATCTCATCCTTTAGCTCTTGAATTGTTGCCGGCTTATCGACGTACACCTTTTCTTCCAAATAACCCCAAAGAAAGTAGTCCATCGGTGTCAAATCACATGATATTGGCGGCCAATTAACATCGCCACCACGTGAGATAACACGGCCATTGAATTTGTCGCGCAAAAGAGCCATTGTTTCGTTAGCTGTGTGACGAGTGGCACCGTTCTGTTGAAACCACATATCGTCCACATCCATATCTTCCAACTCGGGCCATAAAAAGTTCGTTATCATCTCACGATAGCGAACACCATTCACAGTAACTGCCTGACCGGCCTCATTTTGGAAAAATACGGGCCGATGATGCCGCCAGCCCATAAACCGCGCCTAACAGTCACTCTTTGTGGGTGCATTTGTTTTTCGACAATCACTCTGGGATTATCATTCGCCCAAATTCGGCAATTCTGCTTATTGACGAATCCTCTGAGGTGGAAATGTCCCTCATCCACTGTTGCCATTTCTTGCCACCATTGATATACGAGTTCATCAACGACGAGCGTGAGAGGTGCACGACGACGAGTTGAGGTGGACGGCTCTGCAGCCACACTATCGCGGACAGCAGCAATATTTTCTGCAGTACGAGCTGTACAAGCATGCACTGGTACTGCAGACCCGGTTTGCTCAAATTTTTGCACGATTTTTCCGACTGTACGCACATTTGGACGATTAAATTGACCGAAAAAATCAAGAAGTGCACGATATGAATTTTTATTTGAACGTCCATTTTCATAATAAGCCTAAATAACTTTAAAGCGTGTATCTTTCCATGGTTCAAATTGAGTTAGTCTGAAATTGAGAAATGTCAAATGAAATGCAGAAAAAAACTTGACGTTCAGGTGTGGCCCTTAAAATTTAACCACCCTTTACATAAAAAAGAAACTTCTATTTGGCCCACCCTTGATACCCTAATTACATTAAATTATAAGTTATCAATGATTATGTTCAAACTTCGCTTATTTCTTACGACACAGTTCTTTAAATAATACGTTTACGAATATGAGTATCTATGGTGTCAGTCTAGTTAATCCTCCGTTAATTTATGAGCTTCCACTGACTATCAACAGCTTCCGCCGACTTTCAACAGATTTCAATGGCTTTTGCTGGCAATTAGACTTGACTAATGTATATATTTTCAAGGCCCCTTACTTCTGAAGCTGGGCTTCCATTTTAGAAAGTGGAGATTTCTTCATAATTAATTTGTTGAATTTCTATGGTTCTTAGAATAAAATTCACCATGCCAACACGCTATAGTGGTGAAACTTGCGGGTCATGGACAGGGCTGTATTTTCATTTTTCGAAAAAATAGTACTCCCTCGCCATAATTTTTGAAGCTTTCTTATTGGTGTAAAAAACACACTTGTTTTCTGAACTGTCAAATTAATAAATAAAATAAATTTGGTGGTGCAACAGCTTAAAGTGAACCAGGACCTAGTGACTTACACCTTTCAAGCTTTCGTTTGCGTGTTACCCGGAACGAAGGGGACTTACAATTTGCTGCCAATTTCGAACGGCAAATGAGCAGTACTTTCCATGACAAGAGATATACTCTTAGAGGATTTGTCAATACCTCGTATGAGGCAGTACATCTCTGAACAATTTTTTGCAGCGGTTGAGAATCGAACTCGACACCGCATGACAGTCCAACGCACTAACTACTGAACTGTCAAATTACCTCTGCCTATTTTATTTGTTTTCAAATTTTTTCATCACTTCTGAATATAACCTAAAGAGAGCACCGGAGTTGCGTGAATGGAACAGAGGCCCTAAAAACGTGTTAAAATCGAAGCAGGCCATCCTATTACGTATAGTTGCCTAAGCAATCTTCTTGGAGACATGAGTTTACCACATTGATTGGAAATATTTTCTAAAAACGTTAAACTTATTTTTTTAAAATTCTAACATCAAAATATTTTAAGCATTCTCTAAAAATATACCTGTTAAAATATGCAAAAAGAAGTCTTAAATTTAAATTTCCAAATTCGATTCCAAATCATCTCAATTCCCATACAAATTCACATTTCAAAAGGATGTCAAAAAATTTCAGATACCTTGAGTTGTTACATCAGCTGCTTTTTTTCACAAGCGACTTCAACAACATAAAGCTGATCTGAAATAGTTGTCTAAACGCGACCATTCAAGTTGCAGTACATTAAAAATTATTACACATAGATTAAATTCTGTCAAATGAAATTACCAAATTTGAAATGAAAAGGCTTATTTTGCAATTTACGAAATCGCTTTATTTTGATTTTAATCAATATGAGCGGGAAAAACACTCAACTGAAAATTGTAGGAAATTCCCTTTCTCAGTAGGAATAATCTCCACTTTAAGAAGTGAAACAGATTCCCGTGGAAAAAAATTGTTTCACCGAAATTTTCAATGGATCTCGTTAAGCATGATCTGAACATGTTCTGATCATATGTTATGAACGAAAAAGAAAAAAGATTTGAAACAGTGAGACTCTCTGTCTTTTTTTTTTACTTTGAAGAGTATGTCCGCAGAGAAAGTTGTTCGGGTTCATTTAGAGAGAAGAACAATAATAGTGAATTTTTTGAAGATTTTGCTCACAAGAAGAAAGCAGTACTTTGGCTGTGCCAAGTGTCCAAAACCAGTACAAATGTTGCAGTTGCAATTCTACAGCCCGGATCATGGATCGTTTATCAAACATATTCACCACTCTAGTTGTTCGTGATTGGTCTTTTTATGTTCTGTGGGGAATGACGTGTTGATAAATTTTTATAGCTAAACCAGATATGCAGATATGCAGACATGCTGCGAGCATATGATTTCTGGAGATGTACATACCTCTGCTCTCTCCAACTCTTCCCCAGTTGTGCTGATTCCTCTTCAACCGTTCTTCGCCAAGTACATACTTCTGAGTCGGCCCACTCCTCTGCCTCGCTGCATGAGAGGGTTCCATTGCATCGCTTGACTCGCGTATGTCCAATCCACTGCCACTTACGTTTTCGTATTATAGAGTCGATGGGTTCCTGACCTGTCCTCGCATGAAGTTCATCATTGGAGATACGGTTAGGCCAGAAAATCCGCAAATGTTTCGCAGACATCTATTCACGAACGTTTGCAGCTGTCTTGTGACAGTGGGTGTTACTTTCCAAGTGCTGCATCCATAAAGAAGCACGAATTCTACATTGGAGCGGAACAGACGTAGCTTGGTCTTAAGGCTTATAGAGTTCTTTCTCCATATTTTGGACAGCATTCCGAACGCAGCCTTTGCTTTCCCGATTCGGCAGGTTATATCTAGTTCGGTCTTGCCATCAGTAGAGACAATACTCCCAAAGTATTGAAAACTCTCTACCGTCTCTACTGATGGTTGTCCAGAAATATCTATTTGAGTAGATGAGGAAGTTCCAAGGCTGATCCTTTTAGTTTTTGCCGTATTGATCTTAAGCCCGATGGTTTCGGCTTCTCTATCCACCCTTGTTAGCATTTGATTGAGATCAATTATCCTATGAGAGAGTAAGCACACGTCATTCGCGTAGTACAGATGTTTCAGGTATGATAGCAGATTCCACTGAAGTCCTCCATTTTAAAGTCGACAAAGCTGCATGCAGCACATCACTTATTACCAACAGGAACAGTATTGGTGACAGTATACAACCTTGTCTAACACCTCTTTGGATTTCAAACTCCTCTGATAACCTTCCTTTATGTAGAACGTGACTTCATATGAAGCCTTGATAATAGCGATCAATTTATCGGGGAATCCCCTCCTGCGCAAGGCAAGCCAAATAAATTCTGTTTTGATACTGTCAAACGCCTTTTCGAAATCGATGAACAGCAGGTGAAGTGGTGATCGATATTCAAGGCACTGTTAGATGATGATATGCGAGGTGTTGATGTAATCCTCACAGGAAGATCCAGGGCGGACTCCTGCTTGTTCAGAATCGAGAGTGCCTTCGAGGTGGTCTTTTATTCGCTCCAATACTATTACCTTGGCTACTGCAGGCAGAACCTCCAGTTTACGCACTGTGTGAGATCTTCTTTCTTTGGGAGCTTTACAATCATTCCTTTTTCCACTCTTCAGGAAAGCTCTCTGTTTCCGAAGCTCTCCTAATAAGTGGGTGCAATAGCTCGCACGATGTTGTTGGGGCTGCTCGTAAGAGCTCTGCAGAAATACCGACAAGTTTAGCGCTCTGCGTTCCGTTGACGTACGAATGTTGATTACTAAATATGTCGTTTCAAATTTGGCCACCAAACGTTTTATTTTCCACTCTTCTCCTAAGGGCAAGGTAGCATTTCATAAACCATGAGTTTAAACGAAAAAAATCAACGGCAACACTAACATTATTATTTTTGTTTTAATCTGAAATTCTTTTATCAAGTGTCATTATTATAGTTAGATTTCGAACACTGGTCATTGGAGTGCAAATCTCAGAAAACTTAGCTTTTTTTCCGACAGATACAGAGGGGACAATGGTAATTTTCCACCTTTAAATAATATCCTTCATCCTTTTCTGTTGTCAGCTTCAAAACGTGGAATACATCGAATAAGAACTGATAAAAATCATCAAAAATATTATCATTAAAAGTCCCTCAAACATTGACCTTATGAAATCAGATAAAATCTAGCTTTTACTCTGAAGTTGAGATAAATCAGGAGTCAACGACCAATTTTTGAGATCCTGATGAATTTATTCAACACAAAAAATAAACCTCTATATCTATAGTCAGATAATATTGCAACCAGTGTCTAATAATAAAGTTTTCTTACACAGAATTTAATATGTTCAATCAACCCTTACGACCATCAGAATCAAAAGACTTGTAATCCTACTCCTTTCTTTATCTATAGGTAAACCTATACATATTTATTAGTGCATCTACATTATTTAGCTCACTACCCTCGCTCCTATCTCCTATAGAAATTTACGAAGAGATACAAAAAAAAAAAAAACAGAACCTACACATTGACAGTAGTATAGAAGCTCTGCCACCACCTTTCAATTGTAAAAGTTATGAAACAGTCTATACAAGAACCTCTACCTATACTCTGTCTCATCTACTGCAGATAAGCACATAGCTATAGACACGAGCATACAGATAGACGTATGCAATCTTCCTTTCATTCAACTTGCAATGGTTATTATCAGCCGAAGACAAAGTCATTGTCATTTATAATTTTGCCTCTGTGAACTTTTCATTTGACTGGAACGAACATCAAATTCAGCTGAGGCAGGAGCAGAAGCCGAAGTCGAAGCAGAAGCAGAGGCAAACCGCCATCGCCAGTAGCAAGCAGCAGAGAGTGTGTAGCAACAATCATGGTCTTCCATAGCATCTGTGGGAGCAACAGCTATGAGGTACTCATTGATCCGACTTCAGCTATATACCCACCAGAGTAGGTAGGTCTTCACATAAAAATCTAAAGCTATATATCTTTTTGTATAGACGAAGAGATGCTCATGTATGTCATATTGTATCTGTAACATAAAATCCAAACCAAACCAGCAGATAGGCTCTTACTGTCATCACTGTCATGCTTCGGTTTTTTTTTCTGTCTTCCTATTGTTTCTTCCTCCCCGGAAGGAGAGCATGGGGGATGCTGTGCAATACAACGGCAAGTGTCATTAAACCCGCAATAGCACATTGTTGAAAAAGCCTCTTTTTAAAACCGAACCATTCAACCACCCACCTAACCGCCCCACCACCACCACCGACCGGCAGCCGTTGTCGTTGCCGTCATCGTCGTCGCCGCCGCCGCCTTCACTCATAGTTGGATGCACAATAAAAATGCAAAGATACATTTTATGAAAAATAATTTTTGTTGTTGTTGGATCTTTGGGCTTTTCATTTTCCAAGCCGAAGCTGCTACTGGCTGTTGCATGCATCACAAATGGTGCAGATACTAGGCTCACCGGCAGTTATGATAGATATTGCCATCCTACAAATTGTTGCTTCCAATTTAAGATACATTATAATATAGGCATATCTACAGGCTATACAGATATACCCGTTGTTACATAGATATAACTATGCTAAAAAAAATAATAGACGAAGATATTTTCATTATGGAAATTGCAACCACTTGGCTAGTGTGTGTAGTATACTCGAGCGTAGTAGTTGTAGCGTACTACGAGCATATCCAGCTGGGACGGAGAAAAGAGAGTGCTTCTTTTTTTTTTTTTTTCATCAGCTAGGTACTCAATGAATGGAAGATGGTGGTACATCATTGCAGATGATGTCTACCATCTTTTTTTTGTATTTCATATTTGCCATTTTTTTGTTGAGCTTTTTGTTGTTAAAAAACTCATAAACTGATACTTGTAAGCCTGTGGCCCAGATACGTCACCCTGTTGCTTCGTAGTTGTAAATTTTAATTACATGGGTTTTTGTGTAATGAAAAAATAAATGGGAAACACTTTTAATATGTATCGTAGGCCTATCTAGGGACACAACTTGCATGTATCTTTGCTGTGCCGTTTTGTAGAATTTTAAAGATACAAGTCGCAATTTTGCTGAAATGTGGGCGATAAAGCTACCGAACTAAATGTGATTCAGAGACTGTTTGGCTGAGTGAAGGAATTGCTATAGTCAAATTTGTATCAGGTGTTGAATTTGTGGGCCGGTTCACCCACGAAAATGGCTCTGACGTGCCATCACCTTGAACTAAGTCCGTTACAGATCGATGATAATTGATTTATTTTGGACTAATTTGTATGATATGAGGCTACTTGCCACACAGCTGATGCCAGAATGAACATTCGGCAGAGCGATCTCAGATGCAACGTGATCTGGACATCCAGATTTGGGGTTTTAAAGTCGCACGTCTATGGCAATCGGTGTTCCAAAATTGAACTTCTCAGATTAGAGCCGCTTTGCGATTCCGCAGGAGCAATCATTTGAACAATGTCAAACTCAAACTCCGAACAAGCAGGTTTGCGCACTGGATCTTCCTGTGTGGATCACATCAACACCGTGCAGATCATCATCGAACAGTGAGTTGAATATCTATCACCACTTCACCTGCTGTTCATCGATTTCGAAAAGGCATTTGACAGTGTCAAAAGAGAATTTATCTGGCTTCCTTTGCGCAGGAGGGGCATCCCAGGCTACATATGGTGGATCCAAATGTCACGTCTTGCATAAAAGGTTTGTCAGAGGAATTTTAAATTCAAAGTGGGGTTAGGCAAGGCTGTATACTGTTCCTGTTGATGATGAGTGGCGTACTGCACGCATCTTTGTCAAATAGAAATCTCACCTCAACCATCTAGACTACGCAGACGACGTATGTTTACTCTATCATAGGATCATGGATCTGTTGAATCCGTGCTGCTTTATGAGTGAAGCACTTGGAAAGCCACAGACACTGTCACAAGAAAGCTGCAAACGTTCGTTAATAGATGTCTTCGAAACATCTTGAGGATTTTCTGCCCCAACCGTATCTTTAATGCTGAACTTCATGAGAGAAGAGGTCAGGAAATCTAGAAGTACTTGGCGAAGAACGGTCGAGCAGGAATCAGCACAACTGGGGAAAAGTTGGAGAAAGCTGAAATACATTTCTAGAAATCGCACACGATGGCGCGTAGGAGTAGTGAAGACCCTATGTCCCGTAAGGGATACATCACGGAAGTAACAGATTCCAAGACCTAAGTAAGAAAGTAAGTATTTTGATGAATTGTGCGTCGAAACTTGGGCCTACACCCGTACAAGATCCAACTAACCGAGGAGCTCATAGTCTATGCCCTGCCCATAAACAACGCCGTTTGTTTGCTGACTGGGCTTTGGAATGTTTTAAAGAGCACCAAATTTTGACCGAAAAATCATCTTTAGCAACGAGGAGCATTTTTGGATGAACGGCTCTGTTGACCAACACAGTTGCCATATCATTGCTCCGTACTTTTTCAATAACTAGTATAAGTTGGTGAGTCGGTCACCGTCAATGGAAATGATAACCAATTCCCATATGCACCTAGACCACATTTGTGGTTCCAGCAGGAAGGCTCTACATGCAACACAGTGCAGCGCCACGATTAACAGTCACAATGAATGATTTTAAATTAAGGCTACCTCTGCATAGGAGACATTATTGGCCATCAAAGTTATGATATTTGACTCCGCTAGACTTTTTCTTGTGGGGTGTCCTGAAGTCGTAGGTCGATGAGAATAAAGCAAAATCAACAGTCGAATCTCTGCGGAAGAATCATTGAAAATTAGATCATTTGGATAAGGGCCACTGTATTTAACCATACATAATCGCATAGATGGACCTCTCAAATAAAAAAAAAGGGTCTAGCTTGATCTACTTACAGTGAACGTGGCTTACAGTACCTATGTATATGAACAACTTTTTTTGGGTTCCTTAATCATCTTTTTTGTGAAATTGATGAAAAAACGTGATGTTAAAAAATAAATAAATTTGGTGGCGGAATAATTCGTAGAGAACAAGAACCTCGTAACTTTCAACTGTCAACCATTAATATGGGCATTTTCCCGGCAGGAAAATAGTGCAACCTAAAATTATTTTTCAAAATGAGAAGTACTTTTTCCTTTCATTTGCTAGCAAGAGTCAGTTTATTCGTAAATATAAGTTTCATTAAAACATCTATCTTACATAGAAACAATAGGCTTGTCTTTAGCAAGCACCGCCATGCCAGTGTGAAGTTTTAAAATTGCACTAGTTTATTTTCTTCTTCACTCTACTGTGTAGTAAGTTCTTATTTTAGTGCCATTTCAAAAATAAACAAATTTCCATTACTTTTCATAATTTCTATTGAAAATGCGCTGACATTTCCAAAGCCTCGTCTTAACATTAAGACCTTTCTCATTGTCAGCATTATTTGTCACCATGGCCACATAATAGACATAAACAAATGAGCACAAACCCTAAATGTATAGATGTATACTTCGTCACTTATTGTCGGTGTTGTCAGGATAACTGCTCCTGCTAAGCATAAGCCATGGCTCCATTTAGAATATCTTTGTTTATTAGGGTGGCGCTTATTTTTAAAAACGTTTAATTTTTATTCGGAAAGGAACTCTGAATTCTCTCTTAGTACCAAGTCCCTTCTTGCAGTGGAAGTTTCCTAAGTATGATCTTACAAACCCTTTTCGGTACTGAAGATTCAATTTTTTGTTCCACTTGAAGTATTCCAAAAATTTCGAACTTGACGGACTTCATTTATTTATTTTACTAATTTTTTATTTGTTTCCCAAAAACCTCTATATTATATCAGACAAAATAAATTGACATTCTAGCCTAAATTTCGTGATTACGAAGAGCAGTCAAAAATATATCAAAAATTAGTTCTGATCAGTTAATGTTATCGAATTCCTTCATGTTTGTAAATCTTGTGGTTCTCTACGAAAAAGATGTAAAAACATTTGTTCCTAAGAACTATAATCTTGAAGAGGTCTCAAAACCAACCACATTTCTAAAAGATTTATTTTTCTCATATAAGAACTCTATGGCAATCGATAAATATTATCGAAAAGTATGTATACAAAGTTTGTAGATTATGTCCCCCCCCCCCCACCACACATCAAAATTTTCCATTTTTTTTCCTGCAAACCATCACGTACAAAATTAAATAATTTGAAAATATTTGGTAAAACATGAATAAATTTGCTTGTCGGTGTTTTTTGGTCTTGCAAAATAATTTACAAGCAATTTGTAGACTTTTAATTTGTCTACACTAAGTTACTTCTTTCCGATTTAAAAATCAGCCAAATGTCAAAAATTTGGGGTAAATAACCAATATAACTTTTGTTATTGTAAATGTTTCCATGCGAATACTTCATGCTAAATTTGAAGATATCTGGATTTTGGAAAACTCTACAAAAATATTTTTTTTTTAAATAGGTCGAAAACTGGGTTTGGTTTTCGTATATTTAACTCTTGTGTGGCGAAAAATAATGTATATCATACAATTTGGAGATTAGAAATTCTCCATACAAAATAGCAAGGCAATAATCCTTTTGTAGAGATTTGTCTATATATATGGACTATTGAATCTGGCAATCCCCTGAAAATCACATACACCTAAGGCAACAAGAGTTAGAATAATGTACGATAGACCTTCGAAATTTGGAGAATATTTTTTTAAATTTATTTCATAGTTTGAACCCTATAGGATCGGAACCACCCTAATGTCTATATATTTTTGTTTATTTCTGCTCTTCTCTTATTACATACATATTTCTACAAGACAAAGCATTTTTCTTTTGAAATTATGCTTATTCTCGTAAAAATAATATAAAACCCAAAAAAGCCAACTGCCATTACTTGGCAAATGCGAAGATGAACAAATGACACTTTAACAACAACTACATAAATGTGTTGTGGTTGGTTGGAGGGGGAGCATTTGCGAAATGGGAAAAGTGCCAATTGTACGTGTGCATACATATGTACAAACATAAATACCGCGCGGCGATACTCTGGCTGGCCTATTTATTTATTTTTGTTATGTTCTACCCACCGTGTACCGCCTGCTCTTGCTCTTGTAAGAAGGACATACTCTTACACAGGACGTAGAAGCACAGGATTAACAACAAAACAATACCAAAAAAATAAGCAAATGAAAAATGTAAGTGAAAAACAAATATATTTACTCCTTTTTTTTCGACACAGACAAATAAACAAGTGTACAAGTATAACGGTTATATGGAGTCAAAAATGTAGGTCAGTTAAAAAAAAAAAAAGAAACCGATTCATAAAGGAAACTGCGGCATCAGCAGGAGCAATAAGCATCAGCAGCGCAGTAGAAGAGAGTAGGTATAACTACCGCAACCAGAAAGGATTAATTTATGAATTAGAGGGAAAATTCGAAATTCTGCGGGTTGGTTGGTCTTTTGAAAGAAAATAATAACAGAAAAAAAATTAAAAATTGAAAATAATAAACACAATGACTGACTGCAAGTAAGAATGCAAATGACTTGTAGGTAACTGTTTTTTTTTATTTAATATTATATTTCTTTTTCGAAAAAAAATATGGTTTGCTGCAACTGCCTCTGCCTCTGATGCCACAATTGAAATGGAACAACCACAATCCAGGATGAAAAATGAAGGAAAAAAAGGATTTTTTTTTGTGGTTATAGTGTTCATTCTTAAACACAATTCTTGAAGTTGAAATATTATTTTCAATAACATAAAAAAACCTGACGTTCCGAAGAGATATATATATTTTTTTACTTAACTTATAGTTCTTATATTTTTAATATCGAAAGTATATTTGAAAAGATTGAGTTTACGGTATCTTTTGTGCCATGGGAATTCGGTTGAAATGTTTATTTTTCTTAAAGGCGAAAAGAAAATTGGTTTTGAGTAATTAAATAGTTGTTTTTAGCATTTAAGATATATTCCTTCAAGTCCTATTTATCTTGTATATCTTGTATATCCCGTGGCGTAATAGTTTCGGAGTTCGAATGTTACGATGAAAGCCTGGCGATCGTTACTCCCACGAAAACAGAAAAATTTTAAGGCTACTTCCTCTTTCATGTAGATGTCAAATCTTCTTGACATGATGAAAATACTTCTCATGTTAGGTGTTGGGTGTAGGTGGCCTCTCTCTGTGCGTCTTTATTGATGGTGAACTAATTTACGGCGCTAACTATTACACTTTAATCTTTAACTTCCATTCCATCAAATCAGTCTAAACTGAACCAAAAAGGTCCTAACTTACAAGAAAAAAGTTTATGTGGATAATAATATTTTCGATCGATTTTCGTCTAATAAACTGGTTAATTGGGCCAATAAAAAGCGTTTTGTTGTTTTGATAAACGTTTGGGGATATAAGTATTTTTTGAGCCTGTTTATTTATTTATTATTCATTTACAAATTTTTTTTACTATTTCAATGTGCTTTTTTGTTGTACTGGTGAAATGTTTTATTGGTTGAAATGAAGAATTATTAATACAATAAAATAGTTTATTAAATTGAACAACTTTATTTTTTAGGATCAATTAGTTATTTCATTGAATCAAGCAAACTAATTTCTCAAGCCAATGAACTAATTTATTAAATTAAAAAAAAATCAATATCATATTTAGATAATTCATGCAAACTTATTAATGGAGACAGTGAACAAATTTATTAAACTGATAAAATTTTTTGTTGATTCTTTTTGTTCAATCAATGAAATGATTTATTAAATTCCCAAAAATTGCTTTTCAGCTTCCCTTATACTTTCTTTTTTTTCAATATGTCAAGATTACTTTTCTGAATACATATTTGGAGGTATAAAAATCATATTTTTAGATGCAAAACATGCTTGACTTTGACGTTGCTCTTGTTCTTCAAAGCTAGAATGTAGCCAAGCATAGGTAGAAGGGACAAGCCAATAAGTTTATAATTATTATCAGATTCTGGCACCAAAGCGTGTTGAAGTCAAAAATTGGACAGGTTTTGAATTCTTAACTCGAAAGCTTAATCAAATTTGACATGATGATAAAGGAGAACACGAAATCAGTGAGTTCCTTAATAACGTCTATCCGTCTAAATATCTGTACCTCGACCAACAGCCTACAACACTGAAACGATTTTGCTCAAAATTTGTACTCTATTATATCACGTTGTTTCCTAAAAGGTAACTTGCATTTTTTTAAATTATTCGTAACAATAACAAGTCTTAAGAACTGTTTTCGAGCTAAATAAGTATCTTGAAAACAGTTCCTAAGACTTTAATAAAAAAAAAAACAGTGCATTTTTTGAATTGTTTGCGGATCATATATTGATAAAAATAATCCTTATATTTTTATTTTTTGTATTTTGCAAAAATTAATTAATTTTTTTTTGAACATTCAATAAGTATATTTAAAACAGGAGGTGATTTTTTTCAATTTTTTTTTTATAAAAAAAATATTTATATCTATATTTTTTTTCATTTCCTGACTTTTAAAGAAAATATTAAAAGATTAAATTTATATATTTATATATTTTGTTGTACAATTTTTAGAATCAATCAATATTATTTTTAACAAACAAGAAAAACCATAGTGCAAAATTGCAAAAAAAAAAAGTTTTATTAAAATCACTTTAAACGTAACAGGTTTACGAAATTTAATCAAAATCATTAGAGTCGTTTCCAGAAAATTTAATAAAAATTCTTCTATGGCAGCTACAAGATCTAGATGTGCTTTAAACAAATTTCGAATTTCTCCTCTCTGGAATCATATTTAAATGCTCTGTTCAAAACTTAGTGCTAATCGGTATACAATTAGGGCTGATGATTCTACCCGGGTAATCAACTACCCGGGTACCCGGTTACCCGGGTTGCTTGTACCCGGGTAGTAAATAACCCGGGTACCCGGGTATTCGGGTATTACCCGGGTACCCGGGTATAAAAACGAAAAACTCCTTCGTGGCTATGTAAATCGCTTTTTCAAAAACACCTACAAATCTTGGAACAAATTATATAATTATATGTATGACACAATTAGGTACAGCGACAAAATTTCAGAAAAACTAAATATTTTATTCAATAGGTAGTCAAAAAACATAAAAAAAATGCTCTGAAATACAATTATATTAATAACTAGCTGCCCCGGCAGACGTTGTTCTGCCCTATTTTCTCCAAAACAACACGAAATTAATTTTTTATGTTTAAATTGTCCATTCGCAGTGGTTAAACATATTTAAGAGTGAAAGTGATCACTTTATAGATTTATGTCTCCATAATAAACAACGATTACTTACAAATATAAGTTTTCTATTTTGTACATTTCAAGACTTTAGTAGTAGTAGTAATAATGTAGTATTTTCATTGTAATGTCTTATCTTACACGATATTTTTTGTTTGATTACCTGGCGCGAAAATATATAAAGCTGTCGGTTTCCGACGCGAGAGCAAGCAACATACAACTGTCCATGAAAGAAGCATGTGTTTTCCAGATCAACGCCGCAAACACTCAACGACTGACCCTGTGATTTATTTATGGTAATAGCGAAAGCAAGCCTAACTGGAAATTGCAGTCGTTTAAATTCAAACAGTACGTCAGTTAGTACCATTGGGATGCGGGATATCAACACATCCTCTCCCTTATATTTTCCCTTTAGAATGATTGCTTCGATCACATTGTTCAGTAATTTTTTCACTGCCAGCCGTGTGCCGTTACATTTGATATTTCGTAACATTATGACCATCTATCCTACTTTTAAAGATTATGGGGAAATAATCCTGGCAAATCCAGTGAGTTCAACAATTCAGGTGGATAATTGACGACATCATCTTGGTTAGTTGCGCAATAAACTGATTTGTATGTCCTTAATTCACCGGCAATTTCATTTTGGATTTTGAAATTTATTTCATTTACATCCGTATATATATAGCTCGTTCGCTCAACTAACAATGATCTCTGTAATTTTGAGCGACGTTTCGGAACATCTTTTCTATATGCTCAGTTTTTGATTCTGTAAACTGACAAAAATTTACAGGAAATAATGCAGCCTGTCATAACATATACAGAGATTTTACAATTACCAAAGTCAATGAGTTGTTGTTGCTCAAAATAATTATCTTAATTTTTTTCCACAAAGTGGAGGACTTCAAACATGCATTCAGTTCATCCGCTGGTGTAGACCGGGGAATAACTGGTAATGTTTGACAAAAATCTCCTGCTAACAAAATCATCGCTCCACCGAATCGGTTTTGATTGCTTCGCAGATCTTTCAGAGTTCTGTCTAATGCCTCCAAAGATTATTTATGTGCCATCGTGCATTCATTCCATACTATCAACTTGTATTGCTGAAAAACCTTTTCCATTGCAGAGTGCAAGTCGGAGTTTCGTTGCTTTGAATATTCGATGGTAATTTTAGCACTGAATGGGCTGGTCGACCGCCTTCCAACAATGTAGGTGGAATACCAGAGGAAGCAAGTGCGAGTGCAATTGCATCCTGTAAGCGAATTGTTGCTAAAATCAATGTACCATCAAGAACATCCAAAAAGTAAAATCCTCCAGTTTTATCATTTACAACTTCCATAAGTGTATCAAAGACATACTGTTGTTTATATATATGAAAAAAATAAAATAAACAAAATTAGTTTTTAAATTATTTTATATTTTATCAACTAATATCACAACTTAAGTTTGTTTTTTAAATCGCTACGCGTTTCGGAAATTATGTTTCCATCTTCAGGCGGATTTTTAATTTATTCGATTTGCCACTTGTCATTTATATTTACTTATTTTTTGTATATAGTTAATTTATGATTGTCTCTTTTCTTCTTGTGTTGAATGTAAGAACTGTGTCATATAGTGCGTTTGGTTTTAAAGTTAATTTGTCATTTAGTAATTTGTCTTGTTCTATTTTCGTTGATTTATAAATTTCGTATTCTTCTAACGTGTCTAGTACTTTCCCTTTTTTGCAAAAATGCATTGGGCTTAAATTGTTGCTGAAGCTCGTGTAATTGTGTTTGTTGTCGATTAAGTGTAAAGCGTAGTTTGATTTTGAGTTGGGTCTTGGTAAATGTTCTTTGAATCGTTCCTTGAAAGCTCTTCCTGTCTGTCCTATGTAGTATTTTTCGCAATCATCGCATTTTATTTTGTAAACTCCGGTTGAAGTTTTTATGTCGTTTTCTCTTTTGGGCTGTGTCAATTTTTGAATGTTGTTACTCGTTTTAAATGATACATTTATGTTATGTTTTTTTAATTCGTTTTGTATATTGTGTGGTAATATGTTTGTGTATTCCATTGATATGAACTTAATGTCTTTATTGTTGTTATTTTTCTCATTATTGTTTTTGTTTTTTATTTTCTTTTTTCTTTTAGTTAGAAGTTTTTCAACTGTATCGATTTTGTATCCGTTTGATAATGCAATTTGTTTTATTATGTTGAGTTCATTTATATAATCTTGTTTATCCATGGGTATTGTTAATAATCTGTTTATGAATGCAATATATGCTGCCATTTTTTGAGAATATGGATGATGCGAATCTTTATGTATAGTAATATCTGTAGTGGTTGGTTTTCTGTATATTTTGTATTTTAATTTGTTGTTAAATTTCTTGATATTTAAGTCTGAAGTTTATATTATCTTCAAATTCCATTTCGATTGTGAACTTTATTTTGTTGTTTATACTGTTAATGTATTTATGTAGCATATTTATTTGTCTATGTGTTCCGTCAAAAATTATAAAAGTGTCGTCAACATATCTAGAATATGATATAATTTTTTTTGTTTTTGTTTGTTGTTGTTTGATAATATATATTTGTTTTCAAACCAATTTAAATATATATCGGCCATTAATCCACTCAATGGTGAACCCATAGCTAGTCCTTCTTTTTGTTTATAAAATCTGTTGTTAAATGTGAAATAATTTTGGTTTAAAACTATTTTTAATATGGATAATAATTCGTTTATTTGTTGATTGTTGAGTGTTGCCTTTTTGTCCAGATTTTCTTTTAATATTTTTGTGGTTTCGTCAATTGGTATATTAGTGTACATGTTTGTCACATCAAATGATAAAAGTTTATATTTTGGTAAAACATTTATGTTTTTCAATTTTTCTACTAAATCTATTGAATTGGTCATACTGTTGGTTCAACAACGGAACATATATTCGAACCAATTTCCTTAAAGCATCGAGATCGATCAGTTTTTAACGAGCAACTCTTGATTAAAAGCGTCGTGCATTGGGCGATTAGGCGCGGCCATTCCTAATTGAGATAATAATTTGTTTGACATCATCAAGCACATGTCTTCAATTGATATCAACGCCTCGTTGTAAATTTCTTCAGTGAATTTTAAATATCGATTTCCTGTGCGCATTTGATGCAAGATATCGTCACACATATCATCTTGGTATTTGATCCATAAATCAATTGGGTTTGACGGAACATTGACTAAGAGTAATCTATATAAATAAAAATTAATCGCAAAATGTGTTACGAACCGTAAAACTCAAGAACGCCGCAATAAACGTTTTTACGTTTTGTCTCTCCATAAGAACCTTCCTTGAACCTTAACAAAAACTTAAAAAAAAAAATTAGGCGAATTGGTCAAGCCGTTCTCGAGTTTTACGCTTAGCAACACATTTCGCGATTCATTTTTATTTATATAGATGAGCAAAGGAATTATCAAAATTTCATAAATTGTTGATGAGGAAAATTTGATGGGTTTAAATTCTAATTTAATAGATCTTGATTTTTGTGCAAGAACACCAACAAAGAAACATTTTCTAGGGCCAAACATGATCTTTTGGCAGTAATAATATTGCCGGCAGTCGAAAAGAGCCTTTCTGAACTTTCTGATATAGCTGGAACAGCAAGATTTCTTGTTGCCAAAGATGCCATAACGAGGATAGAGCGTTCTCTCGAGCACCACCATACAAGAGGGTCCAAACGGTTCGATATACGAGGTTCTGCTATGTACTGCTCAAACTAAGAGATGTTGTCAAGTAATTGCCCTTCAGTTGCAAAGAGGAAATCCAAATCTTGTTCATCACTACTTCCACTAGGTTCTTCTTCTGTTACTTTGTCAGAGCACATTACCAGAATTTTTTCCTTAACAAAAGTACGGATTTAGTCTGCTACTTCACTGCTCTCAGTTTTCAGGTCCTTGTACCTTGGGTCTAAGAATGATGCTACTTGGTAAAATATTCTCGGCTGGGGACATTTCGCCTAGGTGAAAGCGCGTTTTTAGAGAAAAAACGATTTTATTTTTGAATATGGTGGCTGTTTCTGTGTCTTCGAGCTTAGGTGCATACTGGTTTTCAATCAGAGTTTTGATAACCAAGCTCACTGCAGAAAGCGTTACTTTACTTTCACGACATAGCAGTTTTGTTGATATGTATAGTGGCTTCAAAACTGTGGTTAACTCTTCCATTATTCCCCATTCGTACTCAGATATTTCCAGGTTCAGTGCTGTAGAAGAATTCGTATAGCTGTTATCACTTAGAACTGCAATAACGTCGGAGCGATTGTGGTGCAAAATATCACACATAAAATAAATGGAATCCCATCGGGTTGGACAATTTTAAACTAAACGTTCCTTCTTCATTCCTAGCTGCAATTGTTTTCTGTTTAAGGCCGACGTAGCAACATTCGATTGGTGAAAATGTGATACCACTCTTCGACATTTTATTGCGACAATTTCGTAATATTCAACAGACTTAAATATATGCTTTACACAAAGTTGTAGGGTGTGAGCAGCACAATTCACATTGTCACCCACATTCATTAACGGTAATAATCCAAACCAATTTGTATTCTCTCTTCTTGAGTTGAATCATTTTGCGAACTTTTACAAATCTCTTTGTACTTGCAAAACATTATGAAAACAAGTTCAGGTGTTCCATTTGTAAAACATACCTAAGCCTAACCGTTGTATCTGTACTTTAATCAGTGCATTTCATTGTGTACTTGCTAAACCTTTAATCTAAACCATCCTAGAAACGAATAGCGGTATTGATTCGGATATATTTAATTTAATAGAGTTTAACTTCAATGTCTTTTATTTTGCTGTACCCGGGTACCCGGGTAATCGGGTAATCGAGTAATCGGGTAATCGGGTAGTCGGGTATTACCCGAATTACTCGGGTACCCGGGTATTACCCGGGTACTCGGGTAGCCGGGTATCATCAGCCCTATATACAATCCGGTTGGGCTTCTACTCATTTCAAAAGTCAAATCATCTTAGTTTATAGCTTCCTATTATTTTGGTATATATTCTTTTTGTTATTTGTTGTTTTGATTTGCGCTTCAATTGTTTCTTCTTATCCTGGCAAGATACCTAACACTAAAATACCTACCTTAATTATAAATACTAGTACCAACATCCGCTCAAAGTCATGAAAAACCAATCATTGTTGAGGATGCGATGATGTTTTTGTTGCAATTTTAACTTCTTTGATTAAATGAAGGTAGCCCACCAATTAATAGCCTAATTAGTGGTTTGATAATATGTAGCTCACATCACAGTTAAAAGTTTTTTTTTATGTAAACTCATAATTTTTTCAGGTATGCAAATGTTTTCTTTTTTCATTCATGTTAACATAACATAGAGTACCAAATCGAGCACTCTAGTTCTAAGAAAAGTAATGAATTTTCAAGATGCATGTATAGTTTCAAAATGACAATAAAAAGACACTTCGAATGAAAAATCTTAGATTTACTATTTTTCGCTTTGAATGTACATTAAGCTTTACCACTCCACCAAATTTCATCATTCTACGGCAATCGGAAGTGCTCCATATAAATTTAACATTTTCTCAGAAAGTGGGCGGATACCACGCCCCTTGAATGGAAAAAATTAATTTTTCGGTTTTTTCCTCTGCTTGCATGACAAGACCTACCGTTGTGCAAAATTACAAGATTCTACGATGTCGGGAAGTGCTCCATAATTTTGATGATCTGTCAGTCAGTCAGTTACGGTTTTTGTGATTTTTGAGGCCTTATATCTCAGGAACCGCTTACGCTAGAAAATTGAGGCGCCTGTGCCTGACTAGCTTAGCAAATATTCGGAATTTTAAGTTTCTGACTTCATTGGTACTGAAGATAGGGAGGGGTCAAAATTCGCCTGAGTTTGTTTCTGTAAAAAGGGTGTAGTGCCAGAACTTGGCTGGGCACTACCGTGCCCTTTGATCTTATAAGTTTAAAAAATATGGCACTAGTGTCTGGAGTATTAGGGTCTAATGGCTTACAATTTTCAACAATGCTCTCAATTCTCAAGAATAGAGGTGGTCTTCATTTTTCGCCGAGTTCAACCGGCTAAGATGAGAATAATTTTTTCTTGACGACAACACTCATGACCTCTTGAATGACGTACTAATCAAAAGCCACTTGGGATTAAAAAAAATATTTCTTTGAAAATTCGATATTTCAAAAGCAAATTGATGATTTTATTCCTACTTTTTTGTTTTCTTTTTTTTTCTGCCTATTAGTAAATAGATGCTTGAAGTTGGCGCACCAACTGCAAATTAGCCAGACATCCAAGGAAACCTGTTTAAAATTAGCATTTATCGGCTTAATATATAAGTAAGTTCTTAAGTACCTTACTTTAAATTCCTTAGGTAAATCAAATATGTACGAATTTTGTTAAATCGCTATGGAATGTTAAGTTTTGCTATGGAATTTTACGATAAGACTTGGTTGAATTTAACCTAACATTTTACCTAAGTACTTATTTTAATACTAAAACGTCTAAGTTAAAAACGGAACATTGGAATTGAATTGGAATCCTTCCATCCATCTAAGTTAATTCGAAGAGCGAAGACCATAATAGTGGTTTGAAATATAAATAGTTATTTAATTAATGTCTTGGAGTTATAGCCTTGGAGTAGTTAATTTCAACAAAAATAATCGTGATTTACGTAAAATATTTGGTGCTTTTACAGTAACTTTCATGAAATAGGTAGTAAACAGCGTAAAAAAAGTCGTGATTTGCAAAAATTTACATACATACTTCTTGTACCAGTGTAAAAGCATTTTAGACACTAGATAAGTAATATTACACATCTTATAAAAATTGGAGGAAAGACCAAATATGCCCCTTGTATAAAAATTGTGAAGATCGTAACTTAAGGTTTTCAACGGAAATATTCCCCCAGATACTCGTAAAATCATCTGGAGCACCTATGAAGTTTTAAAAAGTAGTTTCTTTGCTTCCTGGGAAGTACAAGATTGTCTTAGGTCCCCCCAATTTTTCCTCTTTACATTAGATCCGTATAAAATATACCTTTATTAAAGCCACTTAGGGCAAATTTAAACAGTTTTTTTTTTTCGCTGAGTGAATGTTTAAAATAAAAATCTTATAGGAAATAGCTTATTTTAAATAAAGTCTTGCATACATTCATATTTCTACAAAAAAATCACTATTTTTTATGCAGTAAAATTTTGAAATTCTAGCCCTTGGGACATAACGCATACTTAGTGTGACCCACTCGCATTTTATTATTTTTTAACTTTCAAGAAGAAAAATAAGTAGGTTATTCATGTCAGCGCGGAAAACCTGGATATACCTTTAAAAACTTTCTGGAAATCTGATAAGATTATCTCACGAATTTGATGCGGAAAGAGAAGAAATAAACCGGATAAACTAGAAAAAATTCTCTAAATTTTAAGACATGGTTTAAAATTAGTTTTTTTTTTAAACTACTTACTTTATTTTCTTTTAAGTAAGAAAACAAAATCATGTTTTAAGAAACAATTCAGTTAAAATGAGATTGATGTGTATTTTTGATAACAACAAATTTGTATGAGTTGACAGTCGTTTAACGAATAGCTGATTATTTTCCACATTTACACAAGTATTTCCTAAGGGGTGTTCATGCAAATATGTGGCGGAGAGTTATATCTTTCTGAAAATCGGAAAATACCCTTAAAAACTAATTACATTACATTACATTACATATTCCACTACTCCGTAGATAAATCTACGAAGTAGAGACACTGAAAGCACTGGTAACTCAGACCATCGACTTATACAATACAACAAAGAGAGACAGACAGAAAAAAAGAACAACAGAAAAACACATGTCAACAGCTCACGGTTGGTATTTGAACGGTCCCCCATCCAAGTACTAACCGCGCGCAACGATGCTTGATTTCGCTGATCGATGGGAAGCGATGCTTTCATCAGAGCCAAAGCAGTTGACAAAAACTAATTACATATATTTATAAAAGTAAATACAAATTTTTCAATAGGCTAAGAAGTGTATGTACAACCAAGAATGTGAGTTTAATCGAAAAACTTAGTTATAGTAATCGAGAAACAAGGTTGTAACTCGCAATTTTCAATATAATTTAAATTTAAACGAGTAGCGTGTTTAAAACTAATGACTTCACTTAATTAGGTAAACATTTTTCTCATTTAATATTAAACTATCTATTCGGTTGAATTAAACTTGGTTATATTGCTTAACCGAAATACTCGTTTGGTATGTCGGTTGAAAAAATTAATCAAATTTATTTAATCTTACTAAGCTAACATTCGGTTAAAATTTTAAAACTAAATAATCTTCTCGGCTGATTTAACCGAATGGTGATGGTAAAAAAACTCACCCCATTCCATATTTTAACGGACTGAAAGATTATTAAAATTGTACACCAATGTGGTTAAAATCATATCAATGAGATTGATTTTATTAATTAACCGAGTTGACTCGTGCAATTTTAACCGGGAGAGTGTGAAGGTTGTATAGTAACAGTCTCACGATTTTTATGTATATTTTAACCGATAATTTTTCTGCGTGTGGAAGGGGTCCTAAAAAGTGAGTCAAAATAATGTTTTTATGGAAACACATTTTTTGTTCCTCCACTATTTCTTACTTTGAACCATTTTAACCCTTCAAACCACCACCAACACCGATTCTGAAATTGCCACCCTTCTCCCCAACTAGAAGCTTATAGAAGTTTCTATTATATCTAAACCATCTGATACACCACTTCCATCCCAACGCCTCCGCATCGGCATCGCCATCAAAAGCAAATTACTTTCCTATCAGATTCTGACCCAATGATAAAATACCATCGAAGAAAGGGCAACCACTCAAGCAAAAAGCCAAAATTCAAAGGCAATTTATTTATTTTTTTTGTCTATCGCCTTCAATAAATGTATAGAAAACGAATAGAAAACACAACCACATGTGTTCTTCATAGCCTTTTAAGCCGAAATAAACCGCATTCCATGGCTATGAACAATATTTAGCTATATAATCTATATAGTCGTATGTATGCATTTGAGACATACAAAAACACATCTTCCATTTTGGGGTTGTCTGGCAAAACACAAAATAAAAAGAATTAAACCTTCTTCTTCGTCACTTCACCCATTGTAAGTAACAGGGGACAAGGGTAATACATTTTTTTTTTAGATCCCTCCATTTTTTCTAGACAAATAAATTTTCTGATCAAATTTCTCCATCATTTCTTGCTGCTGATGCTCAAGTGAAATTGTGTTGACTTTAATGGAATGAGCTCGCTGCTCGGAATCGTTTTATTCTCCAAACAGAAAAAAAAATAGACGAATTTCAACAAAACGGGAATACAAATCTAAATCTCTCTTAAAAACACAAAAAAAAAAAAACGAAAGTAAATTTGGAACAAGGACACGTGTGCTGCGCTAGAAAATCTAGAAAATGGAGCACACATTTGCTTCCCTAAAATTCAATTTAATTGAATCTTTCCGTATATTTTCTCTTCTAGTTGTTTCTTCTTTTTTTCTTGGACTTTTTTCTGTCGAAGCCACCCGCTTCCTAACATCCGAGGTTTCTAATTATTTTCCTTGTAATAGTAAACGATGTATCTCCATTTTCTCTCTGGATTTTTCCGAGCTTTTTTTTTGTTTTGTTCTTGTACATTGTACCGGATTACAGAGCCATTACTTCCTATTATCTTTCTACTATCACTCATTACCACCGCCCTCGGGGGTTCTTCTATGTATATCGTCCGCTGTAAGTCCTCCTTGCAGCTACTAATCAAAAAATGTTTCTTATCATTAAGGCCACCCTTAGTTGGGAGTTTGGGACTCTATACCTACGCACTTTGTTTTTGTACACACAAAAAATGTCTGAGAATCTCTTAAATTTTTTCATTAAGTATCTTTCACCTTTTACCTTTGAATAAAAGGCATCCGTTTTTCTGCCCCCCAGACACACATACAGTCAAGCGTCTCGACCGTGTTGCCGGAGTTAATTTACTTTCAGGGTCTGCCACAAATATCGCACGGCCTTAGATCAACACCGACAAGAACGACGACAACAACGACGCGACCGTCAGCGTACGGGACCGCGAAACCATTTTTTGTTTTTTTAAATCGTAATTTCTCCGAAGTGAAGCCCCCTCAGTTCTGCCTAATTTTCATTTCACGCACATTTAATAGGTAAATGTACTTCGCAGAATCTTTTGTTGAGAAAGGAGACCTTTTGCAACTACCCCCACCATCTCAGTCGCGCCGTCGGTCGTTGGGGGCTGGGGGTTGTGTTTCCACTTAGCCGAAAGGAAGCGGATGAAAAGCATTTTTCGCGTCCGCCCTTTTGGAAAAACGAACGAGCAACAACCCCGACTCCGGTTGTGTGTGTTGTAGCTGTTCATCGTTGTAATAATATTTGTAAATTTATTACCTGTCTTACAGTTACTTGCAACCTATTATGGGTTGTTTAAGGGAAGGTGCTATACCGCCATAAACTCTTCCTCCGCTTTACACCAATAACAGCGGCGGTAGCAGAGGTTCCACTGTGTTAATTTTTTGTTTTCTTTTTTCCTCGTTTGTCTGTTTATATTGGTGGCATCTTTTGTTGGTGCCTTTGATACCGGAAAATTGAATCGTGTTGGATTTCTGGAAAATTACAGACCCCATTTGCAGAGTGTCATCTTGTGTCATTTGTTGTTGTTGTTCGTCTTCTTTTCGAGTGGGGTGGTTGAAACTGAGAACATGGCCGCCGCGTCGGAAAGCAGATGGAAGTGTACTGGCAATGATGACATTGTGTAATCTGTTTGAAAGGAATGATAATTTGAAGTTCAATTCATTAGATATTCGAGCGTGAAAATGAATATACAATTCACCCGCTGCTACCGCCGCGCCATGTCCCGTCCGATCCGCTGCTTAGATATATGTAATGTTGTACACTTTGGACGGATTGAGTGCGTGGGCGTAGGTGGTAAGTGGTAGGAGTAAGTGAAGGTAAGAACTGAGTTTGTGGAATTAAGTTTAATGGCTGTGGAATTTAAAGGACAATTTGAAAAATTTACAAATCGGTTTGGAGTTATTTTTAAGACTTTGGCGAGAGGCTTCATTTTTATTACATTCGTCGTTAATGGATGTAATGTGTTTTTAAGGTGAAGGTTTTTTTGGTATATTTTAGGACTAAAATCACAGTCCTTTTCATTTCTTTAAGGTCTTTAAAATTAATGCATTTTCATGTGTTTCTTTTTTTACAAGGGATTAACGGCAAGAGTGGAGTGAACAATTTGGGAGCGAGCTTCTATTCGTCCGTCTGCCTGTGATTCGTTTTTTTGTAAATCATCTTAATTCTTATACTTAGCAACAACTTAGAACTAACTTACTCGCTCTATGGGGAGCGCTCTAAAATAGTCCTACTGAATGAAGGCGCTCTGCTCCGCCTTGTACGAGGAAGTCTCTATACTGAAAACGACTCGCCTATGCACACTTCTACGGCGGACTTTGTAGTTAGCGGAATCGCCATTGCCCTCAATTGTCTAAGAAAGGAACTGCATCCGGCGGGATGAAACTGCTTAGATGCACAGTCTCATAATATTCGTCGTTAGGTTTGTAAGCCCCAATAATAAGGCTGTTAATCAAGGACATCGCTTTTGCAATATGAACCCGAAATTTTCGGTATATGGTAGAACCTGGTTGGAAAACTCCGATTTGGGTGTCCGAGGTAACGTCCCTATTTTTTATTTGAAATAGAACAATGCTGAACCACATTGGGAAGCTATAGAAAATCATCGACGAAGGCAATGTGGCAAACCACCTTCATCCTGCTATCCAGCCAGCTGCTGTAAAACAACCGTTTTGTTGGGGCAAAGGCTACCCTAGCCCTGGTCAGAGCAGCATTTAAAATTCTATCGAAATACAAATACTGATCCAACTAGAAGCCAAGGAACTTTACTCGCCAGTGGATGTCTAATGTCCATGTGGTCCTACGATCAGTAACTTAAGCCGGTTCTTTTTCGTAACCCTTTGAGCTCAATGCCAGGTTTCTAATTTCTGAAAGTTGATTTCCAACTTCCAGTCATCGCAACATCAATGAATTTTGTCGAAGTTACGCTGCATAAGAATTCTCATGACCTCGACTTTTGGGGATGTATTTTTTTTGTTAGTATTTCATTTATTCATGATAAGCTTGCATATAAGATAACATATCTTATTTATAATAAAGCTTTTAAATTAAGAACAGCTACGTTAAAAGATTTTCAAAATTTGTTGTTTTATATTTAAACGAAAATATTATAATAAAGTTATTTAAATGTTGTATTCAGATCCATTATAAGTTACCAAAATGTTTCTTCAATTCCTTTCCTATCTTTTTCGTGCAACTCAAACCTTTAATTTCACCCGGCAGAGAATTCCAAATTCGTGCAGAGCTTACAAAAAACTGACGTTCGGATGTCGTACAACTAAAGTGCGGAATCAAGACATATAACGAACGATTAGAATTTAAAAGACTGATTTCATTATAAAGATCCACGGGTTGGCGGGTTATAAGGATATCAGAGAAAAAAGTAACTGAACGATATTTCAAACATTTTTCAAAGGTCATGCCCAGAAAGTGTGAAGCATATTGCGAGATTCTATCAAAACAACGAAGCCCGTAGACATAACGCACTGCACTGTTGAATACGACAGTTAGCTTTCTCTTGATCTCATAGTTCAAATTAGAAAAAAATTTCACAACCATAAGTAAGCAGAGGAAGAAACAACGTTTTCACTAACAGATTCCTGACATTCATTGGAATTACAGGCCACAGCATTCGAAGGACACAATAAGCTTTTGCAACCTTATTATTAATATGAAGCTCCCAAGTTAGAGTCCGGTTGAAGATTACACCTAAATTTTTAGCTGACTCCACAATAGGACTTTGCTTGAGAAGGATTAGAGGAAAGTATGATACATCAACCTTATTTTTGGAGATAACTAGACATTTAGATTTGTTGGGATACAATTGAAGGTAGTTTTCAATAGACCATCGATCAATCATTTCCAAGTCTTCATTCAAACATGCTACCGAATGTTCGATTAGCCCTAATGGACAGCTTAGGTATAACTGTGCGTCATCGGCATACATACGAACCGAACAATGTGAGACTAACTCTGGCAATTCGTTAACGTACATTGAGAAGAACAAAGGGCCAAGGATAGACCCTTGTGGTACACCACTCCTTACCGGCAGAAATTCTGACTTTTGTTTGTTGAATTCCACATATTGTTCTCGACTTGTTAAATATGAGGACAAAAGTTTGACTGCAGCGTAAGAAAAGTTAAATTGATGTAAGAACTTTTGGCAAAGAATGGTGTGATTTACCATATCAAAGGCTTTCGAGAAGTCAAGAAGTACTAAGAAAGTGATTCTGTGTAAGTCAATTTCTTTTCTTATGTTCTCTGAAACACTTAATAGTGCAAACAAGCAGCTATTTTTCTTTCGAAATCCTGATTGTTTGGATATCAGTAATTCGAACCGAGTAAGAAATACGTTCATTTGTTTTTGAATTACTTTCTCGAAAACTTTTGATAAAAATGGTAATGTTGAAATTGGTCGAAAATCATCTCCTTTCGATGTTTTTGGTATAGGAATTACCTTTGCTCTCTTCCATTGCGAAGGGAATTCACAAGTTTTGACAATTGAGTTGAAAATATGTGTTATAAATGGCAAAATCGTGGGCAAAATGATTTTCAAAAAAGAAGGTTGCATGTTATCAAGTCCTATGGCGTTTGATTTGACGGAAAGCAGTGCTTCAATGATATCCTCATCTGCGATAGAATTAAATTTAAAGCGGATCGAATTTGAGCTTTGAGTTGAAGAAAGATTTCTTGAAAAATGTTCGTGGTCTGATGAATTTCTGGTCACTGACGAGTTTGAAACGAAAGTTCTATTGAGAGCGTTTAAATCTAAGTCTTCGGGTAATCCACCCCTTACCTTTCCAATACCGATTTTTTCTAAGTTCTTCCAAATTTGCTTACTTCCAAGTGAAATGTTGATGCGTGTTGAATACATATGAGCTTTAGGTTTTCGTATTTCTCGAACAGTTTCGTTACGGAGAACTTCGTAAATAATTGCGATGAAAACTGTTTATATGAAACATTTTCCAACGCTTATATGCTACATCCCGTTTTTTCATAAGGGAAAGAATTTCTCTCGTAATCCAAGCTTTATTTGTTTCATAACCGTTTTTAGTTTTTAAGGGCACGTGATTGTTGAAAAGATTTTTAATGTTTCTGTTCAGGAATTCTACTTGATCAGAAGGAAAAGGAGTTTCCAAAATAGATATCCAGTTAACAGTGTTTACATCATTTTCTATAGCAAAATAGTTGATGTTTTCAAAGTCTCTGTATTCGATTTTATTACGCTGTCGAGGAGTTGTAACTCGAAAGTCGAAAACTAAGTAGATCAAATCATGTTTTAAAAAACCTGGAGCGGAAAGTTGATCATAAAGAATAACCTTACTTCGATCAGAGACTAAAAAAAGATCTAGCAATGTTGGTTCAAAGGCGAAGAAGTGGGTAGGTGCGCTTGTATTTACAGGACAGAGATTAAGGGATGAGAATCGGTGAGATTACCGCTCCCTGTTGAGTACCATTTTTTATATCGAAACTTTCGTTAAAAGATACATTGCTACTTTCGACTACAAACCTTCTACCATTGACCATATCATATTAGTGGCTTATTTACATCGAGTCTTGTCACCAAACGGTGCTAAAAGTCATCTCTCTATCATCCAGAAATGCACCAGTAAACTGCCTTTTAGATTTCTTCAATTTCTTCAGAGACTAGTTCAGACACGACATGAATAGTATCGTATCCAGTCTTAAATCCGAACTGCACACCCGCTATGATATTGTTATAAACCGCCCACTTAGGCAGAGCTCTAATGATTACTTTTTGGCATCTTGGAATACCTTTCTGATACTCGGAAGAAGAATTATCGACCGGAGATTCGCCGGATTAAAGTTGTCCTTTCCATCTTTCGGGAGAGGATGTACCACGGCTGTTTTCCACTAACACTTGTTAATATGCAATATTCGGAGCATTGTAAAACAGTTTGGTATAAATGACAACGGCTTCCGAAGGTATATGAGGTAGTAAAAAGTCGCATATACTATTGATTTCTGCTACTTCTTCCTTAATGAGTTTCAGATAAGTTGTAGCTACACCTTCGAAACTTACTGGCAACTGGGCTTGTTTCACTCTTCGAAGATGGCGTTTGCAAAATGATCTTCATTGAACCCGTTAATACTGAATTTCTCCAATCGGCATTGCCTAGTTTAATTTCGAAGGTAAAAGTGGTGAAGCGGGCGCTCTGGTTCTCAGGTCATGATTAGACATTTGCTGAAAAGCTGGCCCTAGAGTCTTCATTTTCTCCTGCGGGCTTTTGAAAATAAAGAGATCGTCATCCAAGACGATCTCGGGATCTCCAGATCTCCGCCTCTTGTCAAAAATACGACTCTATTTTCTATCGTCCTCTAAAGCTTAAAACTCGGAACATTGTCTTGATCATTCTTCCTAAAGATCTTATTTATTTGTGAAAGCATACTCCGGTCCCTAGAAATAACGGCCTGAATTCTGTTGTCCCAAAAAAATTGATGGACATCCGATAGTTGTCCTTGATCAATTGGTTGATATTTTTGATTGACGACTTCAGTGTCCTAATCTCCGGATCGTATATCTTGTGCGTCTATCCTTCTATGCGTGTGGACGTCTGTCTAGCACTCTATATGTCCCCTGTACAACACCAAGCTGGAACCTAATCGGGTGGAACGATTTGCTTCAAATGGCACAGAAATGCTTAGTTGGTCAATAGGTGTTTAATAGAAATTTAGTTAATTCGGCATTGAATTTCCTCCATCATTGTTCAACGAGTGGTTGTCATCTTGTTGGAACAGACCTTTGATTTCGAGTAACCACAAATCAATCAATTAGCTCCAGTCTCACTGAATTTTTGAATATATCTCTATGAAATATTTTGTTATTCTCCATTTTAACTAACTATGAAATGTCAGCTGTCAAATTGGTTTTTTAAGGGTTGCCAACACTTTATTTCTCACTTGGCTACAAATTCGAATCTTGCGTTATTTTTGGACACTCTTCACTTTTGCCTTTTTCACACTTTCACGTACCAATTCAATAGTGCAATAAAGTAAAATGCTTTATGGTTTCAATTGTTATATAAAAAGCCTTGAACCAAAAGATCAATCTCGAGGGAGCCAGTTATGCGTATTTGTATTTAATTTGGGAACGCATTCGATCCGAAATTCTAAAAGGGTTTTGCTCGTAGAGGGGAACACCTTTATCAGTATTCTCCCGAGGGATCTTGTGATCATTGCATATACCGCTAAGATGCACCTTCTCATGGCCCTCGTTGTAGGCAGAGGAAATAAGGTCGACAGTCGTCAAATGTTATTCCGAATCAAATTTATTGAAACATGTATTGTCCTATTTGTCAACTAATATGTTGCACTTCATTGGCTTAACTCTGGCTCAATTCTTCTGATGAATCTAAAGCAACTTTTAAGACATGTACGTACTCTCAAGCACTTGAATATATTCCCCATATATGAAATGGTATCAAATTGAACCTAATCGGAAATTTGTGGGGCAATTGTTGTTGCCGTATGAAAGAAATAAACACCCTTCTTTCCCACAAATTGACATCAAAATACATTTCGAATAAAATATTAATTTTGTTTTGCACTTCAAAAGTTTTTTTTTTATTATTATTTGCCTGTCTCGCACATCAACCAAATTCAGACTAACTGACAACTATTACATTACAAAACTATATTAAAACTTTCATAAATTCAGTCTGTTTGACACCCTAAGATCAAACTTTTTCTTGATGGAGGTCTCTCCTTCGAAAATAGAAGAAGAAAAACAGAACGGAAGAACTTTTAGATAACCCAACATAAAACTTGCCCTATTTTCTGGAGAGATATTATTCGTTTTCCATTCCAGTTGATGTTCAAAATTCCTTCCATAAAGTTATTATACCGAAAATGCAGACGAACATGTTAAACTCATTTACATCATCATCATCCCCTTCTACATAGAACACCCTATCTCACTCTCTCTCTTGGTTATGGCAGACCAAAAATAAAACTTCAAAAAGCAAAATGAGTTTACCACTGGGTTAAAATTCAAAAATCGGTTTCCAGTGTCTTGGCTTGGCGTTCTCCATGCCTACCCATACTTATAGAGGAAGGCATAATAATTTTCAATTATTTATGGTCCATTAAAATATGATCCAACCATCATTTCTCTTGCGCACACCATCGCCATCGTTATATGTATATCCCTTCCTGTTTGTGCTCTTCTTCACATTAAACCACTACAACAACAAAAGTAACTCCTTGAACACAGTCACACGGATAATAACGCCATCTAGTAAACAAACAAAAAAAAAATATGAAAAAGTGTAAATCCTGCGATGTTACAGGAAATAAATTAGCATAGCGCTTTACACTTTGAAACAATGGCCTCTGTATACGCAATGCATTATTCGAAGCTTCCTTCTGCTCTTTATTCCGACCTTTGGTCCTTCAACATGGGAACGGAAAAGTAAAGAAGGGTATAATCTAGAAGAGGAGTTACACAAAATGGCTCTATGCAATAAATTACCCCAGGCTATTTCTAATGGAAAACAAATAATAACACACAGACCCACTCCGAGTGGAGCTTACTTGAGAAGGGATAAGGGCTTGGTTGTTCTGCAACACGAGTAATGACTTATGGGTAATGGCTGGTCGAATTTTATTTCCTTTAAGGGCTTAGAAAAAAATCTTAGGTTGTGTATCGTGAATTTATTTCTCAAGACTTATATGTTCCATCCAACGATGGCAGAACTGTTAGTGACCGACCCTTTCAGGTTAAGATTAATTCCTTGAGCGGAATAACTGCGTTGGAAGAATACGTTCGACAATCGCCCTAGGCTCCCCAGATTCTTAAAGGCTATTTTAGAGAAGTGCAAGGTATCAAACCCTCAAAGAGAAAGGCCTCAGAACCCAGAAAAAATAAATAGATTTTCATCACCCCCTAATACCTGCCATGCACCACCATTTTGACAAGATCGTCTTTTGGTTTAACGTGAGCACCTGCCTATTATGGATCAATCCCACGGGAGGCCTACCTAAATCAGGGTCAGATTGGGTCCTGACCATTAACCCCAACATAGCAATCTATCTCGGTCGCAAAGGTGTGATATGTTGCAGCATGTGCACACCTCTTGCTTTGGGGGCGAGGTCTATCTAACACCTCTTGAATTCAAGAAAAGAATCTTGGGAACCATGTGTTTCCGCATTCGGAATTAACCAAGCCACCATGATGCTCCCACTAGGGGGCCTACCTCATAGATAGGGTTCGAGCCGAGGGCAAAACTCAACCTCCGACTCAAATGGGCACTATCTCCCATGGTACCAGAATATAGCTTTTGGTGGAGCTTCGCAACTTCATCATTTCATGGAGCTTCCTAGGCGATCCGAACCCGGACTCAGTCCAAGTTCTTTTCTCAAGCTTCGGAATTTCCAGATCTGAACCCGTCACTTCCAGATGGGCTCCTGCAAAACCCTGGGCCTGTCAACCCATACGATACACACCAAGAAGTCGGCCGGGGTAGTAACCAACAATCTAGTATGCTTGCTATCTTCATTCGCCATGCGACGAACTAGGAAAGATGCTCCTAGTATTTTACTCACCGCAAACAAGGAAAGACACTACTATCTTTTATTTACCTTACGGTAAGCTAGGAAAATACACTCCTAGCCCTAGCCTTTGTTCTAAAGAACGAGGACGATGATGCCCCCATTATTTGCTACTACAAATAAGATAACCCTTAAAAACCTTAAAAGTCTCCAGCCACGTTAGCAGCCGGAGACCTCACCAGTTAACTCCTCGTTATAACCCAATTAAACCTTAAAAGTCCCCAGCCACGCAAGTAGCCGGAGACCTTACCAATTTAACCCGTCACAACCCGATAAAACCTTAGAAATCTCCAGCCACGCAAGTAGCCGGAGACTTCACCAATTGCACCCTTCAAACCATAAAGATCTCCAGCCACGCAAGTAGCCGGAGACCTTACCGATTTACCACCAACCAAGATCCATCTAAAAAGTCTCCAACCACAAGTGGACGAGCCCTGAAAGTCAAGACCTTTTCCATGCATTAACCAGTTGCACCACCATCCAACAACCATGGCCTTATGCTCCCCGCCACCCATTTTGTTCGTGGGAATTACGCACTCGGACAGGTATGCCATAATCTTGGACTTACGCTTGCTGCCATGGTCGGATGTGTGGTTCAGTAGCAATACACTTCCAATAGTCAATCCTCCCAGAGCCCGAACACGAGCAACCAAAGACCTTACCAATTTCACCCTAGATACCTCAGTAGACCCTTCAAAACCTGGAGAATAGCTTAAAAATCTCCAGCCACGTAAGTAGCCGGAGATTTCACAAACACACACCCGTTTTGACCCTACTACTCCCTTGGGTTTTCTTAGTTGTCTAAATCTCTTACTTAATCAAGCAGCGAGAGAATTGACGTAAGCCCCCCCCCCCCCCCAACCACGACAAGGTGAAACCCGTCGGGGGGGACCACCATTTTGACAGTCAGGTTCCCCTTCTTGTACCAACTTTTCTTTCGGGTCAGCCGTCAAATAAGTTGGTTCAGTGTTTTCAAATTATTGGGGATCAGCCAATTGTCGACCTTCGTAAATCACCAATCAACCAAGGCGATATTTCATAGTTATCGGAATGGTCCACTTTACTTTCAAAAAGCGGGGCTTGGATTGACCATTCCAATTATGGTATATTTTTTTCAAACTAAGTTATTATGACAAGCGTGCACATACTGCTTGAATCGATTCCGGATTGTTGGCATAACATCGGTCCTTCATGGTTTCCCACAAAAAAAAGTCCAAAGGTCAAGTAACATCGCCAAAACTGGCTGACAACACGATTTGCGACTTTGGTGCGCAAAAGATCGGTTGTGGCATGGGTTGTATGGCATGATACGCGATCCTGCATGAACCAGTGGTCGTCCAAATGCATGTCTTCAATTTGAGCAAAAAAGAGTCGGTTAACAGGGCTCTGTAAAACCCACCGTTGACCGAAACGTTGTTCCCATTATAATTTTCGAGTCCGAGTTTTCCGAACCCCAGGTGCGGCAATCTTGTTTTTTAACGTTGACGCCGAGAAGAAAACGCACCTTACAGAAAGGATGATTTTCCGCCCAAAATTAAGCTGCTCTAAGGCCCAAACTAAGAAGCGATAACGAAGCGGATGGTCGTGCACCTTCAGTTGCTGGGTCAATCGGACCTTGTAAGCGAATAATCCAAGATCTTTGTGCGGAATTCTCCTCAGGCAAGTGCGTGAAATGTTGAGCTTTTCAGGTCAATGCCGAGTTGATGTTCGTGAATTGAGTCTCACACTCTCGGCTACAGCAGCCACGTGTGACGACGTGAACCACGACCATGAGTATACCAGTTACACAAACTTGCATACAGCAGGCGTGGTGTGTGATTTATTTTGGCCAAAACGTCTTCAAAAAAAAATGCAGATCGCAAAAATTTTGCGAAGGATATAAGCATTTCGAGAAATATACAATTTTCGAAAACCATTTTTAAACATTTCTTTGGTGGGTGCTGTTACTTTTACATCAAATAAAACATTTTTAGCGACATCTTATATTTTGTATAAAGAAACTGCAAATTGTGTGTTCAACGCGTTTGGATGGCAAAAGAGAACTGAATCATCAACAACTAGTAAAACTCAGGCCAGGCAGATCAACGATAGACCAAATATTCACATTGAGGCAAATCCTGGAAAAGACCAACGAATTTCAAGTCGAGACCCACCATCTTTTCATCATATGATAGCATAAGTCGCCAAGAGCTTCTATTGGCAATGTCGGAACTCGGGATCCCGAAAAAACTGATCCAGCTATGCCGCATGACGTTACAAAATACGCGGTGCAATGCGCAAATGGGTAACAGCTCATCCGAGCTATTCCAGACGTACACAGGGTTCAGACAAGGAGATGCGCTATCATGTGATTTCTTCAACCTAGTCCTGGAGCAGATAGTGCGCAAGAGTGGTGTTAACTTGGAAGGCACTATTTTCAACAGGTCTTCCCAACTGCTTGGATATGCGGACGACATCGATATCATGGGCCGCTCCAAGCGAGCTGTGCTAGAAGCGTTCACACCTATTGATGAACAGGCGAAACGCGTTGGTCTTAAAGTTAATGAAGACAAAACAAAGTATATACTATCAACAAACAAAGCCGCATCTGTCCATCGCCTAGGACAAAACGTCACTGTTGGTAGCAGTAATTTCGAGGTAGTCAAGGAGTTCACCTACCTCGAAACGAACATCAATCCCACGAATGATACCTTAGTGGAAATCCGACGAAGAATTACCCTAGCAAACCGCTGCTACTTCGGTTTGGCCAAACAAATGGGTTCAAAACTCCTTTCTCTAAAGACAAAATGCACGCTATACAAAACGCTAATTTTACTAGTTCTACATTAAGGCGCCGAGTGCTGGACGATAAGTAAAAAAGGGGAATTGATATTGGGCATTTTCGAGAGAAAAATTCTTCGGCGGATATTCGGTCTTATCGAGCAAATGGACAACAACGCTCCAGTCAAGAAAATCTTCGAATCCCAGCCCCCAGGTTCGAGACGACGATTAAGACCGAACCTCCGCTACAGGTACCAGGCGGTTACAGACGGAAGAGGGCTTGGTCTCAACTACTGGAGGAAGCTCGCGAGGGATCGCAACCGATGGAAGACCGCAATAACTCAGGCAGAGACCCTCCATGGATCGGGAGCCAGTTAAGTAAGTAAGTAAGTAAGTAAAACTCTAGAAAAACTCCACAGTCTCGCGGGTATTTGAATAACGGGACCAATGAGAACCTGCCCTGCCGAAAAAATGGAAGTATTCCTCTTTCGGTCTTTACAGACGGTTGCAAAATGGAAGCCGATTTAGGGTCAAGCATCTTCTCAGACAACCCACTCATAAATAGATCATTAAAGCTCCCGAACTTTTGCACTGTTTTCTAAGCGGAAGTGTTGGCACTTTGCGAGGCCTTAAAATATCTTTCCACATGTGAACTGTCAAAAACGATCATTGATATCTTCATAGATAGGCAGGTGGCAATCAGAGGCATTTCGTCAATCGTCACGAAGTCAAAACTGGTTGCTCGTTGCCGTAGCGAATAAAGACTGCTCGGCAAAACAAATTCAGTCACCCTTCGATGGGTCCCAAGATTCCGTGCCATTTATGGAAATAAAATTACTGAGTGCTCAAGCCACTGGAGCAGGAAAAGTATAGAATTTAAAAAAGTTCCCTCATGACCGTAAATGACAGATGGTCAGCAATTGACACCTGTAGGGCTTCAAAAAATCTTTGGCCAGATATATCACGGAAAAAGACTGAAGTTAGCAGACCTCAATTTTCTTTCTTGGTTGGAATCTTTACGGGTCTCAACTCAATGGGAACCCATATGATCAGAATGGGCATCAGCACATCTGGTTAATGCAGAGGATGTCAGGGAGAAAAGGTTTGAAAAGGATTATCTTACTTCCCTTGTGAATACGCCAATTTAGGCAGAACCTGAAATAGATGCCCTCGGAGAATACTTTTTCGACGAACTGGGCAACGGACGTCTCATTTTGCCAATAAAAAGCATTTTTAACGTCATTTAGAAATTAGGATGGTTCAGAGAGACATCCCATATCTAAGATTTCCACTCTTACCCTTCCCTTCCTACATTACCAAACCCTAGGGATCACAATGGATCCATTAAGATCCGAGTTAGGTGATACGGCTCCTCGCATCATCACCCCACCCAACCTAACCTGTTCCGTCATCTATTCCCTCTCTATTAGTCAATCGAAAGTGCGTCAATACTATCATGATATTATCAAAGGAAGGGACAGGCCAAATTATTCGTCTCAGGAAAAGAGACTTAATCAGCAGGTCTACAGGAACAAACCTTCTTGACATCCCATAAAAATGGTATGACCAAAAAATATGATTTCGAGAAAAACTTTTTTGTAGAGTGAACCAACGAAAAGGATTGGGAAGGAGAAGAAATAAACTACACCCTCAAAACTAAACCCATCAAGTGGGGCACTGATGGATCGAGAATATTCAAAGGAATCTTTGGGGCTAGAACCAAACTTTCCATACCGATGGGGTAGTCCACTATCATTTTTCAATCTGAAATGCGTGGATCGTAATTTCGAAATAAATTATCGTAACCATAACATTGCTGCACTCAATAAAGTTCCAATACTATAAGCTCTAAATTATTGTGGGAATACGTTAACAGGCTAAACGAACTTTGCAAACTGAACACGGTCAAACTTCATTGGGTGCCAGGTCACATGTTCATGGGACCGAAAAGCAAAAATAGGCGCATCAAACCCTTTAACAGGGCTTGAGTATTGTGGATTAGAAGAAAACATTATTTAAGACAATTAAACAAGAAGATAATGCAAGTAGATCCAAAAACTGGAAAGAACTCCCAAAGCAAAGGCAGGCCAACCAGTTACAAAGCAGGAACATTTCACAAACTGCATAAGCTTAAGTAGGAACAACCTAAGAATAATAACACATATTCTAACTGGACAGTGCAAACTAAGAAGACACCTAGGCTTACTTGGTGTGGTAAGCAGTGCCAAATGTAGATTCTGTAACATGCATACTAGGAAAATGTTGTTCTCTCATGTACCCAAGGGAAAACCGTCTTAGACAGTACCAGATATAAGTGAGTGACCTATCTTCTCCGAACGTACCCAAAATATTAAAATTTCTGAGAGTAATAGATTTGGATGAAGAACTATGAGATGAGCCGGCTCATCGACATTTGTGTAGGGACACAGTATTTATTTTATTTTTTATTGCTCTATAAATGGTAGGTTTTACATTATTTACAATCATTCTCTGAGTACGGGACATCTCCCAAGAAAATGAAAAATATCTTCTCTTTCTGCCATATTACACAATCCGCAAAATATGGGTAGATCATCACGGTGCGGTATAAAGTTGAGATTCAAAAGTTCACCTCTCAGTCTGAACATACATGTTATTTGTTCAATCGTGCAGTCGTCCCGAAAATAGTTATAATTGTTAAGATTGTGGTTCAGCTTACTGTAAATCATCCTGCGTATGGATTCATTTGCTTCTTCAGCAGATTGCAATCTAAAACGATCATCTAAGGTTGAAATCAGTTGATACAATAAGTGCTTCCAAGTACTGTAGTCATCAAGGTTTAAGTCTATACCAGTCTCCTGTGTTAGTTGCATCCAATCCTTGAACCATCCAGATCTGCTTCTTATCGCTTGAAGAGCTGCTTTTTTTAGAAGACGATAATTGGGCGTGTTCAGAGCATTAATTATGAAATCAATTTGCAGTTTAAGTGTTTTGATAAATAATGGGGAAATTCCTGTTTCTAACATGATCATATAATTAGGGGTATTTGAAGGAAGCCGAAATATCCGTTTGATATAAAATCGCAGAAGTTTTTCAGCGGTTTCATACTTTTTACCTCCCAAAACCTGAGCTGCATACAACAAGGTTGACTCTGCCACCGACTCAAACACTTTGAATTTACTGCTATGTGTTATATGACTATTGCTAAAAATTTCCTTCCATGCAACATTGATTGAGGTCTTAGCTTTCGCTAGCTTTTCGGTAAGATGCCTTTCCATACTGAGGTTTTTGGTTAAATAAACTCCTAAATATTTGTATTCCTGGACGACCTCTATCCTTTCATTGTTGTATGTCCATTGTTCCCTCGAGTTAGATCTTCCTCCGCCTTTTTTTAAATACCATAACTTTTGACTTGTCCAAGCTAACAACTAATTTCCACATAGTGCAATATTCATAAAGCTTGTTTATCATGAGCTGAAGGGATTCCGGTGAGTAAGCAAACAGCACAATATCACCCGCAAAAAGGAGCGCTTTGATAATAATGGTTTCTTCATATTCTATACTTCCTGGCAAAAAATCCGTAATGTCATCGATGAAAAGCGCAAACAAGCTTGGGCTGAGTGTGCAGCCTTGGCGTACACCAGTCTTAGTTTGGAACCATCTCGAAATATTTTCACCATCCTATACTGCTGCAGTGGTTTCCATGTACAGGTTCTGCAAAACACGTCCAAATCTGTGTGACATTCCCAATCCAAACATCTTGTACATTAACGCGTTTCGGTCTATTGTATCAAATGCAGTAGATCTCTATATTCCCAATGTATAATTCATTCATTCAATCAACTGCAAATTGTCAAGTTTAAAAAAAATTCAAAAATAAAATAAATGTTATCCGAATAAAAATTTTGCACAATACTATTCAAACTTTTTAGGAGCTTAAAGAAAACCGAAAATAAAAATGGTTCTAAGGGAGGGGAGGTAGGTACCATTATTATATAACAATATTTAGGACAGTTTTTTCAACCTTTGGCTTAGCTTTTGCTAAATTTATTTTTTTTTCTCTAAACCAATTTTGGAGAAAAAATAGAAAAAAAATATAAATAGCCTTTTTCTTTAATTTGGCAAAAAAAATTGTAGGTCCTGTGCCTTTATTGTTGATGGACTAAAACTGGTAAAAATTAAAAAAAAAATACTTTCTACCAAGTTTAAAGAAAATCGGGAGAGCCGCTTAGGTTGCAGTCGAACAGATAGACAAACAGACAGACTTGCGAGGCTCACTTTTTTTCGTCTTTCCTATCATCGTATTGTCAAGCCTTATCAAAGTCTTCAGTTCGATTTTTTACGAACGTATAACTTGGCATATATGTATGTAGTACCTACCTTTACATAAAATTTATCGCAAGCAAGAAATAAAAATAGAAAAAAAGATACAAGGAACAGATACGAGTATGCACGTTATCCTAAATCGAGCGGTCGAACGGAAGATATTTCGTTATTCATTTCTTTGTTTTTTTCGTATTTTTTTTCTTTTTGTCGAAATTAAACTGGAAACAAAAAAATATTAATCTAATGATTGTTTATGACGTTTGTAAACGTTTACTGAGCTGCGTTGCTATGTGAAAGTACAGGATAACTTAATTTATTTTTAAGGACTCCTGATGTCCCCTTAAAGGCAATTTGACCAGAAAATTGCCTTAAGGTTTTCTCTTTGAAAATTTAAAGAATATAACAATGGACAAATATTTATAAAGTCATTAGGTCCTATTAATCTTTTGTTGTTTTGTCAAAAAAATGGATTTCAAATTTTTGAAGGAATAAAATAATGAAAAGAAAATAAGTATTTTTTTATTTTGGGTTTTTGTGGTTTGTCTGTTGTTTTGCAATTTTATTTTCGTTCTTTCAGAAAGCTGTGGGTTAGATATATTTGATTCCTTAAAATCTTGGGATGAGATGGTTTTGTATACGAAAATAAATTATTATTAGGAGTTGTGAAGAACGATGACAAGTAATAAGATTTTCCTCAAACTTAATTTAATTGGATTCATTTCCTGAATAAACAAACCTACATTCATAAACTTTACGGCATTTATAAATTGAACAAAAAAAAATGACGAAAGTTGAGATTCGTTGTCTGGAGTTTAAATTAAATTTTTTTCTCTGTCCCTTAAGACTTACATGGATTTTATGATTTGATGAAATAAATTTCCGTGATCTCAAAAAGCTACGCGAGAATGATGATTATTATTGTGGGTTTTTACTTTCTGTATAAACAAATGGGTCTATGTAAGAAAAAACTACTGCGAACGCCCGCAGAGGCAATATACTCGTAACTCGTGCAAATTCTGCTAGAATCATTGAAAATTTGACCTCTCGGATGAGTGCCATGCAGCGAGTATGCGGCGACCATTTGACGAAATTAGTTCTTAAGATCTAACCCTATTAATAACAAACTGATGGTGATTACTAGAAGTCAGAATTATTTTTTGTATAGGGACTGACAAGTTTTGTGTTTTAATTAATACCTACAATTATTTTTACTTGCGAGGTACAAACGAATAAAGTGGGTCTGGTAATTCTCTGTCCGTAGCTACTAATCGGCTCGTCCGATTTTCTTTAAGGTTGGTAGGAAGAATTTTTAAATTTTTCCCCCAACACGTTTTTTTTTTTCTTTTTTTTTTTAAGACAAAAAATAACGGTACCTGACATACGAATTTTGTTCGAAATTTTATAAAATATTTTCTTCTCAAAAACTGTTCCACAGATTTGGTTTTTATAAAATTCACAAAATTTCATTTAGTTGATTCTAAATAACTAATAGTTAAAAAAATCCGAAAAACGTATACATATTAATGGTACCTACCCCTAGAACCATTTTTTGTCTTTGATTTTCTCAAAAACGATACAAACGGTTTTTAACATTTTTAATTGCGACTTATAGGTACTATAAGGCAAGTTATGCATTTTTTTTAAGACCGAAAACAACGGTACCTGCCATACGAATTTTTATCGAAATTTTATAAATATTTTTTTTTTTTGCTCAAAAACTGTTCCACAGAAAAAATAAAAATACAAAAAAATTTCATTTAGTTAATTCTACATTTTTTTGTTTTTGATTTTTTAAAAAATGGTACTTGATAATTTTTTTATGCTAAAGCTCCCCAGCAATTTGAAAAGATTTGTGTAAGTATTCAAATTTTCAAAAATTATTTTATTTGATTTTTAAGAAAAATTTAATTTTTTTTTAAACCCTATATGTATTTCGAAAACCCCATGCTAGATTTTTTTTAAACTTGATAAATAAAAGTTTCTCAATATAATCTACAAGATATGAGAAAAAAAAATATTTTACCTAAAAATAAAGTTACCCACCACACAAATGTTAAAAAATGGTTTTCAAAAATCGTATTTTTCTCGAAAACGTCGCCTAGAATTTTGATAAAATATTTTTTCTCTCAATTAATTTTTATGATCTTTAATTAAGTAAATGAAAAAAAAATTAACTTAAGATATTACAAAAGATATTACATTGGAGCAAGTTCGTGCGACCCAGTCGTGTGTTGTTTTTTTTTGTTTTCTTTTTTTTTTTTTTTTTGATTTTTAAAAAAAATCCAAAACTCATTATTTCGAAAGCCCCATGTTCGATTTTTAACAGTTTTTTAAAATAGTCTACAAGGTGTGTGATAAAAAAGTTACTGGTTAATAATGCTTACTTTTTTTCAAAATTAATAACAAATGTATAGGTATAAGTATTTTTTTTTATTTTTTTTTTCACAATCTTAGAATTGTTTTTTTTTTTTTTTTTTTTTTAAACTTCTTACAAACTTTATTAAAAACTTTTTCATAAACCCCATACGGCATACATGTATACAAATAAGAAAAAAAGCTGCCTCAGACAGATGTTCCTCATCGTTCCTCACCTAAGCCCGTATTTTACGTTAAAATAAAATTCAAATGTCATATCATGGAATTAATAGTCGGCAGGAATTCCGGTCTTATATAGATGTTCTCATCTTTAAAGAAAGAAGAACAGAAGAAAAAAAATATAATTAAAATCTCAATTTCCTCTGAGGGTTTGTTTGTATTTTTTTTTTTTTTTTTTTTCAAAAGACATAGAAAACGTTCACCGCGTAATAACAATTTGCAAATTTCTATTCCCAAAGAAATCCTCAAACCACCATCACTGGTATAAATAAATGACCAGCCTCAGGTTATATGGTGGGAGAGAGAGAGAGAAAGAGAGAGGACATCAAATTACTTTTTGTTGCTCATTTTTTTTTACCTCAGCATCCTTTTGAACGGGAATGTATACCATTCACTGCCATTTTTGTTCGCAGGCAAAAGAACATATCATCTTAATAGAAGTCAGGACAACCGCACAACAGCCCTCTTAGTCTTCTTTATCTCAATCCTATAACATCCTAATGAATAGGCCTAGGTTTTGCTTGTTGGCGAATCCATATGCAAATTGTTGGCACCCATGACTAAATACAGAGACCGAGATAAGGATCCGCAACACCACAAAGACCTGTGTAAGCTGTATAGATGTTCATCTTTATAGCTAGAATGGTATAGGGACGGTGGTGGAATGCTTCCCGTTGGGCATGTCCCTACCTCAATTGGGAGAGAAATGTTGTGGCATGCCTGTTTGCATTTCCACTTAGAAAAAAGCAAAACACTGAAATGATACAAAACTGAAAAAAAAACGTAATAGCAAAAAGGACGTCTTCTTCTTCTTCATCATCTTCTATAAAGCGCGGTGGTGGCACACTATTATTTGTTTGTTGTCTTTAGTAATTTTTCACCTGATATCCTTTCGAATAGAAAAATATACATAAACTCGTGCATAGGCTGGCTGGCTACCACTTTTCCTAGAGATTTTCTTCTTAGTTGTTTTTTTTTAATTTTTTTGTTTGCTCTTTCGCATTTTCAACTCTCAAAGGACTCTCATATCCTGAATGCAGTATCTACATACCTGGCTTAAGTCTTTTAGTTAGTTTTTTTTTTTTCTCTTTTCTCTTTTATATCAAACCATGGTCTATCTTTGCTTAACTGATTGCCCCGACGGCATTAGGCCTAGATTTAAAATCTCGTTTCGTTGCTTAATAGGGGAACGATGTATGACAGTTGAAAGGATCAAAGAATAGTTTTTTGTTTTCTCTTCTTTTTATTTTAGAAAAATGGGTGAAACTTAACAGAAGATGAAGGCTAAAATAAGTGACTTTTTAAATGCCTATATTAGGGTGGTTCAAAAAGTATGTTTTTTTTTTAATCTTCGGCAGTAGTTTACAATGTGGTAGGTTGATTATTTGAAATAGGAATTAGAAGAAATAAAATAATTAAATGCAAACTTAAGAACCTTAAACCTCTGAAAAAAGAGTTTATGGTTATCTTTCATGTTATCTTAAAAAAGTCATTCAAGTCAACTTTTTTTTTAGTTCGAGTCATTAAAACTTCTTGCATAAAATCGTATTTTTTTGATAAATCACATATTGTTTTAAGTCATTAAGGGTAAATTTTAAGCTTAAGAAAATATGTATCTAATAACATTAATTTTTAAGACTCTTAAGTTTAAAAAACATAAGAGCAGTCGGTAATTTTTTTTTTAATCTACTACCCAATTTTTTTGGAAGTGGCAACGCTGCTCTTGATTCAACAACCGCTCTGTTGGGCAAAGAAAGACACGCTTTCTCCATATTTTTTTTTTAAGATAGGAAATTTCTTTTATACCTTTTTTCTATAGTAGATACATGTTGCTTACTTGTTTTTATTCAGAACATGCAAGAAATGAGATGGTGTTATTTATTTTGTTAAGAATCTTCGGATAGATATGAAACGTTTGGTTTAAGTTATAACTTGAGTTATCATGGTCGAATCCTTAATAGTAAAAATCTTTATGACTAGAAATTAATAGGCTACAATTTCTATTATTTGATGAAATTTTTAAAAGGAAGACAGCCATCCCACCGGTAAGTACTAGTACACCCAAAAATCATAGCTGAAATTTTCAGAGGATTTTTGGACGTTTGCCTCCACATTACTATCTCATCTGAAAGGTAAAAAATGGATCAGATAAGGGATAAGTCGTTTCGATAAAAAATCTAGGTAACATTATTTTTGTATCGGAAAGGCAATATTATACTTTTCCGAAGGTTTTCTTAAGTTTAATGCACTGAATTTTGATTTCAGATCAGAATTTAGTTAAAAGATCAAGTTTTCGAGATATTTTCACAGAAAAGATTGAAGAAATAATTGTTTTTAATAAACAACTAAGAATTTTGGTAACATTAATCGAGAAACTAGACTTTAATTCACAGTTGCCAAGAGTGTTTATTTTAAACGAGTAACATGTTTAAGTCAAATAAGTACACTTTAATTATTAATTTATCATATTTCATATTTAATAATTAAAAATCTCCTTAAGTAAATAAAACTAATGGTTACGCTGTTTAAATTAAAACAATTAACCAGACTTATTTAATTTTACTAAGTAAATGGGTACACATTTTAAAACTAAATAATCTTCTGGTTTGATTTAACCCAATGGTGATGCTAAAATATCACATCTTATTCCTCATTTTAACCCACTGAAGATTGTTAAAATTGCACACCAATTTGGTTGAAACAATCAATAACATTTATCTAAGCAACCGAGTTGACTTGTGTAATTTTAGCCGGATAAGTTTTGCAGGTTGTATATTAGCAGTGTCACTTGTTTAATTTTACACGAGTTTAATGTTGTTTTTAACCGATTATTTTTCTCCATACTATTGCACCAGCATTGATCTTTGAACGGGATATTCGGTCTTTATTGTCGCATCGAACCTAAGGGCTGGAATTGAAAGAATATCTTGGCTTTCCAATAGGGACTTAACAAGTTTGAATTTAATTTGTGAACGCACCCTTTCACTAATCATCGAACTGTCATTGTCAATTTATTCAGTAAACATTCTCACCATGAACACAAACGAGCAACGTTTGCAAATTATAAAAATTTTCTACCGAAATTCGGAGTAGGTGACTGCAACGTTAAGAGTGAGTGTGTACTCCAATTTTCGGTCGTAATTCTCGCCCTAGTAGACAAGCAATAACAAGTTTAGTGCAAAAATTTGAGTCTACATATTCGGTGTGTGATGAAGTGACGAACATATCGAATTGAAGCCGATGGACCATTTGGAGCGACGACGTACGTTCTCCGATTGGGCTCTGGAGAAGATGCGACAAGATGATGAATTCCCTCGCAAAATCATCTTCAGTGACGAAGCTCATTTTTAGCTCAATGGGTTCGTCAATAAGCAAAGCGTTATTGTCACTGTGAAAATCCACATTTGCTTCATGAATCACCACTTCATCCACAAAAAATATTATTTTTGGCCCGAATTGGAAGATATGGACTTGGACAACATGTGGTTTCAACAGGATGGTGCCACAAGCCACACACCGCACCTTACAATCGATTTTTTGAAGAGCGAAGAGTAAGTTTGATGAGCGTGTTATCTCAAGAAATGGGTCAGTGGATTGGCCGCCTCGTTCGTTCGATTTAACGTGTCTAGACTCTTTTCTTTGGGGCTACGTTAAGTCATTGGTTTATGCCAACAAGCCGACGACTTTGGAAGAGCTCAGAGCAAACATTGAACGCGAAATAGCGGCCGTTTCGCCCGAAATGTGAGGCCGAGTCATCAAAAATTGAGTCCAACGAATCGACCGCTTCAAACGTGCCCGTGGTGAACGAAGTCGAGTTTCATTCATAAATGGTTTCATTGTACTTCAAGCCGATAGTAAAATTTTTAAAATATCTCAAATGGTTTGCGTTTTATTTAAAAAGAAAGTTATCAAGTCCTTATTGGAAAACCCTTTATCAGTAAAAGAATTTTTCTTCCGATATAGCCTAAAATCCAGCTTTTCCTTGAAGGACTGATAGTTCAAGGATTTTGTAGAGCTTGCAGTTGTAATTTAGAGCCCATTTCTTCCTCGTTCCCATTTGTAGAATAATATAAAGTGCGTTAGAATGTCGAGCCAGAGATCTGGGTTCGATTGCCAGTCATTGTCGCTCAACAATTTTTTGAGGGGTCTTCTCTATTTCGTGGAAGGGACAAATCATTTCGTAGAGTATCTCTTGTCATCAAAAGTGCTTCTCATTTTAGCCGTTCGAACTCGTTGGAAAATTGTAGTTCACTACGTTAAGGTTCTCTACGAGCAATTTGGACAACTTTTATTCTTTAACTAAATTAAAGTACTGTGGCAACACTTCCAAAAGAAAGAATAAAGAAAAACAAATGAATGTTCAGAAAGAAGATATAATGAAAGAAAGATAAAATGATTGTATTTAATAGAAAGAGACTACCGTAGAAAAAGAATATACTGAGAGAATAAAGATATGATCAGTTGTTGTGGATCTGTTGACGAGGAAAGACCTTTTATTTATCTAACCGAATATTGTTTTAGTTTTGTATTAAGCAAAAGTTTAAACTGCTTACAGTACCAAGGGTTTTCATAGGAAATTCTTCGTGGAATCCTTACTAAGGTGTTCATCGTGACGTTAATATTTACTCCGAGATAGACGAACTCCTACTACTTTGAAGAATTTGATATCAATGGTGACGTTTTGTTCTAATCAGTGTTTGTTTGTTGATAGGATGTACTTATGTTTTATCCTCATTCACTTCGAGCCAACAAGCTTTATCAGATGGCGTGAAGGACTATTACGGACCGTTGCAAATGGCCAATAAAGTCGATATCGTCTGCATACTCCAATAGTTGAGCAGGTTTTTTATATATTGTTTCTTCGTCCGCCCTGTGATCTATCTAGTCCAGAGTGAATAAGTCAGTGCCCTTTTGGAAAAGTTTAGAAGAGCTATTTCCTCTTTGCACATTGCATCCCGTATTTTCCAATGCCACGTTACACGGTTGGATCAGTTTTTCCAAGGGTTCAGCCCTCACCATATAAATATTCTGAACACGAATGCTATCATATCTGTCTTAAAATTCGTTGGTCTTTTCTAGGATTTGCCTCGATCTATCGGGCCGTGATATTTACATAACAATACAAATACCCCTCCCATCATTTTTTAAATCTTATATCATTTTAATTCATATATAGATATATTTGCGAAGAAATATTTAAAAAGAAAGTCAACCCCCGAAGCCTGTAGTGTTTAACAATGTTTTTGTCAAAGAGACATATTTTTAATCCCCGTGGCAAAAGTGCACATTGCTTAAGTGAAAGCCTCGAGCCTGTAAGTATACTACATATTTTATTTTCAACAAAGTGCTGTTAATAAATACAAGACCAAATGAGAAGGTCGAAGAGGGGACTCTTGATAAGAAGATATGCCGAGGCAAAGACTCAAAGTTCACAGAGAGTATAGATGAAATGTTAAAACTAACAACAACAATCCTATAAAACACACTCTATTCGGAGAGATAGTCTTGGAATAGGACGAAGGACGAGTAATGTATGTGTGTGTGTGTTTTCGTGTATAGAAAAAAGATGGTGGATCCATTTTTAATGCGTAAGAACACACACAAACGGAAAGTTCTTCAAACAAACTAGGATAACATTTTCAGAAATAAGGACAGTTTATTCTACTTCTACGATGCTCTTCTAACTTTTTGTCTCATACGCACACACGCATATTACACACAAGTTTATGGTCTAAGTTTGTATGTATTTCTATTGGGGAGTAAGTGGGGATCGTAAAAGTTATTCAAACCAGAGTGACATTACTTATTATTATTCTGGCAGATATGCGTTTTTTCTTTCACGGATGCTATGTTAGTTGCCCCAGCCCCGGTTCCGGACTCAGCCCCACAACCAGATCAGGAAAAATATTTTAATTTTCTTTGAACTGTACTTTGCTGTGGTGCCATTGATGGGCACAAACACACAAATACACGTTTGTGAGGATGAAGTTACATCTCTGTGTTTTGGGGCTTATAACTTTTACAATTTCGAATGACATTTTTTTGTTTTCCTTATGGGGGATGAGAGTGGAAACTGTTCAAGCACGCTGTTGCTATGCGGCGGCGAAGCGGCTTGGCTGGGTTCAAATCATTCCATATCCAACCCACACATAAATTTATTCGTTTTACAACCTCTCTTGGGGGTGCGATGATTGGTGTAAGGACAAAGGCAAAACCCTCCATTGTACAAGCATCGATGCAATATACAGTTCTACTCTTAGAGGGGTGTTTTGGTCGGAGATTTTATTGCGTTAGTCCATCTGAAATAGATACAAACACCACCAACAACAAGGAAAGCTTAACCTTGTTATTCAGACCGAGAGGGTGCTTCGTGGTAAGATATATACGTTTACCGCTGCCTGATACGGAATTACTTTAAAGGCATGTAATGGGTCTTGTTGTTGTTTTTTCTTTTTTATATTCTATTTGTATTCGAACTATGTTCTTTCGGCTTTAACTTCGATGGACAGTGTGTTCTTAAAAAAAAATGGCTGTGTACATCCTTATAGATATGTACGGATTTGAAAACTTCTCTGATATTTAGGGCTAGGCGAAATTTTGTAGATATGGTTTGGTTACCAAGAAGCCTATTCTACAAATTTACTGATTTACTTAATATCCTGTCTCGGAGGACCTAATGTATGTTTTTGGGGTCTATACGACTATTTTATGTAGCCGCATAGTACTTTGGGTATTAATATAGAAATAAAACGATTTTAACAACATAAATACATTTAATTGAAGTAAGAGGGGAAGCCTCTTAAATTTAAGATATGGTGTGGTGAGAGTTTTATGGTGTTGACTTTTTGCGCACTATCAGGGTTATCAAATACAAATTTGTTTGAAAATTAGACTAAAACATAGAATCGACGCCTGTGGTTCTGACTTCATCACTCTGCGATTAAGAAACTGTTAATGGCACTAACGCAACACTTCATTGTCAAACTTGTTGTGATTGATGTTTTCGTTGTTACAAGTGTGACACTTATTTATATAAGTTTATAAATGTTCTAAGTTTTTTTTAATTTAAAAAAATACGTGGTTAAATTAGGAATCCATTCCAGTTGCGTTAGAAATCTGGTTATATCCTACATGCTATTGGAATTATTGCTGGGGTTAATCGCAGAACATCAAGTTTTGATTTATTCAAGAACCTTAATATTCTACCACTTAAGCACTTATATTTCTATAAAGTATTAAAAATATTTTTTGAAAATTCTGGATATACGGCTGCTAGATTGTATGGATCTCATAGTTTGCGTGATAACGGTATGAATTTGGTTACTGTACCTAACATTAAAAAAAACACATTTTTCTCACTTTTATTTGGTTACTTTGAACTAAATGACATAGATAGATTTTTGAATGTAATTGTTTGAGAATAAGAAAAAAAAAATAACTTTAATTTCCTTTGTTGCATTTTGCATGATTTTAATTTTGAATTGATTTATAATAATTATATTATTTTTATTGCATTATAAATGATCCCCATCAATTATTTTTTAAGTTTAATGTTGTAACTTTAGGGTTCATTCAACTCTTGCCTTTAGGCAACAGGATGTTCCTAACTATTTTATTTGAAGTCTTATGCTATTGCTTATTTAATTATTGGTCATAAATTGTAAATATTGTAGCTTTAAGTCTTCATCTGAAATAAAGTTAAATAAAATGTAAAATAAAAAGAGATCAGTCCTAAGCTGGCAAACGCCGTGAATAGACGAGTGTTAGTAGTGCGAACATCTGATTTAATTTTTCTCAGAGAATCTAATTTTATCTCCCACTCAATAAATTTCCATCCGTGGTGAGTGAAACATTAACATTTATTAAGAAGAGCTAAATATTATAAACTAAAAAAAAAATAATTAGTAAAAATGGACGGGGGGACGGATCCCCCCAACCATAACCGGTTTAAAATCCTTGAATCTGAGGTAATTTTAAACCGGGGTAAAAAACACAAAAGAAAACACAATAGTGATGATTTCCCTAACCTACCGGCCATACAAAATGACGATAATGTTCCTCGGTACATAGTCATAACTGGTTTAGAGAAAGACGGAAAAGATGCCAACAGTTTCCGTAAATTATCTACCTACAACCCAATCCGAATCAATCGTGGACTAGAGCACATTTCTAAAGACATTTTAGAGGTTAAGTCAATGAGGTCAGGTGACCTGCTTCTCAAGGTACTCAATGTTGCAACAGCCGATAAATTCATTAAATCTAAACTCATTGACTCAATTCCAGTCAAAGTGACTAATCATATAAGTCTTAACTCAGTTCAAGGTAGAATCTATTCAAAACTGATTGAAAACATTAGCGAACAGGAACTTATCGATGAACTTAAGAAATACAAAGTTATCGAAGTTCGAAAAATGATGAAGAAAGAAGGTGACTCATTGGTCCCTACCGGTGCTGCTATTCTCACTTTTGATCAAATTCGACGGCCACACGAGGTTAAAATAGGTTGGTTGATTTGCAAAGTTGAGGAATATATACAAAATCCGATGCGTTGTGTAAATTGTCAAAGACTCGGTCACACCAAAAATCGATGCACAAATGCCCAATCTTGCAAAAATTGTTGTCTTCCACCACACAATGATAACTGCGTTCGAATTTTATGCATAAATTGCAACGAAGAAAGCCACACTTCATATGATTCCTCCTGCCCCGCCTATCTTAGGTACAAGTCAGTCAACAAAATTAAAGCCGATCGTCGTTGTACAGTCCGCGACGCATGGCAAATTTATAATGACAATCCTAGTCTTCACCAGCTACCTCCACCTAAAAAGAGAAATAATACTAACCCCACGATGGCAGAAATAATAAAAAAGAGAATTAATAATGAGACAACAAACTCAAAGAGCCTCCAAACTATTTCTCCTGCTCAATCAGAAACAAAAACAACAATAACACCAACAAAACTCGATTCACTCCACAACAAAGTTCTAACACAAGACAATCACTCGCACTTCCACATTGAAATCGAAAACAAAAACGAAACTACAACTCAATCTCTTATGGAAGAGCTTAGCTCAGTTGACAAATCCCTCATCACCTCTACCCCCGCACAATTAGCAAATGATACTCAAAGTACTCTCATTGACGAAACGCAATTGTCATCGTTCTCAGACACAGAAATGTGTGACGTAGAACCTACCAAAGTATTACATACTATCTCTTATTCTGCAGACGAAAAAACAAAAAACTCAAATGCTTTCAACAACTCAATCCCACTCACCGAACAGTCAAACTCAAAATACTTCATACACTCAACAACAAATTTTAAAAAACAATAATGACACTGTTGGATAATGATTTCATTATCCTCCAATGGAACATCCAAGGCTATATAAACAACAAACATGCTCTAGAACTTTTAATCGCAAAATACAACCCAGATATTATAGCGCTTCAGGAAACACACATCATTACATCGAATTCTTACATGTTTAAGCTTAAAAATTATAAACTGTTTTATTATAATAAGGGATATGACTACTCCAAATCAGGCATAGGGTTTCTCGTTAAAAATAACATACCAGTGACATCCCACATAACTTCTTCTTCAAATCTTCTCTATCAAACAATAGAAATTCCTACACGAAAACCAATAAAGCTTACTAACGTATATAGAGAGCACGAAGTTAATATTACAAGTGAAATTCTTAACGATATTCAAACAGATAATAACAAGCATAATCTGGTCCTAGGTGATTTAAATGCTAAAAACACAGTTTGGGGTTCAAATGCGACCAATAGATTAGGTACACTTTTTGAAAACTTCGCCAATGATCAAGGCCTGGTTATTCTAAACGATGGATCACCCACACTTTTCAATACAAGAAATACCTTCTCTGCTGTTGACGTCGCATTCGCATCCGCAGATTTAGCTCCACTTCTTCAATGAGAAGTACTCCCAAATGGGGAAAATAGAGACCACATCCCAATCATAATACGCACTCATGAAAGAAAACTTCTTAAAAAACCAACTATACGATTCAAAGAAGCTAAAGCTAACTGGGATAGTTTTGTGTCATCTACGCACTCCTTATCTACATCTATCCCTGCCTCCAATAATATCAACCAAGAAGCAGCGAAGATTAAAAAAATTTTAAGAACTGCAGCTGCGAAATCTATGCCAACAACTAAACAGAAGCAAAGTAAGGGAAATAAAAATCCAGTATGGTTTAATGAAGACATTGCACTATTGGTTAAAACTAAAAATTTAGCCTGGAAAAAAGTTCGAAGATATCCAACTACTCAAAATTGCTTAGCTTATAGAAAAGCTAGTGCCAAGGTAAAATATGAAAGCATCATAGCAAAAAGACTATCTTGGGAAAACTTTGTGAATACAATGGACCCAACTCTTGACACCAAAACTCTATGGAATCGAATAAAATCTTTAAGATCTTCAAACTACTCTCAACATTTTCCTTATATTTTCCTAAATGGCTCTTTGGAAAATGATCCTGAAAAAATATCTAACACGTTTTCAAAATTATGGGTAAAGTATAGTGAGAATAATACTTTTGCAGATAACGTTATTGCTAAGAAAATGACCTTCAACGTAAGTGATCTTCCTCTTCAAGAAAACCCATGCTTAGAGCTTATAGAAGACATTTCTAGATTTGAATTTGACACTACACTACAAATGCTTAAAGGATCCACCCCAGGAGAAGACAAAATTACATATACAATGGTAAAATCAGCTGCCGATAGTCTTAAGAACCGAATTTGCTCGCTTTATAATAACATCCTTCGGACTGGTATCTTTCCTCATGACTGGAAGAAAGCTATACTGAAGCCGATTCCTAAGAGTTCACGTAACTATCACCAAATAGATGGGTATCGTCCGATATCTCTTCTACCTGTTCTCTCAAAAATTTTTGAAAAAATTATAGGACGTAGAATAGGCTGGCTGATGGAAAAGTCAATTAGTAATGAACAACATGCTTTTAGACCAAACAGAGGAGTTCAATCTCTTATTCATCTAATGGAACATAAATTAGCAGACAATCTCTCAGCTCGTAAGCACAGCGTAGTGATGTCATCTGACCTTGAGAAGGCTTTCGATCGCGTCACAACTTTTCCTATAATTGAACAATTACATAAATGGGGAGTCCCTAAACATATCCTTAAGGTTATAGTATCCTTTTTATCGGGAAGAACTTGTTGTGTTAATGTTAATGGCTTTACTTCAAACAAATTAAAACTTGAAAATGGGATACCACAAGGGTCTCCTTTGTCAGTATACCTCTATAATGCATACATAGACTCCCTTATAACGGATCTTTTAAAACCAGAACTTAACCTAGATTTCGTTGGTGTATATGTAGATAATATCTTCATGGTAGCTTCTGGAGACCCATCTACGGTGAACGCCATTTTAAAAACGGCAGACAATGAAATCCATGCTTGGACCCAAAAAACCGGTGCAATTGTCCCGCCATCTAAGATAGAAGCACTGCACCTTTGCCGGAAAAAGAAATGCTTATCGTCAACCATTCCACTCGTAATTCGCAACTCTACAGTAAACCTGAAAAAAGAACTTAGAGTCCTCGGTGTAACATTCAGCGGAAATCTGAAATGGGATCTCCACATCAAAAATATCATCAATCAACTTAAGACTAGAAACAATGTTCTGAAAATGATATGTTCTCGTAGAAAAGGACCACATCTGGAAACTGCTCTCAAAATAACCAAAGCTCTGGTCGAAGGTACCATCCAGCACGGGCTCACCCAATTTATGTGGACTTCGAAGAAAAACTTGGAGAGCATCGATATAGCCATAAACGCATGCTACCGAACATCCACAGGAGCGCTAAAGACAACACCAATCGAAGCTCTTAGAATAGAAGCTGGATTTAAATCAGTCAACAAACTAGGACAAAAACGAGCGGTAAACTTAATGAGCAAAGCCCTTACTGATGTTTCTCATCCTCTTCACACAGCTTCAAAGGAAACTTTATCCAGAAAAAAACAAAACAAGAAAAATTCAACTTCTTCTCTTACCAAAATAGTTACCCTTATTTCGACTCATGGTTGTATTCCTTTAGAAACTTTAGGAAATCAGTGGACATCCCTTCCCCCTCCTTGGAAAAGACACTTGCTATCTATAGACACCAGCCTCTCCCGCCACAAGAAAGAAAACATTTCAAATCAACAATTCCTTATGCTTCACCGTGAACTAATTGAAACTATCAAGCCTTTGAGAACATTATACACCGATGGATCCTATAGGAATAATAATTCTACTTATGCAGTCATCGAACTGAAAGCAAACAACGAAGAAACCATCTTTTTCCAAGGCATTCTTCCAGACGCAGCGGGTAGTTACCTAGCAGAAGTAACAGCATTGTCAAAAGCTCTTTCTATGGCACAGACCTGGACTGAAAAGACGTTGATCCTCACCGACAGTCTAAGTACACTTACAGGAATCAAAAGTGCAACCAATAACTGCTCTACTCTCAATTACATCCGAAGCATCCTCCATAATAACGCAAACATAACGTTAGCATGGATCCCAGGTCATGTTGGTATTAAAGGAAACGAGGCTGCCGATACTGCAGCAAAAGAAGCGACTCGTTATCCGTATTTAAAAGAAATGCCAAATATCTCCCAAATCATCCGAAAAGTTTTCATTTCAAACGAAAATGAAGAGCTCGAAAGCTTCTGGCGTAGTGAACAAAACTTTCTTCGACAACATCACGCAACACATCTTCGAATTCCCTACAACAGAACTCTAACCAGAGAAGAATGCATTACTTTATTTCGGATCAGAGTAGGAAAAACGCTATTTTCAAGTCGTCACTATTTTACTAACGACCCCCCAGAAGAATGCGAATATTGTAGGGAGATCCTATCAGTTTGGCACATACTTGCCGATTGTCCGATTTCTCGCCAAACTACAGATACCGATTCCATAGAAATTAAGAAGAAACAAATAGCTGAAATACTTAATCCATCCGATGTCCGATCCTTGCAGCGCATTAAAGAAGCAACAAACTTGCACAACAAGTTTAAAGACATATAAACTGTTTATATACCTAAATACTATAATTTATCTTTGATTTTCAATTTGACAAAATATATGTTTAATTATCACTTTTTAATAATTGAAATCTTAGACCAATCATTAATATTAATACGACATCTATGGTCTTGCTGCCCTGATGTCTTCCATGTAAATAATTTTATAAATTAATTTTTGTAAGTTATTTTTGATAAATAAATAAATAAATAAAATAAAAAGAGATTACCCCTTCGTTCATGTATTGTTAAATACATATTTATTTTAGAAATGATGGAAAAATCTGTGAAAAACTATCAAAAATATGATTTTCAAAATGTGACAGATAACGGGCATTATAAGAGCATTGTAATAGAAAAGTAATAATTTCTCATAGGACTACTGAAATACTCGTATCTCCTTTTGTAAAGTGAAGTGTTTTTCAACTTGACTCCAACTCATATGACACCAATGCATGATTTTTACTTTCGACTTATAGGTACTATAAGGCAAGTTATGCATTCGGAAAAACAATCGAACTCGAGATTTTGATCAAAGTTGACATTACGATGATAGCGAAGGCCAAAAAAGTGGGTTTCGCAATTCTGTCTGTCTGTCCGTTCGATTGCAGCTAAACGGTTCGGCCGTTTTTCTTCAAACTTGGTAGATATGGGTTTTAATTTTTCTCTCCGGCTGTTTTTTGATTTGATTTTTTAAGACCAAAAATAACGGTACCTGCCATACGAATTTTTTTCGAAATTTTATAAATTTTTTTTTCTCAAAAACTGTCCCACAGATTTTTAAAAAAAAAAATGTAGAAAATTTCTTTTAGTTAAACCTAGGTAATGGTTGAAAATTTTTTTTACAAAAAATGGTTATTTTTGGAACCCCCCTTGGAACCATTTTTTTGTTTTTGATTTTCTCTAAAACGGTACCACCAATTTGGATCATTTTTTTTATGTTAAGGCTCCCCAGCAGTTTCAATATTATTGTGTATTCAAATTTAAAAAAAAAAAATTGGATTTTATAAAAAAAAAATTTTTTTTTGAAAACTCAATATTTCGAAAACCTAATGCTCGATTTTTTCAAAACTTGATAAAGAAAAGTTTTTTAATATAAATTATAAGTTTTAAGAAAAAAAAAAATTGTTTTACCCAAAAATAACGGTACCCTCCATACAAATGTTAAAAAATGGTTTTCGAAAATCGTATTTTTCTCGAAAACGGTTCCGAGAATTTTAATTACATTTTTTTTTAAATTAATTTTTAAGATCTATAATTTAATTAAAAAAAAAAGAAAACAAGATATTACTGACTGTACCTACCATAGAGCGATTTTTTAAAATTTTGAATTTCTCATTATCGGCATAACGGATTTTAATGATTTTTTTTTAGAGAGAAGCTTCTAAAAAGTTTAAAAAATATTGCATTTCAAAACTTTAAGAAAATTATTTTTTTTTGAATTTTGAAAAAAAAAACAAACCGTTTTTTTTTTTGAAAATTCAATATCTCGAAAACGGCTCAATATTTTGTTTGTAAATTTAATTTTTATTCAAACAATAATAAAAACTTTAAATTGGCGTACCAAAACTTTGTCTTAAAAATTTTTTAAAAATCTTGTATATAAAAGCTTATTTTTTAAGAAACCACTACAAAGACTTATAATTTTTGATCCTGCTTGAATCATATGGCATTCTATTTTTACCTCCAAGTACTAAAGTAGTTGTTTTAGTCGTTTAAAAAATTAATTTTTATGCTTATGAATAGTTTTCCTCTGCATCCTGTCTTTCACATGAGGAGTTTCGAATTTATTTGATTAGAAAAATTGAAAGAAGCAACAGTTTCATTCTTCTTATATAATGCATGTTCACTTAAAGGGGTTTTATTACCCTTAAGATTTTAAACGCAGTGCAAGCGTTAGGAAAATAGGAAAGGTTTTAAGAAGACGAACTTATGCGTATTGGTTTTGAAGTTTTGGATATTCAAATGGGAGGGAAAAACATTCCACATTCGTGGAAAGAAAGAAGGAATCTCTGTTCTTAACAGTTTGTCCGAAATTGGGATCAAGAGTAAACTAATGGGCATTTCCTACGGTTGAATTGTTTTACGGAAGACTCAGGTGGGTTATTGCAATTGGATAATGCTATTAAGATCACAATGAGCTTATGATGAGCTAATCATATGCTGCCGTTCTAGTACTACATCCGAAGGACAATGAACATGACCGTGCGTCGCCAAAAAAAAAGATTAAATGGATTAGAAGTTTCGGACAGGAGATCATTGATGAATATGCGAAAAAGAGTCGGAGAGAAAACGGAGCCCTGTGGCACACCAACATTTATTTTATAAATATCAAACTTGAAACCAACCAATACAACTTGTATTAAGCGGTTGGTAATTGTGGACTACATTTTTGGAGATCAGCTTAAGTCGCTCATAGACAACAATTTTATGGTACAATAAGCAAGGAAATGCCTCGGTAGCTGTTGCAGGACTTTTTTTGCAGATGGAGCTGGTTGTCTGGCATGCTTCTATCAATTTATCAATACTTCATCTGCGTATTCGGAGATGTGTCTTCGTTATACAATAGATCCTTATTGTTCCTCTCTTTACTGAAAAGTCAACCCCTTCTATAATGGATATTGGTAATGATTCTTCATTGATTGGAAGATTGTTGTCTTTAGCAGCTGCTTGAAAACATATCTACTACTTCCTGTGGCTCGGAAAGTATATAACCTTTGGCATTTCAAAGAGTAAATTTTCTGGGATTAAGACCAGAAAACAGTTACTTTAAATTTTTGTTAAAATGGTCTTGTTCTCTTTGCTCGGTTCTCTTCCCACGCTGGTCTTGTTTCAAACTGCACCATATTTGAATATTCATATTCTACCACATTTTTCGGTTGAACACAATCATCATCATAGCACGGTTTATAGTCTTCATCCCTATATAGTCCATCCAGGAGCCTATAAGCCTCTTTGACAAGTTCTCTATCTTTATTGATAGAGGCATTTGTGCATGTTAGAACTTAGTTTTAGAAACTGGCTTCGTGCTTCTGACAACCCGGCGATAACAGAACGCCCACATCACCAACATTTTACGAGGAAGTTTTTACTGAACCATATTTTAGCATTAATATTTGGAGCTCTGCGATGGAGTACATTACCGCACAAATTAATCAATCTACAATATAATTAATGTGACCTTGGAGGTTTGTGGTATGTTGTACCCGTTGAGACTGTATCTAACGCAGAACAATCGGCTAAAAACAACGTAAAACTAGTGTAGAATTAAGAAAGTGAAACTGCTAAAAAAAAAACCAGCTTTAACCTACTCGGTTAAAATTCCAAGAGTCAACTCGGTTATTTAATTAAATAAATCTGATTGATCCCATTTTAACCAAATTAGTGTTAACTAATTAACTACCACCATTCGGTTAAATCAAACGAGAAGATTATTCAGATTTAAAATTTTTAAATTAGTAAAATTAAATAAATCTGGTTAATGAACCTTAATACTTCTTTTATTTAAACAGCTTAGCCAATAATGTAATTTAACTAAAAGGATCATTTAATATCAAATAAGAAATATGTTAAATTAATGGAGTTCACTTATTTTATTTTATTTTATATTATTTTATTTTATTTTATTTTATTTTATTTTATTTTATTTTATTTTATTTTATTTTATTTTATTTCGTTACTTGTTTAAAGTAAACAATATTGAAAATTGCGAATTATAGCCTAGTTTCTCAATTCTAATAACATAATACGTTCTTCTATTAAACTAACATTTCTTGTTTCATTTAACCGAGTTAACTTTGTTGTTTTAACTAAGTTGTTTTTAACACATTTTTTTAACCCTACGCAAAATGCTCTCGTTTAGGTATTATTTGTCTGCGAGTAATCCAATCTTAAATTTTCATGAATACATGAGGTCTGTCAATAATTTTCATAATATTCTGAATTTATTAATAACAAAAACATAAAAAAGCACTTATTATTTTGAAATGTAATTATTTTAAATAATGACTAACTCTTGTTTTTTTTTCTCTATTTTCAGGTAAACATACAAATTTGATAAAATTAAAATTGAGCGGTAAGATGAGATCCACAATATAAAATTTATGTAAAAATAAATTATTCATAAATATACAATTGTTTCGAGACGAAATAAAAGTATTTTCATTTTTTTTTTGTCGGTCTTGTATATCCTTGCCCTACTTTCCACAAATTAAAGTAACCTACCTCACAATCACCATTGAACACATTTGCATTTTCAAAAATTAACATAATTAGTACAACGCAATTACTATATCAACTGAACCTTTAAATAGACTACTTCCAATTTTCTCTCCTCCAGAAAGAAGGAAAACAAAGCCGAACAGAAAAAAAATAAACAACGAAACTTAACGATTAATTAAAATTCGTGTAGTTTCCTTCCGAGAGTAAGAAAATTTTAATTTAACATCATTTCTGTTTCCCACCCGTCTCTCGTTTAGTGATTTTTTTTGTTTGCTTCTTCCTTTTTGTTGTTGGGAAATGTTTAAAAATTAAATCAGTGAGAAGAAAAGGACGATCAACAAAGAAAAAAAAAGAGGAAAATATTGTTAATAATCCTTAAGGATTACGAAAGTTTTTCGGTTCTCTTTTGAGCTTTTCAATTGGTAAGCGAGTGGCAAGAGCAATGATGCCATCACGCCTGCAGCAGTCGCCGTCATAATCCTTATACCTACATATTTTTTTCTCGTATCCTTTCTGTCTTATTGCTGTTATAGCTTTTTCGCTTTCAGTGGTGGTATGCCTCATTGATTATGTTTTATAATCCCACTGGTAATTGTTTGAAATTAAAGGCATTTTAACATTTTTGTGCTCGTGAGTTTTGTTTTTGTTTTTTGTTTTATAATCTCCTTTTCGTAGCTTATATCCGTTAAAAATTGTGTAATCCAAGGATCTTGGATTAATTTGTAATAAAAAGCATTAAAATTAGATTTTTTCCTTTCTGTGAAATAAAATAGAAAAGGATATGAATTTGGGGTTTAATCTAAAAGAATACGTCCTTCAGAAAATACACACAAACAAACATTCCTACACAATAATAGCAACCATACTTTTTTGTCTGTTATTAAGTAGAAGGCTAAAATAAATCTGTAATGAATCCTTTTAATAGGCAGAAAGCAGGATTAATTAACGAATTTTTGAATTATAAAATCTATTTTTTGAATAGGGACTTTTTCTGCGAAGGCAAGTGTTTCCGTTTGTAGTTGGGCGCTTCTTAAAATTTTACATTTTTTAACGGGGTACTCTGTTGTTTTGTATACCTTGAGTACAGGTTAGGTTAGGTTGTTGGGCTGACAATTGATGTTGCTATCGTCACACTTAGATCAATGTAGATCCATTGTGTTACCCGTGAGTGTTATCACTCTTTCCTGATAAAACCTATGTATTCTATTAATCAATCAAGCCATTTTGATGCATTGACGAAGTTCAATATGTTAATTGCTAAAATATTAGAAAGATGTTCTAGATTGTCAAAGAAGTAGCTACCAAGCCATTTCCTTCTCTGGTGGCATAGTGACGGGCAATGACAGAGAAAGTGTGATGTGTCTTAATGTACCTCTATATCACCACATCCTCTGCATAGGTCATCTGTACTTAGTTTCATTTTAAATTTATGATATTTCAATAAATTTGTCCGGTGATTTTGTCAGTCCTCTGCTTGTTAAAGCAGGGCCATATTTTCCTAGTAGTATATCAAGTAAACTCCACCTTTCATTGGATTTCCTTAGGATTATATCTGAAATTTTCTGTTTAATGTTGTAGAGTGGGATGCTTACCATCTCTGCTTGACTAGCGTCGAGCGCTGATCCCTGTCTTGCCAACGCATCGGCATTTTCATAACCTGGTATGCCGCTGTGTCCCGGTACCCAGCAGCGTCTAATATTGTGCTGCGTGTTAAGAACCTTACGCTCTTCGCGGCAGCAGGAGACAAGCTTCGATTTTATCACAGTGGCAGAAATCGCTTTTATTGCCGCTTGGCTGTCAATGTAAAAGGTATCGCCATCATTGATAGCAGCTGTTGTCACTGCCAGGACCTCCGCTTGGAAGACACTGCTATGATCTGGGAGTCAAGTGAGTTGTTTAGCTCAAGAGGTTCTGAGAAAAAGCCTGCACCAACGCCTGTGTCCATTTTGGAGCCATCAGTATAGATTGCTATTGCTGATTCACTGGTGTAGGGTTGGTTGTTCAGCCAATCTTCTCTCTTGGAAAGGCAGTTTGGAATGGTTTATAAAACTCAAGCTCGGGTGTTGTATAATCTGTAATGATGCTATTACCCAAGTATTTCTGAAGAATTTGAGCATGTCCTATTGCGCTGTTTTTCCAGTCTGGCTTAGCCTTAAGGCGCTAATGCTGCGGATTCTTGTACGAAAAGGTCTAAGGGTTTCAGGTTGTACCTTGAGTACAAATTGTGGGGATTTTCAGGAAAATCGTTGGTACGAAAAAAAAGCTTTCACAGATGGTGCATAGTTTTTCAAATATACCCTGTCATTATATGCACCATTAGTTTTGTAAACTGCGACTTTTTCGAATCAGAAAACAAAAAAAAACTATATTACTAAGGATGTATTTTTTAGATCTTTCTGTTTTATATTTAAATTTCGAGAAACTATTCTATAATTCGTACTTTCCAAGATTGTTTCTTTTAAACCACAAACGCGTTGAAATCAAATATGTGCACCTAATTAATTTATCATTATTCTTATTTAATATTAAACAGTCTTTCTGTTTTATTTAAACTAATAGTTATGTTGTTAAAATCAAACGAGTATCTGGGTTAAAACAACTAACTAAATTTATTCTAAATGGGTTAACATTTTAAAACTAAATAATCTTCTCGTTTGATTTAACCGAATGATGATGGTAAAATAAAACATCCAATCCCTTATTTTAACTGACTGAAGATTTTCAAAATGGCTCAGCAATTTAGATAAAAATCAGATCAATCAGATTGATTTAATAATTTAACCGAATTGACTCGTGTAATTTTAACCGAGATTTTATGTTTGCAGTCTCACTTGTTGAATATTACACGGGAGTTTTACCGATCATTTTTCTGCGTGTAAGTGAGTTTATTAAGAGGAACACCCAGCCTTACTCTATACCTATCTGTTTTGCATTATGAATAAATGTGTCCTCTCAAGTGAAAACTGGGTTTAGTACTACGCAAACCCAGATTAAAATTGTTTAAGGTTGTTTTTGAAGTTTTTTCATCATTCCTGGAGTAATTTAGGGAACGAAGTAGTAAAACCATGAACTACCTATTCAAACTAGAATTTGGAATAATTGGTTCTCAAAATGTATATTTAACCTAAAAGACTTCCATTAATCTAGAGCCTCAGAAATGAGTTTTTCTTTACCGAACCCAATCATAATCAGTTAAAAATTGTAGTTTCGAAGTAAGTTTCACAGTTTTTTTTTGTTTGTATTAATAAACGATAATTAAACATGAATTAGCCTAAGTTGGAAAGCAACAAGCAGTTCAAAACCTCTAATGCAGAACATATCGACTATGTTCGAAAATAAAGAAAATAAATTCGAGACACAGTAGTTCTTAGAAAACCAAAGTCTAGTCACTAAGAAGTTTTAACCATTATTGTGTGCATTTTGTCGATAGAAATACACCTACAATTTTCCTGTCGAGCCCGAACGACCAAGATGAACAATTCTGCCAGAAATACTTTTCTCTAAATATTTTTGGCTCAGCACTACGGCAACATAACTTAGATTTTTGAAAACGCAATAAAATCAATGGTATGAAATAGAATTTACTTGTACCTACGCTCGTTTCAAATGACACTCCTTATGTCAGCTCACAAGAAAAAGCTAAGTTGCTTGCAGCACAGTTTGCTGTCAATTCGACGCTACCAGAGACTGCCATGATTCCTCCTGTAATTGAGAGCGTTAATGATTCTATGGGACAAATCTTCTTTCGCACTCATACAGTTGCATAAGTAGGTACTGAAAGATCTCCATATACTCAAATCCGCTGGCCCTGATAGTATTGCACTAATTGTTCTGAAGAGGTGGGAGCTTTTTCATCTGTCCTACTCTACTGGTCTCTTTTCGAGTTAATGGAAAACAGCATTTGTCCAGCCTGAAGAATCTTCTTCCCCCTCTTACTATCGTCCAATTGCACAGACATCCCTTCTCTCTAAGGTCATGGAAATGCTGATAAATTATCAGCCCAAGAAATATCTTGAAGAACGAAAGCTTCTTAATGACCGGCAGTATGGCTTTCGTAGCAATCCACTGGTCCACTGGTGATCTGATGGTTTATCTCACCGAACAGTGGCCCAAATCTTTACATCGTTTTGGAGAAAGTAAGATTATTGCACTTGGTATTTCAAAGCTTTTGAAAGAGTTTGGCATCAATCAAGCTCTCTTATCGAAAATGCGTGCATTGGTATTGATGAATCTATTTTTTGAAGAATTAGAAACTACCTTTCCAGACGCTCAGTACAAGTTGTATTGTATGGTATTAAATCTGAAGTCCATAAAATAAATGCTGGTGTGCCACAGGGCTCCGTATTGTCCCCGACTCTCTTACTTATGTTCATCAACGATCTTTTGTCTAAAACTTCTAATTAATTAATTTATTTTTTTGCTGATGATAGAATAGAACCCTCAGCTTCTCATATTCGTTTCCAGATACATGTCCTTGTTCTTCGGATGTGGATCTAGAACGGCAGCGTATGATAAGCTCATTAAATTCGGATCTCGATAGCATTGTAAAATGGGGAACGAAAAACGAATTCAATGCTTTAAAAACTCAATGCTGTCTCCTGTCGTTATAGCAGAACCCATTCCCCATGCCGCTATCCATGTGCGGCACTTGCATTGAGGAAACCGAACACCTCTCAGTTCACGGTATGTGCAGCACAGACCACCTTTATGTGGAATGACCAAATATTCGACGTCGCCAAAAACGCTGCTAAGTGCTTAGGTTTCCTTCGATGTTGCAACAAATTTTGTACCCTTTCTGATCTGTCTGTAATCTATAAGGTTATATTCGTCCAAAGCTCGAGTACAATTCCCATATTTGGGCAGGGGGTCAATTGTCTATCTGTGAAACTGTGAAGTGATACAAATTTTTCATTTTTACATTTCATGAACTCACATAATGCTATTCTGGAACTTATTCTGATAAATGTTTGTCAAAACATGTACTTAACAGTACTAAAATGAGAAACGCTCTCATTTTTGATACACTATACTCATTTTTGAGTATAATTTTGTTTTTGTAATTTTCATATTTTATCAGGGCTTTACACAAAATCGTTTGAGTGTGAAAAGAAATTTAATATTTGAAAATATTTTGACATATTATTAATTTTTTTCATAAATTGCGAATCGGATAGTGTGTGAAGTTGTGAAAAAACTTATCACTTCACAGTTTCACAGAGAATTGACCCCCAGGTGCTCCAATAACTCACTTGAGTCTCTTGGATAGAATCCAAAAAAGAGCTTTAAAAATTATTGGTGATAAAAGTATAACAGAAACGTTTGAAACTCTTGAGTACCGTCGTAATGTTTCTTGTCCTTCATTATTAATTTTATCGTTATTTTTATAAGCACTTTTCTACTGAAATAGCCAGCTGCATTCCTCTTCTTAAACAATTTAACCGTAATACTCGCGCTTCAAGGAATGCCCATCAGTTTACTCTTGAGCCCAACTTCGGACGTACTGTTAAATTCAGAGATTATTTTTTCGTCCGCACTTCACGAATGTGGAATGCCTTACCCGACTATGTTTCCCTCCCATAATAATATTCAGACATTCAAAACTAATGTGCATCGGTATCTCCAAATAAATCCTCTCCTATTTTCCCAAAACGCTCGCTCTGTGCTCAAACATTTTAAGGGTAGTCATTGTCATAATCCCTTTAGTGCGTGAAAATTATAAAAAAAGAAAATATGCGAGTATCTATATCCGATAGCTGATGGCGCCCTTATAGCCCATGCACAGAATAAACCAATTTTAGCATTTGTCATATGTTCCGGACTTAAACTCGGGATTTAAAAAAAAATCTCAAGAGGCCAATAAAGGATCCATTTAGGCACTACAAATCACCCCATATTGAGATGAAGCGCTCCGGCAAGTAGTCCTTCGAAACAACCATCAATACTTTTGAAGTGTATGTCGTTCCTCCGTATTGTTAGAACGAAGCCCCCTTAGTCAAATTCATCAAGTCCTCGAAAGCAAGATTCCTCCGGTCTTATTTCACGGTTACTATTTTCTTAAAAAATCAGGATCCCGAGTTGAAGAAATTGCACATCAGTTAGACTTTTAGTTGAATAGAAAGCCCTTTGATGCAATTCCTTTCGATATTAGTCAACTTAACACCGCTCATGTTCAGTTTGTTGAAGCATCCTGCCAAGTGAAAATGCGCCTTAACACTGCAAAAAAAAAAAAAAAAAAAAAACAATTACGTTCCTTAGAAGGTTTTCCAAAAGCACCTCACATGCGTTCTCCCCAGAATTGAAGTCGCATTTTAAGAGTCGCTGTCCAGTTACCAACTAGACGAATTTTAAAGAAGCTCATCTGAAGAAATCGCCCTAATAAACTATCGGAAAGTTCAAAAGCAGATGAATGTTTTCGTGCAGAACGCTGTGGGGATTGCAGGATCAAAGCTTTCGTTGCATCCATTGTTCTCAGGTGATCTGATAACCCGAGCGATTCTAGTTCTTCATCTTAGTTACACTCGCGGTTCTCCTCGAAGTAGTGAACTAAAGGGTGGTTAGATTTTAAGGGCCGATGTTGATTTTAAATAAAACACAAATTATTGAGGAAATTATTGTCATTTCTTTTTATTATGATAATATTGGTATATGGTTCAGAATGAACCTTAGTTTTACGTGGATTCCTACCAGTTAAAGGTTTTACCCCACGGGTGGCCTACCACCATTGGAGCCAGATTTAGTCCTAGCCATTAACCCCTCCGTAGCAAGTTACTTCGGTAACAAAGTTGTGATATGTTGCAGCATATGCACATCTCTTGTTTTAAGACGAGACCTACCAACGCCTCTTGAACCCAAGAAAAGAAAGGTATATGGTTCAATTATGTATGGAACAAAATATCGCCCAAATGGCCGCCGCTACCTCGGCGGCACACCTCCATCCGATGGTCCAAATTTTCGATGACGCTGAAGCATAATTGAGGTTCTATGCCGTTACTGTGCCGAATTATCTCATCCTTTAGCTCTTGACTTGTTGCTGGCTTATCGACGTACACCTTTTTTTTCAAATAACCCCAAAGAAAGAAGACCAACGGTGTCAAATCACATGATCTTGGCGGCCAATTCACACCGCCACCACGTGAGATAACATGGCCATTGAATTTGTCGCTCAAAAGAGCCATTGTTCCGTTAACTGTGTGCCAGTTAGAATCGTCCTGTTGAAACCACATATCGTCCACATCCATATCTTTCAATTCGGGCCATAAAAAGTTCGTTATCATCTCACGATAGCGAACACCATTCACATCAGTAACTGCCTGACCGGCCTCATTTTGGAAAAAATACGGCCCGATGATGCCGCCAGCCCATAAACCGCGCCAAACAGTCACTCTTTGTGGTTGCATTTGTTTTTCGACAATCAATCTTGGATTATCATTCGCCCAAATTCGGCAATTCTGCTTATTGACGAATCCACTGAGGTGAAAATGTGCCTCATCACTGAGGATGAATTTCTTCGAAAATTGATCATCCACTGTTGCCATTTCTTGCCACCATTCTGACCATTGACGACGCTTGAAATGGTCAAGAGGCTTTAGTTCTTGAGTCAATTGCACCTTGTAAGCGTGTAAATGCAAGTCTTTATGCATCACCAACGACGAGCGTGAGAGGTACAATTGTGGGAACGACGACGAGTTGAGGTGAACGGCTATTCAGCCACACTATCGCGAACAGCAGCAATATTTTCTGCGGTACGAGCTGTACGAGCACGCACTGGTGTTTTCACATCTCCTTCAGACCCGGTTTGCTCAAATTCTTGCACGATTTTTCCTATTGTACGCACATTTGGACGATCAAATTGACTGAAAAAATTACGATATGCATTTTGATCTGAACGCCCATTTTCATAATAAGCCTGAATAGCTTTAACGCGTTGCTCGATTGTGTATCTTTCCATGGTTCAAATTGAGTTAGTCTGAAATTGAGAAACGTCAAATGAAATGCAGAAAAAACTTGACGCTTAGGTGTGATTCACATTCAACATCGGCCCTTAAAATTTAACCACCCTTTATATAAGAATTGATTTCCTGTGGATCTAATCTAGAAGAGATTCGGAAGAGATACGAAGGCAAAACCAATCTTCTCACTGTTCCAACACATACTGGTGACTGACCTGGAAAGAACCGAACCTCTTAAATCCACGCCTGTTCAATAAGACTGCTTCGAACCATACATATTATGGCAGCAGTTTAAAAATAAAGGAATAAAGCGCTATAAGTAGGACCAACTAGCTCAATCTGAGCCTTTAACGTAAATACAAAGAGATTTAAGAAAAACAAAAGATTTCTACCCAAAACAAACCATCTGGATTCCCCGAAAACCTATCCAGGGAATATTGAATTTACGATGAAAAGCTAACCAATTAAAATTCTAAACTTAAATGCAAGTCATGCGATGAAGCAAATAAAATCAAAAAGATTGAGTAGGCGCCCCTTCAGTGCCACCTCCACATCAAATCAGCTCACCCATGCGAAAATTTCAAGAACCTATTCGGCACACGCACTAACTACACCCGGCAAACTCCCACACGCTTTTTCATGCTTACAAAAGTCTAAACAAAAAGAAAAGAACTTCTTTTCATAGGTTTTCTTTTTTGTTTGTAAATATTGAATCAAAAGTAGAACAACAGAGAACTCGTAGATGCGTATATAATATATGTGCCCTTAAGCAGCACAAAACTTTTTTATCAATTAAAAAGCAAAAAATGGAAAACAAATTGTAAAAGGAATATGAATATACAGAGAGTTCAACAGAATAATACAAAAAAAAATGAAATATACATTTAAAATAAAATTATAAAACATTAAAAGACGCAGAAATTGAAAGCAGGAGTAGGAACAGCAGCAGAAGCAGAAGCAGAAATGTACGCTACAAAAAGCCCTTTAGCAATTAAACATAACATAGAGCATTCTCGCATAAGATATATAGGAAGCTAAATCTAGAACCAGAGTAACAGTAACCAAGTACTGGGAACTCTTAGTAGTCATCGTCATCCACTTGTGCACCCTCGTCCTACACAAAGAGCATTCAAAGCGTATACAAGCTAAAGCTAAGCAAACAAAAGGCAACATTTTACCTTATTTATTTAAAAATGAGAAGTGCTGTTGCTAACCGCCCACACCCAAGCCCCTTTCACTTCGATTCAACCCTACCTTTGCATACCCATGATGAACATTCCCCATCCCCCACATCAACCATGCCGAACTATACCATTGCTGGGCTGGAAACAGGCCTCAAGGGGGCACCAAATGCTGCTTGTTTTGAGCTGCTTTCCTTCGTCGTCTCTTTCTAGCAAATAACAGCAACAACAACAAAACAACAACATCTATAATGAGTTTTCCTCTTTTTAACCTTCCTATACTCGCGCATTGGTCTCTCAGACCGACAAATCATTAATTCTTTGTTTTCTTGAAAAATATAATCCTTGCCCCCCTGAAGTTTTCAGTAGCTTCCTAAATATGTGTTCTCCATCGTTTAGCTGGGCGCAAGCGCATATGCCGAGTAGACGTGTTCCTTTTTTGTGAGTTTTCGGTCCCTCAGACCGACGCGAGAATAAGTCCAGATTGCTTCGATTTACGAAAAAATGAAGATTGAATCTTTTTTTATACTTTTTTATAATAACTATTATATTTCTTTTCATATAATTATTAAGTTTTTTTTTTTTTCTTAAAGAAAATATTTTTTTTTATTATTTTAGTTAAGGTCCAAAAAAAAATTGAACTTTTTGAGAGGTTAGTTTGAAAGGGTATTGCTTCCAAATAAAGTAATAATTCCTATATTTTTTTATTTGTTTTATTCAATTATATTATTTTCTTAAAAATAAATGGCAGAACTACTTAAAGAGAATAGATATTCAAGAAAATACAGACGAAAAAAAGTCTCGGTCTGAGAGACCGTGCGCGAGTATACGTGTGTTGTCAAAACGCGCGAGTATAGGAAGGTTAAGGAACTTTTCAATTTTATAAACTTCTTCGACGACATAGATTAACGAAACACAACCGAAACGAACTCCCTCAAAGAGTCCCTTAAATCACTAGACCCATAAATTCGCTTCCTATTCCACTTTCTTTGAAGCATCTCGGTGGTGGCAGTTGGAGCCAACTCAGAACACAAGTTCTAGGCACAACTATACGAAGAAGAAGCAGAAAGGGTTCAAAAGAGGCAAGCGAGGGGCCGGGGCGTCAAATGTGCGTACATTTGTATGTAGAGTAGGGTTTATTGCCAGCGTTACTGGGGTACAGCTATATTTTTTGTTTTGTTAGTTAAGTAGGTACAATACAAAGGACTTACTTTCCGTTACTACACCAGAAACAGAAACAGAGAAACACAGTCGCGTGTAGGGTATTTTTTTTTTTGCTACTTAACTTTGGAGTGCTTTCTCGCACTTACTGGCGCCTCAGTCGTCATTCCGTTCAAGAAGATGTACAGTATTAAGCCAAACGACTTTTGATGGCGCGGATGGGGATTCTGTTTATAGGTGTGTGGTGGAATTCAAGAGTGTGTTTCATACTCACAGCAGAAAACAACGAATAGCTACATTTTGTTTTTCTTCCTGTTATATTTTTCCACTTGAAATTATTTCAATTATTTTTAAATTTACATTACGGCAAGAAGTAGCACCACTCGAAAAAGTACCTGTATGTAATTTTTATCAAGCGAAAAACTCCGTTTGCATAAAACTCACATTTTTCCTCCGTGCTAATGGTTTCCGGAAGTACACTAATGCTTCCATGCTGTAATCAAAATATTTATTGATAAACACTTTCAAAAGTGAATAGAATGTAAAAAGTTAAAGAAAAACACCTTTAAGGACCTCATCGTCAATTTGGAAAGAAGCTGAACTGAACATTAGAGGGAAGTCGGTTTGCTGATATCGATTTTTTTTTGTTAGATAAAAATTACTGTTTGCTCGGAATTAATTTTAAGTGGATCGGTAAAGCTTCAGCGCAAGGCGCTATCTTAGGGCGATAATTTCAAACAAGGAATTCATTTTCCACTCCTAACTAAGACATTGATCAACATTATTAGACTTGTGTAGACTTAAGTCAAGATTTCCCGGGTTTTAAGATTTTTTGTTGGTGGATGATGAAGATATATAGAATGGAAGAAACAAAGTGTTTAACCAACAACAACAAAACCATGAGTATTGGAAAAATTTTACAAATACAATCCAGATTTACATAGTTAGTCTTAGGTAGGTAGGAAGGCAAATTGAAATTGAAATGGCGACCACGAGCAGTCTAGCCCTGTGGCACAATTAGCTCTGAAGTGCGCCATTTTGATACCATAATTCGTATGAACCTGTAGATAGAATTGGTATGGGAAATTGTGGACATTCTCAGTTGAAAAATATGGATCTAGTAGGTTTTGCTGTCTCCTATCACACAATCATCCGGAAGTTGGATCACTCACTCAGCCGGACCACCACACTCATCCGACACCATCTGCACTGTGCCAAGCTAGACAGCTTGTTGACTGGTGATCGAACAGTTTCCAATCCGATTGAGTGATCATCGGGTCCCCACACCGTAAACCTTTGTCATAGCCCACAGTCTGCCAACTCGGGATTTAAGGAGTCAAACGAAGGGCACGGCACAGAAGTAACAGAAGTTCGTCCTAGAGCCATTTCGTCGCGTTGAAAAAAGTGATCAAGTATTTGATCTTCTTTTTCGAAAGTTCGTCAATGTCGGAGGACTGTTTCCTTTTTCCGCTGGTCTCCGCAGCTATGGAAGTGAGTGTTTGAGACGAGTGCCGAACTTCGCTGCATGCTCTCCTATTGGCCAGTGTCCGCTACAGGTAGCTACGATCCTGGCTATGTCTTGCCTGGGTCTGCATTTTTGATCATGTTCGGGATTTATTAAAGGTGGGCCATATCTTTCTAGATATAATGCAGTTACTCGTAGTTAAACTGCTCCATTTAGGTTTGATTCGCTAAGAAAAATTGAGAGAATTTTAATCTTCAAAACTCCCAGCGGAATGTTGACTCTTTTCGCAATTCATGAAGGGCTGATCCTTGCCTGGGTAGCTCGTCCTCCCATTCATTCTCATCAATGTCACAATGACTCGGAACCCACGATAAGAGTAATATTGTGGTTAGTATTGAGGCAATCAAGTTCATCCCGGCATTGCTGTACCAATTTGGAGTATGATGTGCTAGAATGAATGGCTTTAACAGCCGCCTGACTGTCAGTAATAATAGCCGTATTCGGGGTTCTAGTGATAGTGAATACACTTCGTTTTTTTTGTGTAATTCACACGCACTCAAAGGTTTATTGTGAGACCCTTATAATGTTCAACATAATCATAGCACGAGCGATCAGTAACTGCGAGGGGGAAAAGGGAGGTTTCAAAAAAAGATCGTTGTTGACACACATACCGAGTACTGAGAGCTTTTCAGCTACTTCGATGCAAGTCCTTCAACTGCAATTAACAGCATTAAGTTTTCGAAGCATTAAACTCGATACGATCTTAGATACCCCATTTATCAATGCTGTACCTATATGTAGGAGTTTATTGAGCTTGTTATAAGATACCGTTGCAATACCGCTTCCGAAGGAAATAGACGTGAAATTTAGAATTATTATGAAAGGCTGAAGGTATAGTCGTCAGCAAAAGAATGAAGTGAATTAGAAGTTTCCGAAAGGACATCATTTACAAAAACGAGGAAGAGAGTCGGAGACAAAACGGAGCCCTGAGGAACACCAATATTTATTTTGTGAAGATCGGTCTTCAAACTTTCCAATATAATATGGACTGAACGATCTAGAAGGTTATTTCTAATCGAAAAAATAAAGGTTTCATTTATACCAAACGCACACATTTTCGCTAACAGAGTCTGGTCCCAAACTTTATCATATGCCTTAGAAATATCAAGCGCAATAATCTTACTGTCTCCAAAACAATGTAAAGATCTGTTCCACTCTTCAGTGAGATATGCCATCACATCACCAGTAGAATGATTGCAGCGAAAACTGTATTGCCGGTCATTGAGAAGCTTTCGATCTTCGAGATATTTCTTGAGTTGATGATTTATGAGCGATTCCATGACCTTGGGGAGGAATAGTCGGATTTTTTAGGAACAGGCTGGACAAATGCTGTTTTCCATCTTCCAGGGAGGATTTCAGAACAGGGGTGGCCGTGGCGCGATGGATGTGTGCTCGCCTGTCAACCTCATGATGACAGGTTCGATCCCTGCCGTCGTCTATGTCGCTTTAATTCCATTAAAAACCTTCTAAAAATTGTCAACAATGGGTTGCTGGTTTACTCATTACATGTTGTTCAGGCATAACACTAACAACATGTAATTGAGTTAAGCTAGTATGCCCAACAAGGATGAACACGAATAAAATAATGTGAATTATAAGCGACATAAAAATAAGACACGGCATTTCTCCGCTTTAGCTCAGCCGCCATCCCTGGAGATAAAAATATCTGAGACAACCACCAACAGTCTCAGAACATCGTGCTACACATCTTTCCTATCCTTCTTTCTCTTCATTAACTTCACGCCCGCGCTGTGTTGAAACATTTAAAGGGTAATCATAATCCCTTGAGCGCGGGTAGATTATAAAAAAAAAAAAAAAAAAAATAGGCGCCGTGGAAAAGCTTACGCAATGGTTTTACCAGCGAAGAAGAATACTTCTTCAGAACCTTACTTTACTTTACTTTAGATGACGCTCACAGTCCAGGGTGGCCTACGGCCTCAACCAACAAGCCCCTCCAGCTAGCCCGGTCCCTAGTTAGCTGCCTCCAGTTACGCACTCCAAATTGGTTGAGGTCGCTCTCCAATTGTGTGCGCCACCTGAGGTGGGGTCTTCCTCTGCTGCGCAGACCATCAGGGGTGGATTCGGAGATTCGACGGGCTGGTGCGTCGGTGTCCATACGCTCCACGTGTCCCAGTCATCTCAGCCGTTGTATTTTCAGCTTCTTGACTAGGTCAACGTGTCGCTGTAAAGCCCGTACAGCTCGTTGTTGAACCTTCTCATGCATACTCCATCGATACAGACTGGACCGAAGATCAAACGAAGAACTTTTCTTTCAAAGCACCCGAGCAGATTTTCATCCGTTTTAGACAGTGTCCATGCTTCTGCCCCATACAGCAGGACCGGGATGATGAGGGTCTTATACAAGGTCTCCTTGGTTCTTTGAGATAGGGCTTTATTACTCAAATACCTTCTTAGCCCAAAAAACAGCGGTTGGCAAGAGTAATTCTTCGCTTGATCTCTGCACTGATGTCGTTTTGCCCATGTAGACAAAGTCTTTGACGACTTCGAAGTTACACCTGTCCATCATGACGTTTTGCCCGAGTCGATCTTGAGATTCCTTTATCAATGATAGCATATACTTCGTCTTGTCCTCATTAACAGCCAAACCCATTTTCGCCGCCTCCAGTTCAATACTTTCAAACGCACCGGTAACAGCTCGCTTCGTCCTCCCAATGATATCAATATCATCCGCATAAGCAAGCAGTTGAACTGACTTTTGAAAAATTGTACCTCTATTGTTGACGTTTGAGTTTCGTACAATTGCTTCAAGAGCCATGTTAAATAGGTTGCATGATAGCGCGTCGCCTTGCCTCAGACCTTTCTCGACATCAAAGGGTTCGGTGGTGTTCTTACCGACCTTGACGGAGCAGCGAGATTTCTCCATCGTCATCCTGCACAAGCGGACGAGCTTGGCAGGGATTCCGAGATGAGACATGGATCTATATAGTTGGTCTCTGTCCACGCTATCATACGCGACTTGGAAATCTTCTTCAGAACTAGCGGGTTTTATATTATATCAAAATCTAGAAATGCTCTTGCAATTGTCCGAGTGCAAAAGTATACCTGTCCTATTCAATGATTTACGTTCTCAAATACAAGAAGGGCAATGTTGCTCTAAAGCAACGTAGAGCTAGCAGCATAATGAACTGCTTTTACATTTTCCTTGTCTGAAGAACTAGTTATCGGTTTGTCATTGTAGATGAGCGTTGGAATCAGAACCAGCGATGAAGTTTAATTTTTCGGCGCAGGGACATAATTCCCCGGGACATAAGTCCCGAACGAAATTTTCAGCACTTATATCCCACTTCACTGGGACATAAGTCCCGAAAAAAAAAATTCGGGACTTATATCCCGGGGACGTATGCCCTTGCGCCGAATTTTTTACGTTCTTGCACAATGACCAACAATTTCTACTGCCTTTGGGACATTGCATGAATTTTTGCCTTAACTTCTGGTCATGTCAAAATGTACTTCATTTCATAAAAGCGTTGCAATGGCTTCCGACTTGATAATGCCTTTTCCGGTTTTCCTTAGCTGGGTTGGGTTTGTAAGAGCGGTAACTTAGTTATCTCAACCTGATAGCTTCTTTACAGCTTGTATCGGACCAAAGTCTTATAATCTTAATTCTGTAAGGAATAAAAGTACGCATCCCAAGAAAAATCACTTGCCTGTTCATACGAGTATCAGCACTGGGATCAAAGTCACTATCGAGGAAACATAGTAACAAGTAAAAGACTCGAAAAAAGTTATTCAAACCGTCCCAGTTGGCTTTCTCGTATTGCCAAACGGTTCTAGTGGGATGCTTTTCATTAACTGGATTAATGGGTCACGAGAAATCGGCTGATATTACACAATTGTTTGAAGTGCCGAATCGAGAGTTAACTGTTATGGTATACTTATCAGGGTTAAAAGTAAGGAACAATTCGATAGTGTGGGGGTAATGCCCAGCAACATCTGGTATTGGAGTGGGCTCGTCTACAAGCTGCGTATGGTCGTACATTTCAGCAAAGATCACAGCATATCTTCCTTCGGATGTTGTCTGTCCTGAATAGCGGAGCCAACTTCAATTATGTAGACTGAAGTCACCCGCAATATCGACGTCAGTGTTAGCCAATTCGGGAAATGGCAGACGCGCATTAAACTCATTAGGAGTCGAATTTAAGTCAAGATTTTGACTCCTATAAATGAAACAATAGTAGATGATGTGCATTCGGACACTAAAATTGAGCCATATGAAGTTAAACTTCGTATTAGAATAATGTCCGTATTGAAGAAGACTCTGGCAAGCAATATCAAATCTATATATCGGGTTTTTCAATAAGAGCGCTACAAAAGTTTTTTTAAATAAAACAAAAACTGTTTTGGATATCAATGAAATTCCTTATTCCTGTGAAAGTACGTTCGATGCCATTATGTATGGAACTCGATTTCTTTTGCATGGCCACCACGGGCACGCTTGCAGAAGTCCAGACGGTGAAAATTTTCGACGGTTTTCGTTCGCCACAACGACGGCGACGTAACAGAGATGCCCAACGCTTGAGAACGACCGACGTGTGAGAGACACATTTGGGCTTTCTGCAACTGAAGCCTCAGCGGCAGCAGTATTCTCGACACTACGGGCACTTCTTTGTCTCACTGGCACGGGAATATTTTGTGCTGTGCCTGTGGATTCAAATTTTTCCACTAGACGCTCAATTGTTGATCTGCTAGGACGATTATGACGACCATAAATTGGACGTAGCGCTCTTAACGTTGAGGCCACTGACTCCGAATTTCGGTAGTAAATTTTAATAATTTCGACTCGTTGTTGGCTCGTATATCATTCCATCATGAAATGGCAAACCTTACTGAAGAGAAATGTCAAAAGAGCGGCAAGAAATACGGCGTCGTTTGCTGTCCCTGTCGCTCTACTTTTGTAGCGTCCCTTTTGAAGAACCCTTTAATACAAAGTATAAGACTGTGATGGCGAAAGAGTAACTGCATTAAGTTAAAGCTAGGCAGGCGAAATTCTGAAGATCAGTATTCTCAGTGCTAAAACAAGAAGTCTGTATTTAGCAGAATGCGCGCACACGTCAAGGAAATTTTTCCTCAGCCCACGAACATTCATTTGTCAATAATTGCATTATCGCAAAAGTTTTTGGAAGTACCCGCTTAGGATACAATGGAATTTTTTCTTAGATTCAGAGAATTCGAAATCGGCAACACTGTTTCTGTGACAGCTGATTTGACAGCTTTCATTTGTTTTGAAGTAAGTTTGGCAAATTCATCATGACCGTTGTCCGGAGCAACTTTTGTAAATTGTATAAATTTATTTGAGAAACATTTAATCACACTTTTGGTTGAAATGCTTTGTCAATAAATATAATTACCTCATTTGGAGGGCTGGTATTTCACAGCCATTGTCGAAACTCTGTTAAATCTAGAAAACGTCACGGCATGGATCGGTGGATTCATTTGTCCAAATATCTTCAAAAATTCCTGATAGGCAGAACGTAACTGTGATACTAACAGCGAGGCATGATTGCTAACTTCTCGCGTGCCTCAATTGGAAGCCAGTAATTTTGGAGACATGTGATTTCCGCAGGCTAGCGCCACAATACCACAGAGGGCGCAACACAATTAATTTACTGAAAAATATTTGACGTTGTTCTTGCGATTTCCCGGAATATGTAAAGTCGGATTAATCATAAGCAATTAAGTACTTGTTCTAGTTGAGGGCTTCTCCCTAAAAATACAGCCTGATTCGCTGCGAAAAGAGTATGGAAATCGGAACTAAAGATTGTATAAGAAATCTCTGGTTCTCAACTCAGGAATAAGAACTTTCCTTATTCGTTTATGTTTAACTTAGCCCACAAAGTATTGGCAACACAACTTGAAGGTAATTCGCTAAACGTGTATCTGATTTACTTTTATAGATAATTTTATGTACAGCTATGTTCGCAGTGCAGACCAATAAAAGAGGTTTATCACTCCACTTAAATGAAACTTCTGTTAGTTCCCTCTTCAAGGGATTGAAATGAATTACTCAGAAGAAAATAATTCCTTGTTTTATGTATCATTTGGCGGTGGCGGCAAGTATATAGTTACTGTTATTATCATCCTCTCGTTTTATTGTTCTGCAGTAAAAAGTAATTTGACGTACATATAAATGACGTTTTTTTTTTTGTTCTCCCGTTATTTTTATGTTTCGGGGAACTATAGCTTCCCGGGAAGCTTCCTTGCCGAACATTAACTACGACTACCAGGGTAATTGGTAAGACAGAAAAACAATTTACAAATATCAACTTAGTTAAAAAATTTAATTATCGTGACTTTGTGTCAAACTGGAGCTTAGATGGTGTTGTGTGTGGTTGGAAGGCGTTTGCTTTGAAGAAACCCTTAAGGAAACAATTAACATGTATTTCCCAAAACTGTATTTAAAAGTTGGTAGCTCATGGATAACAAAAGAATTACTCAAAACAATTACAGAATTAAGAAGTTGAACGATAAATAAATGCATTTTCAAAACGGAGTATAAAACTCATGAGCTGTTCCCAGAAAATCTGCTACAAAAGTTGTGAAGTTTTGTTGTTTTATGGCAATGAAGCCATTTAAATTTTACAAAATCCTAAAGTTTTGCAAAAAGCACATGAATGAACAATTTTACTCTCATAATGTCAGAAACATAATCAATAAATGAATTCACTTGGAAAAAAAAAATTTAAAAATAAGCAATGTTGGGGTTTCTAAGGCTACCTTAAAAGTACTACGTTTGCATTTCAAATTGAATAAGTCAATTTAAAAATTTTAGTAGAAAAAGTAATATTTTCATCAGAAGTTTGCTAATTTTGATCGGCAACTCTTGGCATTTGCTTTACTGCTTTATTTTTTTCTCAAAATTGTTGGGATAATTTTTTTAATGGTTTCCTTTTTTTAAATAAAATTAAACTCAGAAAAAGTTTAAGTTCCCGGATTTGATTCGCAGAACATTAATAAAAAAAACAGTAAATAGTTTGGAATACAAAAAATTGTTGCGACTTTTTGTGCGGCTTGCGAGATCGATTGAAATTGATTTTCTGTAATTCAAAACATATTTTTCTTTAAGAATTTGTGTGCTAAAAGCTAGGGTCGATATGGCGGAATTCTTCTTCCTTTTATTCGGCGCTGTTATGATCTCGATGTCGAGGGGATCATAACTCTCCCACGTATCTGCTTCACACTAGTGATCCGCCTGTGGGGTTCGCCGGGTTGACCTCAGAAATCGGCGGCAAGCCTCCCGGTTTTGTATTGTTCCATTTCTGAGGCCAACTGAATGCTGGTGTTTTTGCATTTGTTTGTACCAGGAGTCTTTAGGCCTACCTTTCTTTTTATTCCGAATTGGAACGTTGTATGATATTGCCTTTTTGACGGGGTTCTCAGGATCTCTCCTTTGAACATGGCAATACCAACTGAGTCGGTCGTGTTCAATTTTTTGGGAAATGGTATTCTTAACATGAAGGCTTCCTCGGATCTTCGTACTTCTAATTCGATCAAGCTTTGTAACTCCTGCTGTCATACGAAGCATCTTCATCTCAGCTGCCTTTAGCTTACTCTCATACTTTTTGTACATTGTCCAACATTGTGAACCGTATGTGAGTGCTGGACGCACAACTGAAGTGTAGAGCTTTCCTTGCAGCTTAGGGGGCATTTTTCGGTCACAGAAGATAGCAGAATTTTCCCGCCACTTCATCCACCCTACGCTTACGCGATGATTGATATCGTCATCACAAGTAGCTTCGTTATTTATCATAGACCCCAGATATTTAAACTTTTCACACTTGGGAAGCACTACTCCATTCAAATAAATGTCTGGAATAGGCCTGTGTGGATCAGAAAATGGGCAGCATAGGTATTCTGTCTTTTTCGCGCTTATGCGGTACCCACTTCCTTCTATACGTCAAGTGCTCGTTGTAGGGATATCGGGTCTTCACTTATGATGGCATCGTCAGCAAAGAATAACTGATGCACTTTTGGATCCGTCACTTTGTCTTCAAGCAGGTAATCAAGAACTGTAATAAAGAGCAGGGAACTCAAGACACTTCCCTGGTGTACACCTACTGTGATTTCGAATTCTTCGGTGACTCCAGCTGCGCATCTTACTTTAGTAACTGCTCCATCATACATGTTCATAATTATCCGCACATAGGTTTCTGGAACCCCTCCTTGCCTGAGGGCCACCCATATTAGATCTCGTGGTTGTCGATCGAATGCTTTTTCAAAATCAACCAATACGACATGCAAATCCTCCAAAGAATCCCTATGTTTTTCCATAATTATTCTTATACTCTGGATTGCATCCGTGGTTGACTTACCCCCGACAAACCCGCACTGGTCATCAGATAGCCTAATTATTTTTCGCAGTCGGCTACCCAAGACTCGCTCAACGATCTTCATGGTGTGTGACATCAGCTTAATCGAACGGTAATTATCACAGCTTCGAGTATCACCCTTTCCTTTATAAATTGGAAGAAGGTAACTTTCCCTCCATTGATTAGGCATGCGATCACCTCGTATAAGTTTGGAGACAAGAATCATGAGCCATCTAAGCCCGATGTCTCCCATCTTTTTCCAAAACTCTGAGGGTATTTCGTCTGGGCCAACAGCTTTTCCCTTTTTGGAGTATTTTACCGCCTCACTAACTTCTTCGACTGTGACGTCGGATACTTCGCTTAAGTTAGGTGAAGTTATTGGAAAGTATATCCTTGGAAATTGTTCGTTAAGAAGTCCGTCACAATACTGTCGCCACCTGTGAAGAATTTCGTTGTCTTCCACAAGTAGTTGGCCTTGAGCATTGTTAATGAACTTTGGCGAACAAATCTCCTGGGCATTTACATAGGTAATGAACAGGGCCTACATTTTGGTATAACTTTCAGTGTTGGCAAATGTCGAGAAGTATGTTTTTGATGAAGGTGAAGGTTGCCAAATCTTTTTTTTTATTATATTTTATGTTTTTTTTTTTATAATGAGCTTTGGACAAAAAATACGTCAGCTTTCTATTCCTTTTAGCTTTTTCCAAAGCCATTCAATTTTATGTGAAAAACTTCTTCGTTTTTTTAACTACGCAGCCCTCTAGTTTATACACTAGTTTGGCGGTCCTTTGAACTATTCAAAGCAAGTGCACTAGATAATTAAATTGAAACGACCGTCACATTACATTCTGAACCACTGTGCTGTGCGTAGGTATCGGTGAAAATTTATGTATGTATTGTGTGTGTTTCTTTGTGTGGCGCTGGTATAAATTCAAAATTGTTTAATAAAAAAGCAACTCAACTTTTATAATTACGTTATAACGTTTTATTTTAATATTAAAAATAACTGGTGTCGCTTACAGTTCTCGTAAAAGAATGTCTAATATCAAAAATATAAAATGCCCTTTCACCTTTTATGAAGGTTAAAACATGACATGGCATAATTTAGTTTGTTTGACAAGAAGTGTCATATAAGTTATTAATTTTCTATGTTTTTAAGGCCAATTCACAATTATAGTTTAATTGGTATAATAAAATTAATTGATTTAAATAATAAATGAATTAAGAATAAATTGCATTAGATGTACATATATTAACAGTATGTTATAAGCATACAATTTGCACAAATGTTTTTTGTTTTTTTTAAGCATACAATTTATGGAATATTTAAAGTTCGGAAAAATTGTTGTTGGTTAATTCCAAACACACAAAATATGGTTGTTCACAAAACTGACACAAACATTTCGATAACAGAAAGTTATAACGTGTATTTCATTTTAGACGCGGAGAACTTAAAATTGGCAACATTGTTTTCTGTGATTTCAAAGTTCTCGGTTGTTTTTATGTCATTCTATGTTTCTCCCAAATAGAAATCGAATTTGAGATGAAAAATGTTGAGATTTCAATATAGTTACCAATATTTCATTGATATTTCGATGAAATCCAGAGTTTTCATTAAAATATCCAAGAAATATTGTTCCGTCATTTGAAATATTAAAAGTTTTCAGGCGAAATTTCGTATATATTTTTGGTGGGAACATATAGTATTAGTTTGGTTTGGCAACTTATCATGAATTAACTCACGTTGGAGTTGAAAAATGTGGTTCAGTTCGAGAAAAACATCAAACTTTACGTGCGTCTTGTGGTGCTCATGATAGTGTGATTTTTTTTCAAGAAATTGTAAATCGTTTTCGCAATACGTTCATGCAGCGTTGTTTTGATGATGATCGAAATGTGTGAATTCACCTCGTGCTCGATAATTATATTTGTAGCCTTCCACTTTATTAAAAAAAATTTCCTTAAAAATACATGGATTTACGTTATGTATGCGCCAGCCGCGGCGACCACAAGCCCAAAATCATATTCAGCCTTTGATAACACAACTGTATCTTTTAAAAACATTGCTTATTTCAAATTAAAGTCTTTCGCCTTCAAAAAAAACACCTTTTATTTGCTTCTGCGCAGAATATGGTTATTTAATGTTTATTTTATTTTATGTATGTTATCCTTAAAACTTTGAACAGTGCAGTTTGAGTCACTGAAACTATTATTGTTCGACTTGAGCTTAATCAGTAAACCATATACTTTACTTAGGCAAATTAGTAGTTTTGAGCCCAAATTCAATCAAAGATTTTATACTTACTGACATTTTGAATCAGTTTATTCTTCTGAAACTGTTTAAAATTTTGAACTTCCATCAGAGTTAAGTAAATGCATTGATATTAGTTCACTTGTTTTATTCTAATTCGAAATGTACAAATGGCCTTATTAAGCCTTGATCAAATGTGAAGGTCTGGACAACATTCACTGTATTCTTCTCAAATAAATGCACTAACAGAAATTTGTATATTATCCTTAGCTAAAGGTGTATTTTTTATCTCCGATTTTTAATCTAGTTGATCTATATCCAGCTAGAAGTTACAAATTATAAACGAAACTATCTACCATGCTAAAATTATTGATTATTTAAATAGAATTTGTATTTTTGAATACAGCCTTGAAGTGGTCAAATCTACATACAACTAACTAAACTGTGATGGTGAATGGATGAGTAAATAATATGGAAAAATAGACCCAAACTGACATTATTTACTGACTTTGCTTTTCCTCAAATTGTACTCTTTTGGTAATAATTCAAGTCTTTTAAATTGATTAGAATCTTACTTGTTGCAAATCGTTAAAAAAAAAACTGTCATTCTAATGATATAACGGTTCATTCGGTTGTTCCTCAAGGAAGTCATTTAGGGCCACTACTTTTATTAATTTTCGTGAGTGATATTCCTGCTATTTTCAGAGATTCTCAATGTCTTCTTTTCGCAGGGGATCTTAAGAGTTACTACAAGATTACTTGCTTAACAGACTGTTGTCTTCAATTAGAAGACTTGGGGAGATTGGTAATTTGGTGTCTAATAAACTGTCTTCATTTAAATATCAATAAATGCCAATCATTATAGTGCTTCAGGATTCTTAATCCAAATGTTTTTGCTACGTTATCATGAATCAGGCAAAACTTAATACAAAAATATAAAAGAGTTATCCTAGACGTTAATTTATATTTTCTTTTTCATTATGACTTCAAGATTAATAAAGCTATCCGGATTCTAGGTTTTATTCAAAGTAATACCAGGTTCATGCACTTAGTTATCACTTTTTAATTTTCGGCGGTTGAGTATTGCTGTACCAATTTAGAATCCTTATACTCATCTACAGGAATTGGAAAAGTTCGAAGAAATCTTACACGGTACCCTTTGCTTAAGTTGAATTGAAGCATAGTATTACCTTCCTTCGGAACCAGATGGCTTTGTTTATCTGAGATATCATTACTGATCATATCAATTGTCACCCGATAACAACCTTAGTCAATGAGGGTCATTCGCCTCTAAAAATAATTTATGAGCCATTTCAACAAACATTCTCTTAAAAATACCTTTGCCAACGCTCAGTTCAATTTGAAGATAAAGTTTTAGCTTTGACATATTGGGTTTTGCTTCACAAACACAGAAATAGGGTATTGGAAATTCCCAGAATCCCAATTGAATTTTTTGTTTGTTATGGCTAAAACAACAGCGAAGTCTTTTTTTTTTGTCTAAAATTCATTCAAACGATACCGTTTAACTTTTTTTTAAATTTTTCGTCTTCCAATCGGTAACTATAACTTTTTTTCTGATTTTTTTAAAAATAAAAGTAGGTACTCACCACAACATAATGTTTTAATATTTGCTTACTTTCCGGCTCCCATTTCATTGAGGGTCACTGTCTGAGACACGCCAGCTTTTCATCCGCTGCGATTCCGAACACATGGCTTCCATTCAGCTATGCCATAGAATTCTATGGAATTCGTTATGACTTGGTCCTAAAACCGAAAGTTCGTTCTTTTGTTGTCTTCTCAAACCTGGGGGCTGCTATTCGAAGACCCTCTTGGCTGGAGCATTTTTGTCAATGTAATCGAAGTGTTTTCGCCTCTGCACTACATCCATATCTAGGTGCATCTCATAAGATCAGCGGTTTTACATTATCCCTTTTTTCTTTTCAAAGAGATCAGTACCGGATCTTCCTTTCTCCAAAAATGAATATATTTCCAAAATGGACTTATGCTCAAGTTTGGAAAAAAACATTAAAGCTTACATATTTTAACAACTGTAGTAAACTTGGCATATTAGTTAGTGAAAGTCTGGCGAAGGATTCCAATACCATGCCACCTACTTACTGACTTTTTTCCGAGCGACAAAAAATTCACATAATTTTGAGACGTGAAATCCTGCATACGTTAATAATAGCTTAGGTTTTAGTAATCGATTCCCAGACTTTGCTGCCTAAAAACAAAAAAAAATTTTTTTTGAAGGTTCGTGCCTCTTGTGTGGAAGTGACAATTTCTTTTAGACATATTTTGTGATAAGATGTGCATATCATGTTCGCTGTTTGGACTCAGCAGAAAATTTTATGTCCCCTTCTGTTCCTGCCGATAACAAGTACCCAGGAATGGTTGTCCACGCCAAAAATATTTCTATTCCATTAGAGACGGATAGATGCCAAAATTGAATAAAGCAAGTTGTGTATCTCACACACAACTTGCTTTATTCAATTTTGGCAATGATTAATTTATTTTATCTGAAACGCCTATCAATGACATTTTGTGTCAAATATGACATCATTCAAATTGCACCTATCGTGGATTTGCTGGGTAACCCGCCAAGAATTCCAATTTTTGATGACTCCAGCACATAATGGCTCCCCTACACGATGGGTCATTAAGTGGATGGGTTGATAGCGTCGGATGGCTTATGGCGTAGTGCGATGGCCTCTGATGGCACTGATGACGATTTTTCTTCCGCACATTGAAGGAAAGTCCAGTGATGGCGGTACGCGTCCACACGTGGCCCACGTATCATTGTTAATACTTTTCAGCGGCGACGACAGAGTCTTCATTCATCTTAAACAGCCGTCGTCTAGATGTGACACAACCATTGGACACCTACCTCATCGACCATCTGATCGTCCACGAATAGCTATAAATCATAGTAACTTTGAGCGATGGCACGAATTTTTCTGACTTTGAGACAATGACCGGTTGGCTGAAACTGTGACTATTAAGGAGACATAAAAATAAAAAGTCTTAGCGGGTTAAATCGCACGATCGCAATGGCCAGTTACGGTCGCCATAACGTGGGAAAACCATGTCCTAAAATCGCTCCCACAGTGTGCATTTTCGCATTGGCTGTGTGGCACGCATCGCCATTCTGTTAGAACCGCATGTCGTTCAAATCCATATCATCTAATGTGAGTCAAAAGAAATTAGTTATAATTGATCGGTAACGCTCTCCATTGATGGTGATGGCAATGTCATTGTAGTTTTCGAAAATTTACGAAACGATATTGAACGTCCCACAATCTTAACTAGATCTGTGTAAATCGTTCATTTCAAATGATCGAATCGTTCAACAATCGATTACGAAAATGATCCGATCGATGAAATGATTCAATACTGTTTCTATTCGATTTTAATTTCGATTTCGATGATAAGATTGACTTGTGATTTTGATAGTTCTCACAAAATACTCTATTATTGTAAGCCATAAATTGCCAAATAACATCGAATGATGGCTACTTTGCACATGGATTAAAAAGTGTCAAAAATTTTAAGAAAAAGAGATTTTATTTGTTGCTTCGGAAAAGAACAATTTTAGGGCTTTCGGCTGACATTTTGTACGAAATATATTTTGTACGTCATAACGGAATTCATCTTCTATTTGTCTAGTCATAAACCATCGAATTCCATCAAAGGATGGCTAGGATGTCGATGGATTAAGAAGCGCCCAAAAATCCACATTAAACATACCGGATCCTGATACATCAAATAACATCAGTTCAACCCAACAATTGTTTTTTCAGCCTACAACATCAACAACCAACTCGATCAATCATGTTCTTCAATGCTGAGTTCAACCCAGAAAATTCAGTATAGATATCGTGCGTCCGTTTGGCATTCATAATCCACATTGATTGAATCAGAACAAATGGAATCGAGTAAATCATGGTTAATCGACTTGATTGATATCGGAAATCGAGACGCATTGAAATGATTGAGATTGAAATAGAAAATCGAGAATCATCTAAATGATTGAGATTGAGATCGATTAAAATGATTGATTTCGATCATCAATACTTTTCGATGATCGGATCGAAAAAATCGAATCGATCCTGATTGGCACAGCTCTAATCTTAACGAAAATAAATAACCTTGTTTGGAATGGCATCATCACAAATCTGGGAATTTTTCTTGTTGGCGTATTCATTCAGCAAAAATAATAGGTAGTACATAGTTGCAATTGATGGTTAGTTATTTTTGATGAAATCGGGGTCCGCTTCCTTACTTACTTACTTAATCGGCTCCCGATCCATGGAGGGTCTCTGCCTGAGTTATCGCGGTCTTCCATCGGTTGCGATCCCTCGCGAGCTCCCTCAAGTCGTCGGGACCAAGCGCTCTTGCGTCTATAACCGCCTGGTCCCTGTAGCGGATGTTCGGTCTTCCTCGTCGTCTCGAACCTGGGGGCTGGGATTCGAAGATTTTCTTGGCTGGAGCGTTGTTGTCCATTCGCTCGATGTGACCGAGCCAGTGTAGTCGACGTGTTTTGGCTTTTTGGACTACATCCACATCTTGGTACAGCTCGTATAATTCACGATTAAATCTTCTCCTCCATTCGCCCTCTTCGTATATAGGACCAAATATCCGCCGAAGAATTTTTCTCTCGAAAGTGCCCAGTATCAATTCCCCTTTTTTACTTATCGTCCAGCACTCGGCGCCGTAGAGTAGAACTGGTAAAATTAGTGTTTTGTATAGCGTGCACTTTGTCTTTCGAGAAAGGAGTTTTGAACCCATTTGTTTGGCCAAACCGAAGTAGCAGCGGTTTGCTAGGGTAATTCTTCGTCGAATTTCCACTAAGGTGTCATTCGTGGGATTGATGTTCGTTCCGAGGTAAGTGAACTCCTTGACTACCTCGAAATTACTGCTACCAACAGTGACGTTTTGTCCTAGGCGATGGACAGATGCGGCTTTGTTTGTTGATAGCATATAAATACTTTGTTTTGTCCTCATTAACTTCAAGACCAACGCGTTTCGCCTGTTCATCAATAGCTGTGAACGCTTCTAGCACAGCTCGCTTGGAGCGGCCGATGATATCGATGTCGTCCGCATATCCAAGCAGTTGGGAAGACCTGTTGAAAATAGTGCCTTCCAGGTTAACACCACTCTTGCGCACTATCTGCTCCAGGACTAGGTTGAAGAAATCACATGATAGCGCATCTCCTTGTCTGAACCCTGTGCACGTCTGGAATAGCTCGGATGAGCTGTTACCCATTTGCACGTTGCACCGCGTATTTTGTAACGTCATGCGGCATAGCTGGATCAGTTTTTTCGGGATCCCGACTTCCGACATCGCCAATAGAAGCTCTGGGCAACTTATGCTATCATATGCGGCTTTGAAGTCGATGAAAAGATGGTGGTTCTCGACTTGAAATTCGTTGGTCTTTTCCAGGATTTGCCTTAATGTGAAGATTTGGTCTATCGTTGATCTGCCTGGCCTGAAGCCACACTGGTACGTGCCGATTATAGTGTTGCAGAAAGGTTTTAGACGCTCACATAGTACGGTGGATAGGATCTTGTAGGCAACATTAAGCAGGGATATGCCCCTGTAGTTTTTGCAGGACATGGGATCGCCTTTTTTGTAGATTGGGCATATGGAGCTATTTGATCAGTCGTCGGGCATGCTTTCCTCCTCCCACACTTGGTTGATGAGCTGATGCATGCACCCTATCAGGACATCTCCTCCATACTTAAAGAGTTCCGCAGGTAGGCCATCCGAGCCAACTGATCTAAATAATAAAATTGTATCATTTGTACGTGTAGCTCAACGCTGTTACTTGCCGTGGTAATAAGTCTCTAGGGTCTGTAAAATAAAAGAAAATATATAGGAATATTAACAAAAAATAAAACATCATGGCCGCCATGAACTGTCAAATTCTGTTCTTCCCTACTGGAATGCTCATTATGAGAACGTTTTTTTTTTAAATTCAAATTTCATGTAGTACTGAATACGATCAAGCCCAAAAAAAAAAGAGACTTAGCACGTCTATTCGATGGGACTTTAAAAACTCTTCACTTGGATTTTTTGCCTCCATTAGCCTTAAATATGTGAAATTGTGATGAGTCAAAAGCTAGATTTGGGAGGTAAACGTAGATTTCAAAAGAATACCCTTCTGACTACAAGGCATACCTTCAAAAAAATCCTTAAAAATTCTTTTATAAAAGTATACTCAATGAAATGTTCGTATTAAATATTTCTGAAAAAAAATCTACTTTCATCCTGATTTTAAAATCCATTTTGTGAACGCATAACCGTTATACGATATTAGTTTAATTTCTGTTTTGTCTCTGAAAGATAATTATATTAAAAATGTCCACGACTTTCTCTCCTCCCGCATACCACAAACCATGACGGAGTTTTAATTATAACATCAACCGCAGTTTCTCTATACCGACAACAACAAAAAAATAGATCCTTCCCCAAAAGTATATACTATCTAAGTATAACCCCTCAGATCTGAGAAAAAAATAGAGATACTTTGCACCGTAAAGCACTTCTTTGTGACAGTGAAATAATTTAATGTCTGTGCATTAAAAGGAAAGAGGTAGGTACTCTAACCGGAACCAGCGCACACCGTCGTCGTCGTCCTCGTCGAAATAGGAAGTATGTAGCTAGATTACTCATACCTCCGTAGTGTTGTACTGTTAAAATATACGTTTTAATGAGAACTTTTACAAGCCAGACACCCAACCTCTATAGCTTAATGGCGAAGCAAAAAGTGAAAAAAAAAACACTACTAACTCGATAAGGGTGCAAAAATATTTTGCACCGCTTAAGTGGGTGCTAGTTGTGTGAGATATGAGAACGAAAACTTGCTTTGCTTGGCGCTCTTTAATGTTCCAGTGTTCTGAACTCACCTCACAAAAAATAGGACCAACGAAAAAATAGAACTATATCCACTGACTCATTATATTTCCGCAAAATTTGCACACAGTCCTGTCCGGACAGTGAATGGGGGAAAAAATAAAGGACACCAACTAACAACCACCATGCCGCCTAATTATAGGTATAACGGTGCACGAGTGTATAGTGTATAAGCTGTAGTGAAATAAAATTAACATTTTAGTTATGTTTTATTTTTTTTTTGTGGTACTTTAGGGTTAGGTAAGGTTTACGAGTAGGTACTTCATAGAGAACTTAACGAAGCGTTAAGTTAAGAACTTCAAAATAAAAAAAAATAACCTTAAAGGGATATCAAAGCAAAGTTGTGCAGCACAACACAAACACATACACACACACGCTGACAACCCCATTTGCTAGCCTTGTACACTTGTGCACAAAACAAAAACGCACTGATTAAAAATTTAAGAATTATTTAAACAGAGCAGCAGATAGGTAGCTAGAATGCAGCTTTAGCTTTTTAGCGAATGTTTGAGCCCTAGCTTGGTTCGTCATCCCTCTTATTACTTTAGACTTTAGAGCAAAGGTTCACCTTCGCAGTCAACTTTCATGAGTGGATAAGGACAGCCGTTTTTGTTCTGTCCTGACACTAAAATGCACTTAAGGAATCAAAAGTCCAGCTGCTGCTTCCTAACATCTATGTAGGTAGGGTGTATTAGTCTTCTTTTTTTTAATTTTTTTTTGTGTTGCTCTTCTGGAGTAGGTATGTTGTTAGAAGTGGCATGTGAGTGTTTTTTGCATATTTGGCAAGTTGACTCCTTTTGTTTTTATGTTTCTTTTTTTTTTATATTTCTGCTGGTGTCCTTGGACTTTACCTTTGACTTGTCTTTTTTGCTTTTAGTTAGTTTTGTAGATATCCTTGACTCTTTATAAAATTATACTAAAATAACATGGCAAATATGTGTATACCTACATGGAAAAAAAAGGAACGTACAAAAGGACATTTTGAATGACTCACACAGATGGTGTTTAGTCCATCGTTGTCGTCATATCTATACTATACCTAGGCATAGTCGTTGGTTGGACAGGGCAATTTGGTATATCTATATTGAGAAGATGGGGTAACATGATACCTACGCATATCAAAAATATTGTGAAACGGCATCTCTTGGCTAGTGCCGCCAGTTGTCGGTTGTGGTCGGTTGTTGTTTTATCTGATTCAGACTGACATGTGTCACCCGAGAGGATGAGGAGGTATGTGTGGTTGTGTGCAATGTTTTATACTGTAGGTAAAAACAGTTGTTTTTTTGTGTTTTAGTTGGAATGTTTTTAACTGACGTCAGTGGTCAAGATATGGTTTATAGAAATGAAAGTAGCACGTTATTTCTGTATGCAAGTTGGTTCGAAATTTTATTTATCAAACTGACAAACTGCTATGGATATTGGCTAAAGTATACGAGGATAAGGATTTCTACTGAATTCAGTTACTGTATAGGAAACTGTACTCTGATATGAAAATGTATGTTTGTAAGTTAACTCAAAATAGCATACCCAAATGCGTTTCCAATAGGGATTTCCGAACTGATTGTGGCCATATTGTCGAAGCTACATATGTCAAATTGACTGCCATTTATTGAGCCTGTCTTACCAAATCTACAGAGTTCAACAATATGAGGAAATGATTAAATTGTTTTAAGAAAGTGGGTCTTCCCTTCGAGCAACATTTTGCGGGCTTCGATCGTTTTACGGTCGTCATAATCGTCCTTCCGAGAGGAATTTTGGTAACTTGGTGGATAAACTCGAGTCGACTGGTTCAATGAAGAATTCGCAAATACACGTACGTCAACGCAAAACGCAAGTTCTTTCTGAAAGTGTGCAGGAGAATCCTAGGCAGTCAACAACTTGGCTTATTTTGCGTCATGACTTAGGCCTTCATCCGTACAAACTTCAACTGAATCAGAAGCTCAGGGTTAACGAATATAAAAAAAATTAAGTTTATTCAATAAGTCGGTTCTCGTGCAGGTGGAACTTGGCCCCAATTTTGGTAGAAAATTCATATTCAGTTCCGGGGCCATTTCTAGCTGAATTGGTAGGTCAACAAGCAAAATTGTCGAATTTGGGACAATCACAATCCACACAAGATCCACCAAATTGCAATGCATCCAGAGAAAGCCACTGTTTGGTGCATATTTTTGGCCAGGCAATCATCGTCAACGAGTCAAATGATAACCAATTTATTTTGACCCGAATTGGATGATGTAAACACCGACCTTGGTTAAATCTGGCAGCCGATTTTAAAAATACCATTATTCAAATTCAGCCTGATTTATATGCCCTTGTCATGGAAAAATTGACGTTCTGCTTTTGATGCGCGTCATCCAGCGAAGTCGCGGCAGTCGCACCATAATGACATACATGGGCTTTCTAAAAACATACAAAACTTCAATGATATCTAACTCACAATTTATTTTATTTATTTATTTAAAGACGGGAAATCCTTGCATTTAACATAGGTCCCTACATAGATGTTACACATACCTTAAAAACTTTTCTATGAAAAAAAAAATAACACCAAACGCTGATTTTAAGTACATACAAAATTAGTTTATCAATATTTCATTGAAACGGTTAGTAAAAAAAGCATAAGACATCGAAATAAGTTTTTGAATTTCATTTGACCCTAAAATGTAGGGTGAAGTCGGGTAAAACTGGCACCAATTTTAATTTCTTTTAAACAGCTGTAGTAGATTAGTGGGTACCTATGGAGAAGATGAAAATTTTTCTAATTCATGCGATTTTTAATTTTCAGAAGGATCTTGTGGTCTTACGTGTTACTTCTTACCCCTCTTGCTTCTGGCCACCACGCTTCTACCGCTAGATTTCTCAATGAAAACGAAATGAAATAAGGGGTAATCTGATATCAATTAATTACAGTTCTCTTAGGGTATTTTCTCTATATAGTCTAGAGTTGTCTTGGTGATCGTGTCATATATCTCAATCAATCGTATACCTGATTTGTAGGGTGAAGTCGGGGATATGTCTCGCATTCCAATTTCTTAAACAGCTGAACCTTAAATAGCTGAATTAAACAGCTGAGAATATGAACATTTTTCTGTTTCTTGCTAGTTTTTAATTTTCAGAAGGACCCTGTTTTTTTTAGAATAGAATTGTGTATTCAAATTTTCAAAAAAGAAAATTGGATTTAAAAAACAAATTTCAAAATTTTTTTTCCAAAACTCAATATTTCGAAAACCACATTCTAGATTTTTTTTAAACTTGATAAATGAAAGTTTCTCAATATAATCTACAAGATGCGAGAAAAAAAAATATTTTACCTAAAACTAAAGGTACCCACCATACAAATGTTAAAAATGGTTTTCAAAAATCGTATTTTTCTCGAAAACGATCTTTAATTTAATAAAAAAAAATTGAAATTAAGATATTACAGCTTGTACCTACCATGAACCGTTTTTTTTTTAATTTTGAATTACTCATTATCGACATAACGGATTTTAATGAAATTTTTACTTGAGATGCTTCTGAAAAGTTTAAAAAACATTGCATTTCAAAACTTAAAAAAAAATATTTTTTGAATTTTTGAAAAAAAAAAAATTTTCTAGATTTGTGAATAATTGTGAGTACACAAAAATGGATGTGGACTTTGTTCTAGTGAATATAATTGCTGATCTTTCCCACGAAAATGAAAAGTAACATTTGTATATAAACAAAAATTTTTTGAAGAAACTAATCGTATCAGGAAGTCATCCATATATCAACAAAGAGGTACCTCACTGAAAGTGAAGCCTTTGTTTATATTCGAACAAATCACTGAGTATTTCTTTGATCTTGCAATTAAACGTGTGTCTCAGTGATAAAAGTTATAAAGTATCAAAGTTTGGAAATTTATTTTTTAGAGTCCTGAGCATCTTGCAAGGTAAGAATTAATGCATAACTTAAAATGTAAGCAAGTCATTTTGAAAACACAATTTGAGAAGTCTTAATTTGAACTTTTTTTTTTAAGTTGAGTTTTAAAAATGTATCCTCGTGTATCTTTCGTGAAATAATTTTTTTTATAACTGTTAATTCACTATCTATCAAATTGTGTGAAATTTGGCTTTGAATATTTGCGGCACTCATACATTTTAATTTAATTTTCAATGATATGTACAGTATGAAAAATCGTGAAATTTTTGAAATTTGGCATCATAATAGAATGCAGAATAGAAATAACGTCATTTATAACTATATAATAGAAAAACACAATGATGAGGTGGAAGATCAAAGCCTTAGAAGTCTAAAAAAATTTGTTTAAGCAAAAAAATAGAAAAATGGAAGAGTAGCTACCGAAGGCTTACCTTTCAGATAAATTGAATAAAGGATCTAAAAGGTCGACGAATCCTAGACGCCTAGACCGCGCAGTATAGGACGACCAGCGAAAGATTTTATTGGATTCAGAAATGTCCTTTTCAAGTTCCAATGTATCTGATGACAGTAATAATGACGATTATAATGACGATGCTGTAGACGAAATATAAATTATTAAACAAATTAATACATAATGATATAATTCTTATATAAAACTACAAAAATATTTTAAAGATGTAAAGTTTTTAAACTTAGATAAAAGATGTAATATCCAAAACTAATCAAAAATTTATTCATCTATATTTAGAATGGACGTTTATCTTGGAAGTCGAGGCTGTTTATTGATATATATATATATATATAATTGTTTTTAGTTTAAAGCATGAGAACAATTAGAAGGACAAACTGCGCGTACAGCTAGTTTAATATTATAATGAATAAAAAGTAGTTAAATTTAACAGTTTGGTCCTACAAACGATGTTTTATATTTTTGGGACAAAAATAAATTAAAAATGCTGATATTTTGTAAAAATTTCACGAAATTATAATAAAATATTCATTTTATGTTTTAAATACGGTAACTAGATCTTTTATTATTAATTATTATTAATGTTTATAGTTATTTTAAGTTTCCAAAGGTCCCACTACAGTGCAAAAAACAGGTATTTTCAGAGCTCCGTTTTTTTTTTTTTTAAATTGACAAACTATAAAAATAATTGATGTTTTAAATTATTTTGTAGTTTTTTGTAATGAATACTACACAAAAAAATATCAAAAAGTTTGTTTTTTCGTGCATGTTATTCAATTTTGAATAACCTAGAAGTACCTTAGTCAAAAAAATGGGTGCTTTCAAAGCTCGGTTAAAAAAATATGATTTATGAATATATTTACTGTTAAATTTCATTTCTTAGTAATTTATTATTAATCCTGCAAAAAGAAATTGACGAAAAAAAATAAAATATAAGCGCCATTAATTTAATTCCGCTAGATTAGCGAAATCACACACTGTGCGACGTCGGCTTTTAAAAACTTTGGGAGATACAAAAATGATCCATTCGCTCTCCAAAACAATACATTTATAAAGTAATTTCTTCGTTTTGAATCAGCTATCAAATAATGACACTTAAAAATCTCACCATGGTGTGGTGAGCTTCGTTGTGAGTTTTCTTGTGACGATTAGGGGGAGAATACCAAAATGTTATCGAATCACAACAATCCTCACAAAGAATAGTCACAAGAGTTTGTGACTTGTGACTCCTCACAAGGGGGAGAATCGGGCTGTAAGTTCTATAAAGTTACTCGAATTATTAAGGTGATGCTGTATTCCAGGTTGGGAACCTCAACCAACCAGCTTCTCCATCCTCCTTGAGCTCTAACTACATATATTTCTCCAGTTTCATACGCCAAACTGGTTGTCGTCCTCTCCTACCCTCATGGAACATCTGAGTCGTGATCGTTCTCTACTGCTCTGGATTGGATTCAAATACGAGTATTTTTCGGGTCCAGCTATCTAAGCGCTTGACCAGGCCGGTGGTGGTGTCGTTCTACATCACATTCATTTCGTAGTTATATTTTCTTTTCTATCTATGCAGACGGGAGCAACAAAAACCCATACAATTTTGTTCTCACAACATCCTAATCCGTTCTAATCCACTTTTAACAAGGTCCATGCCTCTCCATTATAAGACGAGACCTAAGTTGCTCAGGAGCAGACTTTGCTAGGTCTAAAAACCTAGCGGTGGGAAATCAGCGAAAATGAAAAAAAAAACACCAAAATTTGTGGCTTTTTTGTTGCTAATTAGTTGCTGGAATATCGATTTTGTTGCTCGAACCGATCGCGAGAAATCGGACACAGTTCTAGATTTATGTTAAGATAGCGTGGTAGCGGTGAAAAATCAGCGAAAATGAAAAAAAAAAAAAACACCAAAATTTGTGGCTTTTTTGTTGCTAATTAGTTGCTGGAATACCGATTTTGTTGCTCGAACCGATCGCGAGAAATCGGACACAGTTCTAGATTTATGTTAAGATAGCGTGGAAATTACAAAATTTTGGAATAACCGATCACACAAATGGGGGTAAATTTGTTGCTAATTTGTTGCTGTAAGATGTTCCAAGAAAAAGTTGAAAAAACATATTTATTCACAGTTAATTTAACTACGAGTAACTCAAATTTGATGTCGTCCACGCTAGCTTAACTCTCGATTTTTCCATGGAAAAATCCAATTAATAATTTGTTGAGCATAGTAGGCCTTGTCTGAGTGCAGAGTCAGCAACAAAATAGAAACCGGAAGTCGCTAGTGTTTCGAAACCCGTAAGCAAACCAACCGGCCATGCTAGATTACTCTGTAGAAAAAATTTCGGTTACTACGCGGTCTTTTTTTGAATACAGATAATTCCTTTAAGCTAGCCCTAAACGACGAACATGCTCGCCGAACTTGTTCGTTTGCGTTATCCCCTACACGGCGAACACATTTGGCGAACATTCATTTCGTGTTGATTCTTCACAGAGTAAGCATGTGCGACGCACAGTGGGTCCTGTTGGTACTAAGCAATCTCAAAATTCAGAGTCTTGTTAAAAATGCTAAAAACTGTTATGAATAGATACTAACTGCTTCTGAAAATGAAAATATTAGTAACAATGAATATAGTTCTGACTTTTAAAAATAAAAGAAAACTGCACACAATTAAAACTTCTGCATGTTTAATGAAAAAGCAATGACACAGACAACTTAAATGTACCGTAACTTGGCCGTTAGACAGAGAGGAAAGATAATACTGTGTTATAATATTTGTTATAATATTTATATTGGTTAGGCATTTTTATTTTGTTTTTATTGACAAAAATTGAAAACCGTATTTTGAGCACTATTATGTATGAAGAGGACCCACTGTGCAACGTTCACGGTAAAAATAAGATTTGCTCGCGAACATGGCCCTACACGACGAACATCGAAGCCAACGAACATGAGAAAATCGAAATTTTTCGCCAACAGCGAGCGGCTCGCGAACCAGCCCCTACACGACGAAAACATGGCGAGCACGAACAAGTTCAGCGAGCATGTTCGTCGTCTAGGGCTAGCTTTAAGCGACTTATTAAAAAAGTTTATATAAATCTTCTGTCTGAATGTAAATCTAATTTTTTTTTAACTATATACACATGTAAAATTTAGATCCGCATCCGTTAAACATTTACGAATTTTTCTCATGATTTACGCATTGTTTTGAACTATATACTTCTTTAAAGTTATTTACTATATGTTTTAAGCTCTCTGTAGCTGGTTTTATACAATGACTTTTTTGAACGTGAATGTCGGATTCTTTCACCTGAAAAGTTCAGCAAATATCGCAATATTTTATTTAATGCCCAAAATCTCATAGCTGAATTCCGTGCGGTTATAGTATATTGTGTGGCTCGAAGAGCTCAAAAGCGTAGAACAGCTAGTTTTTGAGCTCGGAGAGCTCATAATAACGAAGAAATTACGAGCTCAAAAATGTTGTATTGAGTGAATTTTGAGTGCAAAAGCATAGAATTAGCGGAAAGTTACAGGACAGGACATTCGTTTTTTATAACAAAAACTGCTTTTAAACGAAGCATTATTACCTTGCGATTTTTAAGCCCGTAGGAGAGAGACGTGTATGGTGGCGGGGTTACGCAAAGCGGAAGATGACTCCAAACGAGGAAATAAGATTAAAAATCGCTTTCGTGTAAAAGCAGTATTAAGAATTATGTCATGTGATTTTGACATACATTAAAATTCTAGGCTTAATAGCGTATGTATTTCTTTTTCACAACGATCGTCGTATTCTGTCCACTGAGTTCCTTGTAAGCACACGGCCGTGAAGTGTCCTATATTTAAATCTGATGATGTTCTTCGAGTATTCGAAGGCGGCGTAAAGCCTATAGCTCCAACAAGTCTATATATTTCTCTGCTATTTAATTGATTCGTTAAACTTCGTGGAAGAGCACCCAATTTAATTTTCTGGTTCGTCCCGTCGTCAAAGACTTCAAAAATAATGACATCTCCTGTTGAACATGAATTAAAATTAGTTTTTGAAAATGTAGTTTTCAACTTACATGTTTTTTTTTTTGTGTACGACACATTATGTTAAACATTGAGGAATGAACATTACGATCGGCTTATTTTTTTTGTTTCTTTCCTACTACTTTTTCTATTATTACCTACATTATTATTAGAATGTCACGACATAAAAATAAATTTCATATTATTCTATAGACAATTGAATAGTGAGTAATTCGATAATGGTTAAAAATCGGTCAATAAATCTTTCTATTTTTAATACAAAAAATATGACGAAAATTCAACTAAACTAAGTTGGCATCGTCACTGACCGGCATTGTTATTAATATCTCAAAAACTATTCAAGCAACAAAATTCTCATTAGAGCAACTAATTAGCTATAAAAAAGCTTCAAATTTTGGTGTTTTTTTTCATTTTCGCTGATTTTTCACCGCTTCCACGCTATCTTAACATAAATCTAGAACTGTGTCCGATTTCTCGCGATCGGTTCGAGCAACAAAATCGGTATTCCAGCAACTAATTAGCAACAAAAAAGCCACAAATTTTGGTGTTTTTTTTTTTTCATTTTCGCTGATTTTTCACCGCTACCACGCTATCTTAACATAAATCTAGAACTGTGTCCGATTTCTCGCGATCGGTTCGAGCAACAAAATCGATATTCCAGCAACTAATTAGCAACAAAAAAGCCACAAATTTTGGTGTTTTTTTTTTCATTTTCGCTGATTTTCCACCGCTAGGTTTTTAGACCTGACTTTGCTACTCATCTTCTTCGCTTCCGTCTTTGTTCTTTGAATTTAAAATTGTACCTCTAGTTTTGACGGCAAAGTTTTGTACAATTCTTTCAAGAACTATATAATGTTGAAGAAATCGGATGACAGTTTATCGCCATATCTAAAACCTTTTTTGACATCAAATATATCGGTGAGATCTTTTCCGGTCTTGATAGCGTAGCGTGCGTGTTCCATCGTCATCCTGTACAAACTGACAAGTTTACCATACCAACCATGTCAAAAATAGACAATGCACTATCAAGTTGTTTATGTTGCTATAGTAATAGTACGCCCTTGATAAAACAAAACTTAACAAATATTAAATTAGTAAGAGCCTTGTATTCTGTTAGTCCTGGGGCCAAATTACCGCATCAGTTATCGAGTAATACGTGACTGAATAATGTGACTTTGGCATTACCGCTTACGTCAACTAGCAACGGATTACTCTAATTTGACGTTTTCATTCGATCACTGATGGGACTCACTCACTCGTTCACTGATGCGGTAATTTGGCCCCTGGTATGTCCTAAAAAATCTTATCAATACAAAGTTCTGCATACATCTCTAGCAAAAATAGACGTAATGACTCCTTTATTAGGCTCAGAGCCCTGCTGCGGAATAGGTGACAAAAAGTTTAAAAACGAAATCAAAACAGAGGAATAGGCTAAAAGATCCAAAAACTAGAAATAACTCCCCAAGCTGAGGGAGGCTAAACTGTTACTTGGGAACTTTAGCCAAGATCGTCTCATTAGCTGTATCAGCTAAAGTAGGACCAACCTCAGAATGGTAATAGGTCTCCTCATAGGCCATTGTAAACTTAGAAGACATTGTAAACACATGAAATTAGAGGAAGAGCTGTAGGGTTAACAATTCACATAGCTCTGGATTGGGGTACAATAGATCATTAGGTCGCAGTGCAATAAACCCTCAATATCTATTTATATACCCTATTATTACTTCTCGACTCACCAGTTTGTCAAAGGGCGCCAACATCTGTTTCTGAAATAATTGATGCTGATGGAGCCTGAATTATTTTGCTTTGTTAAAATCTAACCTCCTTCTTCTTCTTTTGTATATCTAGACGATTTGCAAACCCAACATTTGATATCATGGTTTTGTACAGATCAACACTGCCTTAAGAGAGAAAGGCTAATGTGGCGTATTTTCCGGGTTACAAGCTACTTGAGACTTGGAAAATTCAAGACAAAAATAAGACTTTTAAAATATAAAAAGAAAAACAAATGACTCTTGAATAGGCACAGAAGCTCGTACAGAATCTGAACCTAGTGACTTACAATCCTCAACCATTCCTAAGCAGGAATGGAGGGGACCTACAATTTTCTGCCGAGTCCGAAATTCTTCTCATAACAAGAAACACTTTTGGAAAATTTTTCAATTCCTTACAAGATGCCAATACCCTTAAAAAAACTTTTTAGTTTTATGGTGGCACTGGCTGGGAAACGAACACAGACCTTTATGACAGCTCAACGCACTAATCATTATTGCAATGGATACTTCCAATTTTTATTTCATGGTATTTTATTGTATTATGCCAAGGGCAGACCGAAAAAAAAATGTATCCAAGCCCTTCGAAGCCTAAGGAAAATGTACGCTGATACGGATCATCTAAATAGATTTAAGACACCATCATAACTGAGATTGAAATTAACGAAAAGGTGGTTCTATATAATGTACCAACATATCATTCGTAATACGATTACCTACACTTTACTCCTAAGGCTAAATTCACATAACAACCATTCGAATCATCAGCTTCCGCACGAATGTGTTGTTTTACAACTAGCTTTATCCCGAAAGGTTAAGTTTAGGTTATCGTCCATTTCCAATTGGGACATTATCTAACGGGCTATGGTGACTTTTCCCTTCTAACTACATCTTCCAGAAACTTGCTTATGATATTCAACCTTTTCAGTACTTTACTTCTTATCTAGCAAAAAACACAATGCATCAAATGCAGGTATCACATACAAATGTTGTCCTCAATTTTCCGCGCGATGGCAAAACCTCAGGTGAAACTTGAAAAATTAAAAATTTCATGCGAAAATCGAATTGAAATTAAAATGACATCACACTTGTGCGGTTGTTGGAGTGGCGACACGTCCTGATGCAACGCTCTTTAAAAATGCTTGACTTAGAATATTTAGGTCAGCTTATTGGCTATGCATTTTGAGTGTGTCATGTGTCACGATATTGCACCGTCACCACAGTCCGTCGTGCGTCGTCATCCGTCGCCAATACAATAACGCTTTGATGAAGGCTGAGTTAGGTTCACTATTCTAGCTTGGATGACTGGCTATATGCTTTGCATGTAAGTATATGAAGCAGCTGGAAAAAAGAGCATATACCATACCGAAGCAAAGCAATTGCATTTGACTGCCAATATGCATGCATACGTATACTACAGCATTTTGTATGCACCTTTATTGCAAGCCATTTCCATATCTGTACGTGTCCAAATGGCAAAATTGCCATTGTTCGCGTTATTAGGTATTTTGCAGTTTCTGGCGAGAATCGGAAGGTGCGGCGCAAAGGGGCTCTTCGGCAGCGTTCCGTTGAACACAAGAGTGTGGCAGCAGTAAAACACATTCCTAGGTCATGTCACGAATCATTTGATGGAACACGTTGTTGGCTGCAACCGCAACCAGCCAGCAGGTATAACACTAACTGACTAATTAACTGCCATCCGGTGAGTCATACAATAAAACCTAACAACACCAATGTTCCGTAGAGTTTCGTACGACGCGACGTCGACCAACGAGCGACGACGCCATCTTCTCTCCACCTTCTCAACCGCCACCCCCGCCATATTAGTAATTATAAAATGGCAAACGATTGTTCGTTCAGCTTGTGTGCGGAGTATGTGTGATCGCATGTGACATTCCTTGAGTTTCGGGAACCATAGAGATTGTGCTATTTGCATTTATCTAGTTTTGTGGCTAATTGAGTCATTGTTTCCCAAGAAAACAATTAACTTGATTAAATTTTGCATAGAAATATGATGGCATTTTTATCGGCAAATAATATCGCCAATTCTGTTTTTTAGTTGAAGTAAGATGTAATAAGTGCTAAACACGAGAGGTTGACCTTAATTGCATGGGACATAAACTAAGCTAATCTTACAGGAGTTACTACGACAGGGCTTATTGATGACACCATGCAACAGTTACAACATGCAATCTAAAGGTATTTTACGTGAACGTGACAGAAACGTAACTTATATTTAGTGCCATTTCTTGGAAAGCCGATAAGAGCGAAATAAACCTTGTTCCATTGACCTGCTTTGCTTTGATGTTCTTTTCATGGTATAATTTTTCATAAACAAAGTGGGTGAAGGAAGTTTAAATATCTACCTATCGTGTGTTCTTATGGGGTCTGTCTATGCTTATCATAGCATTGTGATCGACTCATACACCTATTGCTTTTACTTTTTTAACTTAACTTTTTGAAGTCTATCACACTTTCAAGGCTCTAAGAGATGAGACAAACCTTAAAGTATTAAAATGAGAAAGATATTTTTACCAAAGCTTTATGGAAGCTATAGCTTCCTCTGATCAATTTATGTCCATAGCAATTACTAAAAAATCATTCCTTGAAATACTTTTCTTAGCAATTAAGAAACTGATTTGTTTTTAAGAGAAAATTATCATTCGACTTAGGGATGTCTTAGAATTCTTGTACTATCTGGAATAATTAATTGCGAAATTTACTAATAACTTTCGAAACATGGCATTTAAAGAAAACACAAAATTTAGAGTCTGCAGCACTACATCTTTATCTCTCTCCAAACTCCTAATATATGCTTTGAACTTTTGAGAATTTTATCGAAGTAACAGATAAAGATTACAAAAAATTCAAATTGTCGTAAGCCTTTCTCTTTGATTGAAAATTTAAAGCAAGCGAAACCATCAAGCTTCGCCTGTATATGGAGACTCAAAATGTTATTTTGGCACCTCTAGCTTCTTATATGCTTCCCAAAAACCAAAACAGTAGCCCTTCCAAACGTTTTTAAAGCAATAACTTCCGTTTTTTTTTCAATTTACAAATTTATATGCAAATTCTATTTTTTTTCCAAACTCCTTAAATAAACATTAAAGAATTTTTATCGAAGTAATAGCTTCCCGTTATCAGAAATAGAAACTTAAGGAAGTCTTTAATTGAAAAGGTATAACAAGCGATATTATGAACAGAAAAATATATATAAAATTTTCAAGTTTTTGGAGACCAGAAAAATTAATACCTGTACTCTAGCCTCTAAAATTCTTCCGAAATACTTGAATAAGCACTTAAGAACGTAAATTGAAACAATGACGTGGATTTTTCTTATTCAAAAATCGAAAAAAGTCTTAAATCTTGAACGAAATGAAAGTATGAAAATCGAGCGAACGCGGTGGCCAGGTAAAATCAGAAAACGCGATTTTATCTGATCACCAAAAAGTTCCCTCAGGAGTTAGATGAACTGCGTAAAATCTTGCTCCATCTTGTTGGAACCAAAACTCTGAATTGTTCTTTACCTCTCGCCCTAAGAAATTTTTAATCATTTTCCAGTATTGAAAGCCATCCACATTAACCTTAGTTTGCTTGTCGTTTTTAAAAAAATATGGTCCAATGATCCTTTCTGAGGTTATTCCACACCATACTGTGCATCTCAGGTGTTACATTTGAAGTTCAACAATTATATTTCGATTTTCAATGACCCACATTGTGCAAATTTGTTAAAACCTACACGTTACTGTTGAGGTGAAAATGCCTCATCGCTCATTATGAATTCGTCAATTAACTCGGTCTCTCGGAACACTGAACATGTTTACTTGTGGATCGTTTGCTTTCAACTCATGGATCAATTGAATCTTACATGTAGAAAGGTTTAACTGCCGTTAAATATTTTTCAACAACCGTCGTCGACGTCACCAACTGCTGAGAACGTCGCCTGATGGAAGTTTCGGGAGATATCTCAAAAAGTGCTTGCCCGAGCAATGTTGGCATCATTTCGAACTGCACGAGGTCTTCAAGCATGCGGAAGAACACACACAGCCCCTTGGTGGTGAAAACGCTAAACCAATCGGTAATTTTTAATACCGGGCACATTTCGAAAATGAAAATAATATCGATTTGATGTTTCTATCTGAATAATTGAATGTCCGTCATAAATTTCCCAAGTTCTTCAAAGTTTATTCTACTCGTAATTAAAAAAAAATCGTAGAGAAAAAAATTATTCAATAATTAAATCATAACGTTACTTACGCGCCACCCTATAAAAGCAGACTCGAAATGTTAATTCGGCAAATCTTTTTTCTAAACCGCTTTCAAACTTCTTAAATAAGCTTTTTAGAATTTGTATTGAAGTGATAAGTTTAGCATTTTCTATTTCGGAAAATTTAAATTGAGATTGTATCACTGCCCAATAATTCAATTCCTTACCTCCTTAAAGCTTCTATTATATTAGCTCTTAAGAACGTCTATCAAAACTATGAACTTTTAATGTTCTATTTTGAAGAAAAGAAGGTAAAAAGAGCGGTTCTTACCGCTACTCAAATTGCTTAAGTAAGTTTCAAATGATTTTTATCAAAAATATAACATTGAAACCGACTTGTTATTTTAATTATGAAGTGCAAAATTTATTTAAATTTTTCAAATTCTTAAAACCTCCAAAACTTCTGCTACTTATTCCTTAAAACTTGTTTCCAAAGGAATGACTTCCCTTATTGTTTAAATTGATGCATATAAAAACTACAAAATTCAATTCTAAAATCTTTCCAAACTCCAATATTAAGCTGTACATAGGTTTTATCGAAGTTATGATTTCTTGATATTAGAAAAACAAATTTTCGATAGTCTTTCATTGAAAATTTCTTCCCTAATTAGCTTGGCTGAGGACTGGAATCAAGTTATTAAATTCGCAATTTTAGTTTCTAAAATCTTTCCAAACATCTAACATTAGCGCTTCAAAATTTCTATCGGTTCAAGGACATCTCCATTTACCACTGGAAAATGTGAGTTAGTCTCAGACTACAAATTTAAAAGTTTGTACATACATATGTAGCTTTAAATAATAAGACCGTTATAGGCTCCAACATATGTTCCTCTAAATAATTAACTCCTATCGGACTCTTTAAGTAAACTTTAAGGAATTTTTATCGAAGTAATAGCTTCCCCTTCTCAAACACGCAACTTTTTAAAGTCTCAAACTTAATCGTTCGTATAATTGAATGAATGAACATCAAACTAGTCTATCTTAAAAGACATGAAAAGTTAACTTCCCTACTTTAAATTCTGTGTTAGCTTTTGTTGTTGACATGAAAAGTTCTATGACAACATATTTGATTAGACTTTACATGAACTCACATCAATACGAGTGTCTTCAAAGTGAAAAAATTTTCCAACAGAAAGAAAAAAAAAGAAAAAAAGAAAACTTCACTCAACTTCTAAAATCAAATCATCATTGTCAGACGTGCTAAAATTGCTGTCCAAGCTGGAAAAAGAGTAGGCAAATGTACCAGCACCAACACTTTACACGTACCTTATACAGCTCCATCTGAAACCATTGCCAAAGATCAGCTTGCATTGTAGTAAGTTCATGCCTTTTTTCTACCGCCTGCCATCCCTGATTCCACCACACAAACAATACACCACCATCAGCTCTAAATACATATATGCTGACAGTAGTGTGGTGTCTAAGCAAAACAAATGCTCATAAGCCGATTATACGGCGGCACACTCTAGATTACTTTCACGCTCATACAAACATTTGATCGGATGACCAATCTCCTATATCTTGTGCCCCACTCTTTGCACTGTAATCACAACACAACAGACATCAAATCAGAGTATCCATCCATATAGTGGGTCTCACGTTGGGCGCCATGCTTCTTAATCTATTTTTGTTGTTGTCACTGTAACACCGTTCCAACTGTCATGTTGTCGTTGTCGTAGTGTGGTCTTTAGAAGACTATACCTCTATAACACACAAGTAATTCTTCCTACTTTCTTTTTAGTTTTCCCGCGTTTTTTTTTTTTTTTTTTTGGTTGTTGTTGTAGTTGTTGTCTATAGGAGCGACATGTTGTGTCGGTTCGTTTCTGGTACTGCCAGAGTTTTGCATAATCTCTGTGTGTGATGAAAGCAGTACACATTTTGTGAGGAGAATTGGTGGTGTTGTTTCTATTACAGTCTTTGTGGGTCGGTCTCACCCGTCCTCGAAATGATGGCGTACATACATTTGTACAGTCACTGCTCAGATGTGTCATCATTCAGACTGGAACAAGAGATCCAAACATCCGAGCAGAGACTTCGTCGTACACTTTGAGGGCTTCAGCAGTCGTAACGTCATTGCGAATGCAAAGAACCGGCAAACAGGAGTGCATACCCTGTATTTGTATATATGATGGGCAAATGTTGTCACTACGAATGGGTTTCTGTTTTTCCGGCACAGTTTTCTGATACTCATGTGCGTGTGTTTTACTTTTTTCTTTTTTTTTTTTGATTTGTTGCTTTTTTTCCTCAGGTTGTCGGAATAGAGTTTGTGTTCATAAGCATCGTCGTTTCAGGAAGTGTCTCGGGATTGAGTTTTTTTTTTTTTAATGCCATGATGGACGGGAAAACTCGATTAACAGGTCACTGAGATTAGCTGAGCTCGGGAAATTAAGTTAAGTTTAGCTAAACTGAGTAGGTGATTTAAGAGTTCTTCTGGCACAAGCCTTCGAGGGCATCTATTGAGGTTATCTTCGAATGGATTTGTTTAACCCAAGTACATTTAATAGTCACCTTTTGTGGAATGAAATGAAAAAGGAAAAAGTGGTTTTGAAGTGGAAACAAATGGCAATTCTAATAGATGGTATAATGGATCTGCAGATGGAAGCTCATTCGAAATTTGCCTCTCTAAAGAGTTCGAAGTTAAACTAGTGCATTCGGATAGCATTTTCAACTGATGTACCTTTGACACTGAATCCTATGCTTCTCGATGGTGGCTGGAATCAGAGCTAAGTTACTTGATTAGTTCCCAATTGACTTGTTTCTGAAAATGTGTGTGACATCAGGAGTTTTAGACGAAGTTTGTTAAATCCTTGGTTATATGATAAAGCGTACTTGACAATGGAACGTTGCAAATCGAAGATCTTAATTCGTTTTATTTGAAGTAATATGCCTTTAAAAGAGCCTCGAACCTGTTGCTAGCAAGGGTACTCATCTTGGCTAGCTTTTTTAAGGTAACCATCATGTAGCGATTTCAAGACCAAAATGAAGGAGAGGGATGATGGTTGCATTCCAAAAATTTGTTAAAAGCTGGACTTTCGAATTTATTGTTATACTGGAATTCTAACTCATCCCCAATCCAATCTTTCCCTTATCGTGGTAAGTCCGATTAAAAAGGTCTTAAATCTATAATCCTTCTGTCATTTGTTCCCCTTTAAAAAAGTGTCGAAGTGAATGTATGTGTAGACAAAAATGTTGTTTAGTTCCGAATAGAGATGGTCGTTCCTAAAGTGTTTCGAACGAGACTGCTAGAAGTGAGCTGCGGTGCAGATCAACAACCTATTCCTTAAACAAATTTTTAACTCTACATTCTGTAAAAATACAGCTACAGTATCCCGAACTAGAAAGGTGTAGCAGATTACTGTGTCGCAAGACTTGCTTGTAGACCGAGATATTTGTCTGCTGGCTTAGTCTGGTTTTTCTAACCAATGACTGTTGACAATGGAAGGTCCATTAGATGTTTTTAGTAAATTTCTTGAATGGCGATTGGACCAGAGATGGTTCTGCCCACTAATGGCTGCAGAAAATTTAACATCGAGCTGGCTTTTTTTGAGTAGATTTCTTGAGTGAAGATTGTGAACTGTAGTAAATTATTATTGAAGTGGTAGTTGATAGTTGCTGCTATGTGACTGCCTCTCCCCGTTGTGGGTCTTTTTTTTTTTTTTTAATTCATTTTTATTTTCATCAATCTTAAAACTATCTTAAAGCTAGACAAAAATTCATAAAAACTAGCCTAATTATCCAATAACTTTAAACTAACTTACTGACCCTATGCGGGCACTCTAAGCTAGACTATATCTTAAATCTAATGCCTTTCGGCCTAAAAAACTATTTTTAATTCAAAAACTATCTCTATTTTTTTTTTGTTTTCTCGATTCGGATTCTTTAACTTTTTATATTTTTTAAATAAAACTTACAAACTAAAGTAAAACTAATTAAAAACTACCTAAACCAACTTAAACTACTTAAAATAAACTAAAACTACTTAGACTAGAACAGCAACAGGAGCAGAGATTTTTTTTTTTTTTTAAATACATTGGAAGAATGTACTCTAATTTTTTTTTTGTTTTTTTGTCCCACCCTGACTGTCCCTACCTAAAAATACCCTGCAAACTATGTAAGTCGGCCAAGACAACTTGTCAACTATCGCTATCAACATTAGACAACCACCAAAACTGGTTCTCCTGTCTTACCCTGTCTTTCAGGTCCCGATCGGACACAGTCCTACTGAACCGAAGTCGCTCAGCTCCGTCTTGTGCGAGAACGTCTCGACTATAAAGGAGCCCCCTATCAACAGCCCTACGGCCGACGTGGTAGATTAGCGGAACCGCCTCTCTATCCTGGATCAACCCTATACTATCTAAATAGAGGAATGCATTAGGTGCAATATAGCCACTTAAACGCACACTCTCGAAGTATTCTGTGTTGGGGTAGTAAGCCCCAAAGATTAAGCTATTTGCTGAGGTCATCGCTCTCGCAATGTGACTCCGAATCAGCTTTATCAAAAAATTATCTATTTTGTTAATGTTGGCTCCGTTGTATAGAGTCCTGTTTGAATAGTAATATTTGTACTCCGATTTTGGTGTTCTGTGTAATCCAAGACAACGTCTAAGACACTGCCTCTCAAACACACGAATCTTTTCCATTTGAGATGGGGCAACGTTGAACCACACCGGGCACCCATAGGCAATCATCGGCCGGATGAGGGCCATGTAGCAAATCCCCTTCACCCTGGTGTCAAGCCGGCTGCTGTAAAACAACCGTTTCGTCAGGGCAAAGGCTCCCCTAGCCCTGTTCAGAGCAGCATTTATATGTATGTCTGTCGAAATACAAATACTGATCCAACCAGATGCCAAGGTACTTTACCACACTTTTGCTCGCCAGTGGTTGCCGGTGCGGCCCTACAATCATCAGCTTACGCCAGTTCTTTCTAGTATCCCTAGGGGATCTAGCCAACCAACGGAGTCCTAAACAGAATCGTTTCACATTTCTGATTTTCAACTTCCAGTCATCACAATATCGCTGAATCTTGTCGAAGTCACGCTGTAAGAGAATTCTGATAACCTCAACTTTTGTAGCTGTTCTGTACGCTATTAGGTCATTGGCATACGCAATTGCCTCCCGTTGTGGGTCTCCTAAATCAGACATGTTCCAATTTTGATATGTTGATTCGGATGATTTACATTTTTGTAGAACTCGAAAAGTCTGTGAAAGTGAGTTTCGGCTTTTCGAACAGCAATGAAGTGTGAACTCATGAAATAGAGTAAGTGAGCAAGTTGTCTGGATAAAGAAGTTTACCGCTAACTGTTGGAACAAGTTGATAGGATTTGATTAGGCTTTAAAGGAATGAGCCTTTTTTCAAGTCCTTGGCGACTCTAGTTCCGATGTTCTTCATTGTTAATTTGAAAGTTGTCCAGTTTTACAAGGAATTTATTGGAAGGTTAATGAAGAAGGCAATTCGAACAGATCAGAGCTTCTATTCATAATGGTTTCTTAACATTCAGAAAGCACGCTTTTATGACCTGTTAGGTTCTGAGCACTGTCATGATAACAAATTGAAATATCAGCAACTGATGCAGGGTTGAGATATTTTTCCGAAAGTCAAACTACTTGTCCAGAATGCTTGCGTTTTCACTGCAAAACTTCTTGCATCTCCTGAGTACCACTTCTACGAATATTTTGGTAGTTTTGTGAAAGAGAGATATAGGTTTTAGTTGAAAACCAAATTGATAGTTTTATTTAAGATTTGCCACCATTTAAGCTGGTTTCTACTTTCAGGGGAATTTTTGCTTAAGATAGGTAATTGTGAGAAGGATTATTACCGTTTGTGAAATTCTTTTTAAAATGAAAAACTGATTCCTCCGAACTGCTAACTCTTCCGAACTACTTATTTTATGCTATCTATTGGGTACGAGCATTTACGATTACTGTAGTTGAACCTAACTTCTATCCAGTTCGACTTCAGAGTCTGCCGACTGGATGCTAAATGTGGAGATGGGTTGGGGGCGAATTTTTTGTCTATGTAACTGTCGATAGCTTCGTCTTTTTCGTGTAATGGTTTCAAGCTTTTGCTGAAAACTGTTTCCGGGATTGGTGGTTTCGTTCTACTGATTCCAGTTATTCTGTAAAGTTCCTTAAATCAATTAGAGTGAATGTGAAGAAGGCGTTCGACAACATATGGTAAAAAGGTCTTTAACTAAGGCTGACCAGACTTAGCATTAGTTAACCACTATTTTATATGCTTTATGACATGCTCAATGGTAAAAATTTTGTTGTCAAAAGTGGCAATGTAAGTTCTACCACGATCTTCGATTTTAAAAATGGTCTTCAGTAAGGAGCGGTCAACTCGCCAATTCTATTTAGCATTTACACCAGCGATCAGATAGGAAGTCTTACTCAGGCAATTGCGTATGCCGACGATCCAATAGCGTACAGAACAGCTCCAAAGGTCGAGGTCATCAGAATCCTTTTGCAGCGTGACTTCGACAAGATTAAGCGATAATGGGATGATTGGAAGTTGACTATCAAAAAATTACAGCTTGTAGAGATCCTTAACCTAATAACTAACAACTCTCAGGGGCCTTCAATATTCTGCCCATTTCGAAAGGCTAGTGTGCTGCACTTTTCATGACAAAAGAAACATTTGGAGACTTTTTGTGCGATTTCTTCGCAGGAGGAATATAGACCCCTGAAAAAAACTTTTTTTTTACACCGGCTGAAAATCAAACTCACGATCCTCTGCATAATAGTTCAACGCACTAACCATAATGACAGGGGGTCTAATTAAAGGCACCAAGACCTGGTTAAATGGCATGTGTTTGATATGGTTCCGTAACAAGATGTTAAGAGGCTGAAGTTTGCTCTTAACTGTGATGATATTTGGCTATTGGCTGTGTTAATGTTCACTCCATTAGCCACTATCCATGAGTATATGAGTTCTGTACGTATACTTGGGAAGATTCAGGCTTATATCCTTTGACCTTTTATACAGCTTTCAGTGCTTCGAGTGCGATAAAAAGTGCCTGCTTTAGCTTCTGCAGTTTCGGTATCCTCAACGTTCCTGTTTAAAGGTGGGAACCTTATGTTTTCTTCAATCATTCGTTATAGTCTTTTAATAAGCAGTCTTCCTTCGTTGATATAGGTGTCTGGTAGTTCTTACGATAGGGGTATTTGTTGGTTAAGGTTGATGGACCCTTCAACTGCTTCCTGATCTTGCAGATTAAGTTCCTTATGTCAGACAAGTCATGCGCCATGCTCGTACTTTTGAAGTTCTATTTCGACCATTATTATGGCCATTTACTCAGTCTTAATTAATATTTAAGCTTCCCGGCGCAAGGCTAAGCTTTCCATAGTTCAACACAGAAAAAACACTCCAGTATTTCGTGTACAGAACATTTAGCTTAACTTAAAACTTTTGTTAATTTTCAACTCCATCAAACCAATTAATCAAGCTCAACTAGTAGGTGCATAATTATGCACACATAGACACATTTTATAGTTAGACTCTTGCAACAAAATTAACATGTTCGCCTAATCGCTTCAAATTAACTTGCTGCCTCGCGCCCTCAAATCGCCCTCTCGAAAATTGCTAAAGGACGATGAGGGTGAATAAACGAGGATGATAACGGGCACATCAGCAACAGCAAAGCACCCATCTGTAGTATACATATAGGTACAGTTATTCTCCTTATACCATAAGCAAAAGTATACAACAATTGTTCTTATTTCACATGATTTATGTCGCCCGATTAACAATGAATGACATTTACAAATCGCTGCACATGATGCTGTTCATGTGCAGCACTTCCTCGCAGATGGCCGCCCCGAGGACTCCTTGCCCGTTCTCATTTTCACATCCCATTCACTATATGCCTGAATTGGGCTCGTACTGTTAGTACGAGAGTATACACTAGTTTTTGTCTTGCCATTGTGCATGCATTCAATTATTAAAACATCATCAGCATCAGCAGGCGTGTCGCACGCGAATCCCTTGCTATGACATACCTACTCCTACATAATAGATATCTACATCAGACGAAGGATACTTCATTCAGAAAACTCATTTTGATGAAGATTATCCCAGTGACGTCGTCGTATAGTATAGTCGTCATCGTTATATGCATGCAGCATGCAGCAGCGGGAGCCAATGTGTGTCCTTAATTCAGATCGAATCGTAACTTTATTGCAGCCAAGTTTAAGGCATAACTTCCTCGTCATTCCACGTAAACAGCCTCCTGCCTGCATCATGCATCGTGTGTGATATATTGGACAGAAAATTACATGGCATCGCATAACCCTATAATCTCTCAAAAGATACAAGGTATCAACGAAAATCCTAGCGCAACACTAGGTATGAGTGTCTCTCCAAAGGAGGCAAGTCAAGGATTCCCTCTGACAGAGATTAATCACTCTGGCGCTGCGATCGGGAACAATCGAGTGGGAAAATTGTTATTCCTTTTTTCTCCATTCTTAAATGTTCCATCTATATTTGGATTTGTATTCAAAATGGCGACAAGTGCAGCAGAAATACAATTATGAACTCTTGAACAAAGCAGCAACACAAAAAAAAATAATAATAAAATGACAGGGGCTCTGAGTGTCATGAGAGAATAACATTCAATAGCATAAGCAGCAGAAAAGTGCTTCGAGGAGGTGATAAAGTGATGGTGATGGCGATGGTGAAAAACGAAATTGCAACGATAAAGTGCACGAGATGTTTATTCACACTCTGTGTACCCCGGTATAGGTACAGGTATACACCGAGGGGGAAGCTAGCGCCAGTGAGCCTGATGATGATGCCTGATAAGATCTCAAAATGTCTTCGGCACTTTGCCTTCGGGTGCAATAATAGCAACAGCAACAACAACAACACAAAAATGTTCATGGTAAGCTATGCTCCTGCTGATGAAGGGCGCAAACGAGAAGTGTGTTTGGCAATTCTACAATGCTGATGATGATGCATGCTGCAGATGCTCTTCTGCTACAAAATAAAGTGCAAGTTGTTTTTTTTTTTTTGTTCTTTGCTAATGCAATGCATCTTTCGAGGAAAAAAGAAGTCCTTCGGATATGTGTATACTTTCAGAGGTGCTCAAGGGGTGGTGTTATGTTTTATGGGGGAAATAAGTGGCTCACTTGCGCTTGTCATGTTAAAATGTTGATTTTTTCGAAAGCATGGTCTTAGTTAAATTTTCTGTGAATTGATATTCATTGAATTTGTATTTTACAAAAAGTTTCAAGGTAATTAGGTTTTTCTTTTGAAGTCTTAAAAATTGCATCAGGTTTGAAAATGATGGTTTTCTGAATTTACACGAGGAATATTTTAGTTTGGTCTCAACTACTACATTTTCTTATATTGACTAAAATTTTTTTTTAAATAACGAAGTTCGATAACTGGATTTCCAAATACGTGTTTTGTCTTTCTTCCTAGAGGAACAGGAGGCAAACATTTCGATTGAGCTTTATCGAACTAGTTTTTTTTTTGATTATCCAATTTTTGTTAGAAGATTTCTATTAAGCTGAAATGAATGAAGTTTACGAAGCTGATTAGCTTGTTATCGTTAAAATCATTTTTCAAAAGTTTTATTGTTTCAGTAAAATTGCTTCTTACTAAAACTTGGTCCATAAGCCTAAATCAACCATCCCAGATCCAATTCAAACTTTCGGAATCATAATGGAAAAACATCGTTAATAGTCAAGAGATTTTCCGAAAAATAATATTCAGATAATCATGGAAATATACGACCAAAACAAAGCAAAGGTAAGGTACTTCCAGGCAGAGTCACCGAAGAATTCCCAATTGAAGTTGGTGTACACCAGGGGAGCGTCTTGAGTCCTTTACTATTTATTTCATTCTCCGCTTATCTGTTTGATTGAAAAGTGACTGAGCCAAAAGTGAATAAGTTATTCTTTGCATCCTTGCTATGAGAATTGACCTATCAGGTGGAAATGTCTACCTCAGCAGCACAAAGAACGCAAAACACTTTTGATGTTAATTTTCTTATCCACAAAGGTCTATTTCCTAAAAATTAAAATATATTCGATCCACGATCAAAGCGGAGCAAGTTGTGATAACGACATCGTTCATAAGTGTCGTGTGGAAGCAGCGCCTTCTTTTGTTATCGATCGAAAAATGCCCATAAGCTCGAAAAAATGTTCTATGCATACTGCAGTTCACAAAACGGTCACAAAGTTATCGGCAGCTGAGACGAAGATCGAACAAAATTCACATGAAAAGAAATAAGCCTTCATCGAATCAGAAGCAAGGAGGTTAGGAAAATCTTTCACATCAGATCAACCATCTTCGAAAAAAATGTATTATTAACAACAACAAATGGCAATGATATTCCACGCTTCGGTAAAATCGCGAGTAAGAAGGGGCATAGTCTAGAAATGTCTAATAGGTACAGAGACTCCTAGAGCTAATGAAAGATATTTCATTTCAAAATTAAGCCTTGAAAAAACCTCACGTAAGGCTTGGAGTTGTCTGCGTTCATTTGGTATTGATAGAAAAGAAGTGGTTTACCATTTTCCAGATCCGAATGGCTTTAATTAAGGCTTTGTGGATAACAGTCTGGATTCATCTAGCCTTACAATTAACATTGTAGCCATTTATGAACCTATGGGAATGAATTGCTCATATATACATATGCTTTCTCTAAGATCCAACTCAGTGGGTGAAGATGGAATACGTTTTTTTTAAATGATATTAACACAAATTATACCAACCTGTAGTCTGGTAGTAAATTTTTGAATCACGACCTCTTCTTTTGGAAGAGTGCAAAGGTAATTGTTGTGCCTAAGAAAAACAATCCTTCAAATGCATCTCATCTTTGGCCATAAGTACTCGTATACTGCCTTGTCTGTCTTAATTCTTAGAAAAAGTTTTGTCCAACCAGATTTTAAACCACATCCAAATTCTTTACCAATTTTCTCCGGTGCAGTCAGGATTTCGAGCAATCCACAGCTGTTCTACGTCAATGGTTAAATTCCTTAAAGCTGTATCTTAAAAATGCCTTCGACGGAGTTAATTACAATGCAAGAAACTAAAACGTTAAAGTTGGCAATAATTCTTCTGATTCAATCAGCCTGCTTACTGGCGTCCCACAGGGCTCCATTTTAGGTCCCATTTTACTCCGCATGTTTATAAATGACTTAACACATCAACGCTTATGATGCTCAAATTTTTTAATTCAATAAAACAAAAAAGTCAATATATGTACGTAAATATTCAGCAATGCTGTATTCTAAAACCGTTTAAAAATTAAAAACATGAAATTAACATTTTCTTACAAGGGACTTTGAAAAGCTCTCCAAACATTGCATATCAATTAATTTTCCGGGAATTTGCACATTTGTCCCAAATGAATCTAGTAGTAAGCTTTTTGATTTGTATTGGTAGAAACTTTAATTTTTCATTTGATGGATTTATAATATACCTACACTTTGGACGACGTTCAAGTGGCTGCCTAGGCTGGCTTCGCAGCAGCGCATTCTGTTGATGATTTTGGGCTGTAGCTCATGGATTGCTTGAATGATACTGGCCTTAAGTGCTTGAATCGTTTCCGGAATCCGTATTATTGGCATAACAGCGGTCTTTCACGGTTCACCACAGAAAAAATCCAAACGGGTCAAATCCCAGCTACAAGTCGGCCAACTGACATCGCCAAGACGGCTCACAACACGAGTTGTGAACTTGGTGGGCGTGAGATCGATTGTGGCATGGGCTGTGTGTCATGACGCGCCATCCATCCTGCATGAGGTCGTCCTAATCCATGTCTTCAATTTCAGTAAAAGAAAAAGTTGGTAAACATGGCTCTGTAACGCCCACCGTTTACCGAAACGTTGTTCCCAGACTCAATTTCGAAGAAAAATGGTCCAACATTCCACAATCCACACCACATTTTTCGCCGAAAATCGTTGTCCAATTCAAGCTGGTCTAAAACCCAAATTGCGGAGCGATAACGAAGTGGATGGTTGTTCTCCTTCAATTGCTGAGTCAGTTGACGGTAGTGCGTGAAATGTTGAGCTGTTGAGATCGATGGCTAGTTGATGTTGAATTGAGTCTCACACTTTCGGATACAGCAGCCATACATTCTCGTCTTTGCGCATCGTACAATGACGGAGCCACGAGTTTTGCCCACTAGCATACCAGTCTCACGAATATTTTATACAAACTTGCGTACAGCAGGCTCGGTAGGTGCTTCATTTCGGCCAGAACTTCTTTTCAAAAAACGCACTGTTTTGGCTACACAGCACCCACTTTGCAAATAAGTTTCCAACTTTCCTGACTTTCTATCAAGATTTTAAGCGAGAAGCAGCTGTCAGTGTCAAAATAACCTATGATTTAAAAAGAAATCACTAGATGGTCCACTCTGTATACCTTATAGATTACATACAGATCAGAAGGGCTAACAACGTTTTCTAGCAGCATCGAATTAATCATTAACATCTTAGAGTTTTTGGCGACGTCGAATATGTGGTCACTCCACACTAAGTAGTCTCTATTGCACATACCCATTGCTGAACGCTGTGTGATCTCCTCGATGCAAGTGCCGCTCATGGATAGCGGCTTGGGCTGTTGGTTGCGCTTTAATGACAGAAGGCAAAATTGAGGTCTTGAAGCATTAAATTCTACAATCAGAATTTAATTACCTATTCTAAATCCACAAACTGTAGTTCTAAATCCACATCCAAAGGCCAAGAACGTTATTCTGGAAACGAATATAAAAAGATAACGAGTACTGTCATCAGCAATTTAAGGGATTAGAAGTTTCAAACAAAAGATCATTGATAAATATGAGAAAGAGAGTCGGAGGGAAAACGGAGCCCTGTGGCACGCCAGCATTTATTTTATAAATTGCATACTTAAAATCGTCCAATATTACTTGTACTGTGCGGCTCAAAAGTAGGTAGTTTCTGCTCCAACAAAGAAGAGATTGATTAAAACTAAATGCACGAATTTTCGATAAAAAAGCTTGATGCCAAACTCTACCAAATGGTTTTGAAATATCAAGTTCAATAGTCTTTTTTTATCTAAAAAGATATTTTCGGGCAGATATATGATTTATCTGTTAACGTTCTAATACCGGGTTTTGGTAACAGTTTCTACAACTTTTTTTTCTAATTTGAAATTGAGTTACTTACAATTGAAAGGGTCTTAACTTGTTTAATTTTTTGGGGTCATCAGGCAAATTTGATTCCGTTCTTTTGTTGATTTCGATTTCGGCTATAATTATATAGACAATACATACTGTAATAATAACCAATGGTGTTCCCAAAAAATTACCCAAGTTAAGAACCAAATTGATTAGCTTCCCATTATAATGCACTCTCTATACATATGTCCCTGAACATCTGTTTCTAAATGATGTCCGCAAAAACAAAAAAATCTTCAACACAAATCAAAAGTAGAGCTCACTTATCATGAATTATAAAACACACTGTTATATCGCTTGTTTTCCTCCATCTCGCTGGCAGTTCTTTTATCGCAAGTTTTCTTTCCTGAATTTGCTGGGAAATTTTTGTCTTCCATTTTCAAGCTTGATATTCTGATAACCTTTTTTTTGCTGCTCTACAAATAACTTCAGACTATAACGGTGGTCCGTTGTTTAAATTATTGTTTGAAATTTTTCATTTCATTTGTCATCTTTAATTAAACGTCAAAAATTATGAAAAATTGTGCGAAAGAAATAAAAGGGAAATTGAACCAACAGAGACATTTGATCTAGATATCCTAGTTTTTTTTTGTCCACCCTTCTATTTGTTAAATTGCGCATTCATTAATTTCGGTACTAAGACACTGCTGGACGCTGGTTTTACATTTCAAAGGACCTCGCCGAATTCGAGAATATGTCACGCCTTAGAACAAAAAATACCTTTTACCATCTTGGGTTTGAGCTTTGATCCAGAGAAAAAAAAAACCGAATCAATTTAAATTCGAAAAACATTATGCGAAAAGAATTTGATGACTTTTGTGAGGGTGGATGAATTCACACAGCTCTATTGGACTCTATTTGAAATATCAAAAATAAAACAAAAATGGCAGACTGTATTATGTAAGTTCAACCATCAACAACTCCTTTTCATCGAACCGAATCTTCTATCCCTTGGAAGATCAAATTAAAACATTCTTTTCCTACATATCGTTCCATACAAACTATACCTTCTTGAATGTGCAGAACCATCAAGAGCTGGGTGGTAGCACATGTCGAAACCGAATGTACCTACCCGACCCTGATACACCAAAGTATTAAACACAAAATGAGCTTGCTCTGCTACGTACCTACTCCCACTAGCCATCATAACATTATCTCGTCTTCCCTTTTAAATATCAAACTGGTTCCCTGAAGATGAAAAAATAAAAAAAAATATATACCTATCTCAAGACATATCCAAGACTTTTTTTTTTTCTTCAGCCCAAAAAGTATAAAACCATACTTCTGCTTATAATAGTCCTTGCCATACATTATATCCCACGAAAGTGACTACATTCACTGCAAGAGAAAGTTAAAAATAAATAAAAAAAAAATTATTATATTTAAAAGAAGAAGTCCCTGTCCTCACATAAAAAAAGGACATGAACATCGTTCTCTTATTAGATGAAACATGCGAAACAAAAATGCATCATGTTGAGGGTAAAAACTTTTGCAAATTGAAATTTCTCTTATAAACCAATTGCTCCGAAGAAAGAAAAGCTCAAGACTTGTGTTTTCTTGCTCCCACCCCCCTCTGACAACCACTTCGAAAAAAATAAAAAAAAAAAACTCCACCTGCTACAACAAAATGCATTTGCAAATATGTAAGCATTTCCGGGAAGAATGTCTCAAAAGTTAAAAGAAGAAAAAAACACAACGAACATAGAATTACCCGATCTTTAGAAAGTCTTGGACTAAGAAAACTGAAAATAAAAAACAAAAATACGAGAATAGAACACAAGATACAAAAATGGCTCAGGGATAATAGGCGAGACACGAATTTGGATTTCTTCCAAATGAAAATTAAATTTTCTTTTTCATACATTTTCTTAGGATACGAGTATTTTTCTTTTGTCACTGGGCTTTTCCTTTTACTACAGTTAGTTTTTTTTCTCTCCCTTCTTCTTCTTATTGTCGTTGGTCGTTTTGCATTTTGTTTGGTGTTTATACCTATTTGTGGACTGTGTTTCCCTTTTGGGCTGTTTTTGCTCGTCCTTTATGTGATTTTTTTGTGAAAAGCCAGTAAGTTTGTTTTGGCATGGAAATTGATTGTCAACGAGACTTTATATGTTGATGGGGGTGAGGATTCTTTACATGAACTTTCTTTGTGATAATTTTGCAGGAAAAGAACAATTTATTTTTTTAGGAAGAGACCAAGGAAATGGGATGGAAACAGCGGGTAGTTAGAGAATATGCGAATATTTGTTCTGTAAACTTTTGATTTTAAAGATAGAGCTCTCTTGATATTTTTTTTTTTTTTTTTTTTTTTTAATTGTGTATGCAAAAGGGTCACACTGATAAGTGATATTTTTTTTGTTCAGTTGCAAGTTTCAATAATACATTGAATATATCTAAATCCTGCACACACAGCATCCAAAGATTCAACTTCAGACTAAGATATCCGATGGAAAAAGCCACCAAAAGATGGTGACAACTATTATCTACACGACCGGGCATCAATGATCTATGAAGTAACATTATTTTATCTTGTATTAAAACTTGCTTGACAAATAAGTTGTAAAATATGAATAATTACCTAAATAAGTGCCTGAAACCTTGTGGCTGAACCTATGTCCTCGAGATACAATTTTTTTTAAACATTAAAATAACCTTAAAAAGAATGCATCCCTGGATCGCACGAACTTGCTTGTAAAAAACTAAAAATTAAAAAAAAAAATTTCTCACCAGAGAAAAATGTTCATAACCATAACCATGTCATGTGATCTCTCAAGCGAAAATTTGTTCATGAAAGAACAAAAATTATAAGTCGTGGTTGCGGTTTCTTAAAAAAATAACCAAAATATAAAAAAATTCTTAAAACATTCGTTTTTGAAAAAATTGTCGTCCGATTTTTTTCAAACTTGGTTGATATGGGTTTTAATTTTTTACCCCCGGATGGTTTTTGATTTGCCATACGATTTTTTTTTCGAAATTTTATAAATATTTTTATTTTCAAAAACTGTCCCAACGATGAAAAAAAAAATTAAAATTAAAATTTAATCTAGTTAAACCTAGGTAATGGTTGAAAACAATTTTCCAAAAAATGAGTAGTTTTGGTACCCCCCTTGGGACCTTTTTTTTTATTTTTGATTTTCTCAAAAACGGTACCACCGATTTTGATCATTTTTTTTACGCTAAAGCTTCCCAGCAGTTTGAATATTATTGTGTATTAAAATTTTCCAAAACAATTTTTTTGGATTTTTAAAAAAACTTTCAAATTTTTTTTTTGAAAACACAATATCTCGAAAACCCCAAGCTCGATTTTTTCAAAACTTGATAAATAAAAGTGTGGAAAAATAATCTACAAGATATGAGAAAAATAAATTTATTTTACCCAAAAATAACGGTACCCTAAATACAAATGTTAAAAAATGTTTTTCGAAAATCGTATTTTTCTCGAAAACGGTTCCGAGAATTTTGCTTAAATTTTTCTTCTTTCTATTATTTTGTTATATCTGTAATTTATTAAAAAAAAATTGAAAACAAGATATTACTGACTGTACCTTCCATAGAACCGTTTTTAAAATTTTGAATTTCTCATTATCAGCACTACGGATTTTAATGAAATTTTGTAGAGAGAAGCTTCTAAAAAGTTTAAAAAACATTGCATTTCAAAACTTTAAGAAAACTATTTTTTTTTTTAATTTTGAAAAAAAAAATCAATTTTTTGTTTTTTGAAAATTCAATATCTCGAAAACGACTCAGTACTTTTTTTTGTAAATTTAATTTTTATTCATACAATAATAAAAAATTCAAATTAGCGTACCAACATTTTTTCTTAAAAATTTTTTTCTTATATAAAACCTTATTATTATACAGACTTATAATTTTTGTTCTTGCATAAATCTATATTTGCTTGAATCACATGGCATCTTATTCTTAACTTTAACTACTAAAGAAGTTTTTTTTAGTCATTTAAAAAATGAATTTTATGTTTATGAACTCTCTAATAACATTCATTTTTGATCCACAAACTATTGCCAACTTCTTTGCCTCGTTTTTCAAACAATCTTTCACGGATGATACCTTTGAACCTGATTCTGCCTATTTTGATTATTTACCAAGTTTTTCGCTTGGGCCATTTCTTCCACCTACCATCGATCCAATTATTGTGGATAATAAGTTAAATCAGCTTAATGATGACGTCTCTCCTGGTCCAGATGGAGTCCCAGCTATTCTCCTAAAGGAATGTTCATCATCACTTTCCCTTCCTCTATCGAAAATCTTCAATCTTTCCCTTTCTCAAAAAAAAGGGTCCAAGAGGCGATGTCATCAATTATCGTCCTATCGCCAAACTCTCATGTATCCCCAAACTCTTTGAAAGCATACTTCATGAAATTTTGAGCTTTCACTGTAAATCCCTCATTTCTCCCATACAACATGGCTTTTTTAAATGTAGATCAACTACCACTAATCTTGTTGAATTTGTGTCATTTAGCCTCTCTGCCTTAGAGAATGGTAAAGATGTCGATGTCATTTCCACTGATTTTAGCAAAGCCTTCGATAAAATCTCCCATAAACTTATCCATTTCAAACTATCCACCTTCGGTTTCGAACCCATTCTTTTAAAATGGATTTCTTCCTATCTGGAAAACCGTTACTACAGTGTTCGTTTTAGATCCACTTCCTCTTATCCTTTCTTAGCCACGTCTGGAGTCCCTCAAGGCAGCCACTTAGGGCCTCTCCTTTTTATTTTTACTTTTAATGATATTGAATTGGTCATCAAACATTCCTATATATCTCTCTATGCCGACGACACCATTTCTTCTGCACAGGACTTTACTCTTATCCAAATTGATCTCAATAATTTTTCAGTTTGGTGTCTCAAAAACTGCTTAGACTTAAATATCACTAAATGCCACTCAATCACCTTTTCACGAAAACGTTTAAAATCTACTCCCCATATCTATTTTCTTCATAATCAACCCCTATCTATCGTTAACTCGATACGTGATCTCGGCATATTATGTGATCAGGAGCTTAACTTCATCTCCCACTATGACGACATAATTCTAAAGGCCAATTCCGCACTTGGTTTCGTCAAACGATGGTCCAAGGAATTCTCCAACCCATATGTGACCCGATCCCTCTATGTTACCTTTGTCCGCCCCCTTCTTGAATACGCCTGTCAGGTGTGGTCCCCCTACCAACAAGTCCACATCGCCAGAATTGAGGGTATCCAACGTCGATTCTTTCGCTTTGCTCTTCGAGGACTTTCCTTGACCAATCCCCTAATCCTACCTCCCTACCTGGACCGCGTTAAACTAATTAACCTAAATTCTCTAGAAGAACGAAGAAAAACTTATGAAATTCTCTTCATTCATAGTCTTCTTACAGGTTCTATTGACTGTATAACTCTTAATAACTCTATTTTCCTTAATACCAACCCCCGCAACATACGAAATCTCCTTCTCTTTTATATACCCACCCACCGTACGTCTTATGGCTCTAATGAACCAGTCTCACGTATGCTAAGGAATGTCAACTCAAACCCAATAACCTTCGACTTTAACCTACCCCTTGCCTAAAACTCCGTCTCTTGAATCAATCCCCCACTAACCAAAATTCGTAGCTATAAGTTTTTTAAGTTTTAAGTTAGATTAAGCACGGATCTTATAAATACTATCAACTGCAATGGTAAGACTGGTAAATCCTGCACTTTATGATATATTGGTACGACGAAACAATTTCTGCGTCAGCGAATGTCAAATCATACATGACATCAACACCAACAACTCCGCCAAAACAGCACTCGCTAATCATGCTATTGAATTTGGCCATATTCTCCAGATTTTTGAAGGTGTCAAATTCAAAAACATACTTCGAAGCGTTATACCTCTAAACATTTCATATATTGAATAACAAAAACAACATGAATCGTAAACAGGACACACAAAACATCTCAGCGGTATACTGCTCGCTTGTCATATACCTATCTCTTTAAGTTTTCTCTCTTAGTTTTAGTTTAAGACTAACTTCTTTATTAGAAGTGCTATAACCATTTGTTTCGCAAATAATGTCAATTACATATTTTCAATATTCTAAAAGTGTAAATTTAACTTTCATTGTTTAATTTTGTTGTTGTATGTAATAAAAAATCCCCCCTGAGGAAGAGAGCGATCTCTGCCAAAACGTCGGGAAAAGTATATGTAACAAATTTTGTTTCATTGCTAAAATTACTGTGACCTAAACAGCCGAAGGGAAACCTTTTCCAATCAACATATATAAAGGGTGGTCAAACCACCATTGTGAGTCATACCTTAACGTTAACATTTTTGCCCAACTTAATTTGGCATTTCTTTGTTTGAGTATTTGACAAATTCTACCATGGAGAGGTACACAATTGAGCAGCGCGTTAAGATTGTTGAAATCTCTTACGAAAATGGACGTTCAAATCAAAATGCATTTCGTACACTTCGTGATTTTTTTGGTCATCTTAGTCGACCAAATGTGTCCACAATCGGTAGAATTGTGCGGATATTGAAGATATGGACCTGGATGATTATGTGCTTCCAACAGGATGGTGCCGCACAGCGAACCAATGGCTCTTTTGCGCGAGAAATTCAATGCCGTGTTATCTCACGTTCGTGGCGATGTTAATTGGCCGCCACAATTTGACACCGTTGGACTTTTTCTTTGGGGATGTTTAAAAAAAAAAATGTACGTCAATAAGCCAAACATTTTTTCTGAAAAATGGCACCATCATGAGCGGTAGAATTTTTTTTTAAACTCTCTTAAATAGTCTGAATAGAATTGGGCATTCGAATTTTCAAAAAGTTGTTTGGATTAAAAAGAAATGCAATTGATTCTTTTAAACTTGACAATCCACAGGTTTTTAATATTTTCTGTTTTTATTATATGTAGAAATAAACATACAAATGTTAAAAAAATTATTTTCAAAAATCGTATTTTTTCTCGAAAACGGGAGCTAAAATTTTGATAAACAATTTTTTCTGCTTTATTTTAACGATCTAAATAAACGAAATACAAAATTAAAAGCTTCTTAAAAATCATTATTTTATACAAAAACTTAAACCAAAAATAAATATTTTATTCGATTTTTTTAAAATTCGATATCTCAAAAACTGTTCAACTTTTATAATTTGAAATTTATTCTTTTCGAAAAGTAAAAACTTAAAACTATCGTATAATTTTTTTTAAACCGCTACAACGATTTGTAGATAATTTCTATCCTTGCACAAATTTGCATTTGCTTTAGAAATCACATAGAGTTCTGATATTAGCTCTAACTTTTAAAAGTTATCAATATTTTTTTGAATTACATTCATTTTTAAAATTCTAATACTATGTTCCCACCAAGCGATTTCAAATTAGTTTAGCAAGATTTCGTCGAAATTCACAGTTTTTATTGAGATTTTGTTTGGAATATCAAAACTTTTCAGTTGAAATCTGGTTTTTCGTTTTGGTGCGAACATAGTATAAGTCTCGTTTGCAAAGATCAAGTTGTAACAATCGAGTCATCCATTTAATTTTTTTTAAGAAACAGAATTTTATCATTCTATATATGTGTTGACTTTTTTTTTTAAATTTTCTTTTATTATTCATTTAAAAAAATTGCTAATTCTAATAAAACAAAAATTCGATAAAATATGCTGATGAAGAGCAACAAAAACATGTAAATATGGTTTCTTTCTATATTTGTAAAGATATAATCAGTGATGTAGCCTGAACAAGAAAACCTAAAAAGTAGACGACAAGACGAACACTTAAAAATTGTCCTTGTATTATACTATACTCCTGTCAAAACCAGGATTTGCCGAAGAGAACTTTCAACAAATCTAAATAAATGCCTATCAAAAGTTAAAAAGATAAACAAAAAATAAAATAAATCGTCAGTTTCGAAATAAAAATAAAAAAAAACTTAAATCTTCAAACTTTTCACCAACTATAACATCCTATTAGATACAGTCTTTGCTCTCTCACTATCAACCTCTCATAACCTCCTTCGTGGTGCCTTGTTTCTCTCAATGGATCCCCTTATATAGTGGTGAGGTGGCGTTAAAGGAAAACATAAATAAATATGAAGGATGACTTTTTCGCAACTATAAATCCCCACCAGAGAGCAAGAGAATGCATTTTATATTTCTTTTCGACTACTTTTTCACACTCTCTACATAGAAACTAGTATCTATATACAACACAACCTTTCGCTCACACCCCATCTGGCCCCGGGTGATGTATAGTGCACTCTTGTGCAAAGGAAATCGGAAATGATATTAACAGCAAGTGCTTTTGAAAAAGTTACAAAAAAAAAAACGAAAAAACGAAAGATACCTACTACAAACTCAAGGCAAACAGAAGACGTTTAAAGAGCAAAATAAATTATAAATGAGATCTTAAAAAAAAGTACCGAAAAAAGAACATAAAGGTACTGATACTGGAGGCAGAATTAGGACTGGGAACTGGAGAAATGGGAACACATTTTTGTTCGGAAAATATGAAAAATGGTGTTCTATACGCGCAAGGCCGTAGCCAACAAGAAATGTAAAAATGATAAAAATAAATGAGGTTTAGATTGCAGGTTGACAAATCCTCCTTACTTCACTTCATTATATTTTTAAGCAATAAGAATTTATTTATTTATTTTTTAAGGATCGAAAATATTTTTTATATAACAATCCGATAACAAAGTAACTTTAAAATACATATGTATTTAACAAAATATAAATTTCTGAAATTTAAAGCAAACAAAATAAAATATACATTTCCAAAACCAATGAATTCGTTCTTGAAATTAATGAAACAACTTTTTAGATAGTTAGAGATAACAACATGCTTTTTTAGAATGAATATGAATTTGAATATTTATTGTTTACATATTCCAATTTCTTAAATATTTTTAAAGAACAACATTAGTTGGCACATTTTTTATACGTCCTTACACTTAAGGACGCAATGTCAAACAAATTTATGAACCCCTTTTCACTATAATGAATTAAAAACTTTAATAATTTCATACGCAATATATTTAAAATTTCTAAGCATCTCCTCCTTATAAATTTTGATCAAAATTGGTCAAGTGGCTAACGAGAAAATTATAACAAATAAATAACAACGATACCATGAAAATAGTTGTTACTAAAATTTAACTGAAATTCGTTAAACGGTTTTCGAGATAAATAAACGGTTTTATCATTAGAAAGTACCGTTAAATTTGTAGCTATGAATGAGTGAATAAAACCGGGTTTAAGTGCACTGCGATGTTTAGATCTATTGTGCCCACATCTTGAGCTGAGTAAGATCCCGAACGAGTTAGTAAATGTTAGTAAATAAGGCTGTAAGACTTTAATGTGTGCATCTGGCTATTTGTTTCCCTATCACATATCATTTTTAAAAAAGGGAGTTGCAAGATTTTGAATTTAACTCAATCCCTGCACGAATGAAGGCTTTATAAATTAGATCCAAAAAGAGTGAATATTTGTTGCATCATCGAAGATAACTTAAACACGTAACACCATTCTGGCAACTTAGAAAAAGAACCGGAGACAAAACGCAGCCTTGTGGAATACCAGCAAGCTGTAAAACTCCAGCACTTCAATCTCACCATTTCACTGAATCATATATTCTGAATTTTATACGGGTGTAAATGAAAATCTGTTTTGAGAATTCTTAGGCATTTAATAGCAATCTGCCTCACAGCATCAATCTTTTCTGACGTATGGGACTTAAGCATATCAAAGGGTACGGTAGTGCCCAGCTAAGTTGCACTACTTTTTACAGGAACAAACTCAGGCGATTTTTGACCCCTCCCTATCTTCAGTACAAATGAAGTCAGAAACTTAAAATTCCGAATATTTGCTAAGATAATCAGGCACTCACCAAATTTCAAGTTTCTAGTATAAGCGGTTCTTGAGATATAATGCCTCAAAAATCATAAAAACCGTAACTGACTGACTGACTAACAGATCATGAAAATTATGGAGCACTTTCCGACATCGTAGAATCTTGTAATTTTGCACAACGGTAGGTCTTATCATGCAAACAGGGGAAAAAACTTGAAGTTTTCTATTCCGGGGGCGTGGTATACGCCCACTTTCTCTGAACTGCTGTTGGTTGAATGGAGCACTTCCGACTTCTATAAAACGATGAAATTTGGTAAATCGGTAGGGCTTAAATTGTTTACAAAGAAAACAATATAAAATTTGAGGTTTTCCATTCAGGGGGGTGGTATCCGCCCACTTCCTCAGAACTGATGTAAATCATATGGCACACTTCCGATTGCAGTAGAACAATGAAATTTGGTAGAACGGTAGGGCTCAAATTGCATACAAGGGACCAACAATGAAAATTGGGGTTTTCCATTGAGGGGGCGTGGTATCCGCCCACTTTCTGAGATAAGGTAGGTATGTTAGTGTTCACCCTTCTATCTTTCCGTATCTTGACATGACAAAATATTAAAATCTTTGCAAAAACGAGTGAGATCAGACCAAAACCATAAATGTTAAACAAAAAGAGCCAAGTACTTCTATACAAAAACTTTTCTGTAACAAGTCATCCGTGAAAAGTACTGAGATCTAAAAGTACGCCAAGTTCTTACTTCATGAAGGTTTAATGCCGAATATTTAATGTAGAATAATATTGAAACAGCTACAACGTAATAGAGAAATTTTATTATTTAATGAATACTGACTAAAATTTGATGGGCTTACTTGGCAAGTTTTTTGTATGCCCAATTCGAAAGGTTTTTAAAACTACAAAAAGCTACTTCAATCCTGAGTTCCTGAGAGTTGGATATAAGTCGCTAGGCTTACTATAGTCTCTCTTCCAGCCGTAGTGACTTTTTTTTTGTAGAAAATTTTCTATAGAATTAGGTAGTTGGATTAAAAAAGAAATTATAATAACAAAGCCATTGTAGCCAAATCGAATTAAATTACGCTCTAACCAAATGTTGTACCCCCTAGCATAATGGTTAGTGGGTTTGACTGTCATGCCGGGAGTGAGTTCGTTTCCCTGTCTCCTGCGAGGTAGTTACAGATCGTCCAAAAATATCTCATGTCATAAAAAGTGCCAAAAATTGTAAGTGCCCTCTATTCCTGGCGAGAACACTCATACAGGAATGTTTGGGACTTCAAATCTACTAGTTCTCTATGAGCTGTTTTGCCTCTTATTTTTTTTAACTGATGCGTCGCTGACTGCGGGACATGATGATGATTTCATGAAAATTCTTAACTCCTGGGAATATTTTAAATGCAAATTCTTAACCCCTTGAGGTATTATAAATTCAAATTCTTACTTACAATCTATTATGGCAAAGTAACTAAATTTTTTTTTTTTAATTCATTACTATCTGCATGTATATTAATTGTATTAGCATTCTAACTAATTAAATTTTTATATATTCTTCTCTTTCTAGGTAAATTTATCCATCTTCCGGTATTCACAGAACAACCATCAATACAACTTACAAATTCCCATGACGACATCTAATATCAGTGTGTATACATTGTCCTTACATAATTTTCCATCCTTATAAAATATTTACGTGTGACACCAATTTTACCTTGGCTTCGTTATTGTTCAAATTCAATGCTATTGTATTATTATTATTATCCTCCTTAAACTCCAGTTCATTATGAATGTGTTGGCATCAATATAGCACACAAAACAGAGTTCACAGTCATATTTATATGTGAGTGTATGTAGGTATAGTCGTTTCTAAATTATACTTCTTCCTATCCAGAACAACACACTGCATTAATTCACTGGCATCGCATTAAAAACCCACAACACATTTGTGTTTAGGGAATATCTGTTGTAAAATGCGTGCAAATCTCATGATAATTGCCTGTTCCGGATACAGAGATGAATGTCGCACACGAAGGGCTAAAGCCTATAACTCTTGATAAATAGAGTATTCCGCTTGACCATATAGCATTGAACCGCTTACGGATGTACGAGTATACATTAACATAGGTATATGATTTTGTTTAGAATCCATTTTCCAATACGATTACATACAAAATAGACAATTTGTCGTAAATTTTGTTAAAGAGGATGAAAATAAACAAGTTGCTTGTAGGGTATTGCTTGACGTTGAGGGGTATGTATTTTAAGTTTACAATATATACTATAGATACGTTATAGTTAGCTGTTATATGAACCTTTAGAAAGTGTTCTTCAAATTGGCACATTCAAAAGAATCGGAGGGTTACGTAGACAACTTTTAGTTATTTGAGTTACTGAGGCTCAGAAGTGGGATTTCCTAAAAGTATTTATACTTTCATTTCAAGAGACAAAACTTATAATGTTTGTCAATTCCTAGGACTAAGGGAAGTCCAGAACGAAGTACCAAATATGGCTCTAGAATTCATTTGTACCAGATCAAAATATCTAGTCATGTTTAATTGGGAATTTGGCAACCCAATTAAATCATCGTGGGAAACCTAACAGACTTCTTCATATGAATATAATATATTCACGAAATTCAAATGAGTCAAGTTCATTAAAGCCCTACAAAAGGTCGAAAATAATTGTTTCAAATTTCTGGTATTTCGTATACCTAGTATAAACAAAAACATCAAGAATTGGATCTTGTGAAGTTTTATCTTTCTTGATAAATACTTTTTGGAAAGTTTGAATAACGAAAATTATCATAGTGTAACTTTTCTTACAAATTCACTATTTACACATTGTCTTAAATGGGGCATAAATTCAAATGAAGAAATTCATTTCTGAATATGGTTTTGTTTTAGCTATAGCCAAGAGAATAAAACAACGTTGGGGAAGAAGTTCGTTAGAATTTTATGTAACATATCCATTAAGGTCGAGGAAATGAAGGGTTTTAAGGTTTTAAATTCCTGTGGAGTTGAAGAAGTTCCCAGATGATTGGAAGAATTTGAATTGAGTTAGAAAATTTCCCTGAACAGTTAAAGCTGTCATATTCATTATACCATTAAGTGTTTAATTGAAGAGTAAAATTATGAAAGTCTTCAAGATCAATTAGATCAGTGGATCGACGGCAGAATTGTATTTTTTGGCTCCCAATCGTACGACAGATTGCTATAGCTGTCATGAACCATCAATGGATGGATGGAAGCAGCAAAACTTCGATATAAATTTTTGAACATTTAATCAGAGCCTTTGTGTCTCAAAAGTGAGTGATTTTTACTCAATAAAATTTTACTAAGAGAAAATAAAAAATATTCATTAAAATTACGAAAAAAAACATAATTAATAATAAAATTGGCGCAAAATTTTAAACAGCCTAGTGTTAAGGTGTTAGAATGAACTCAACAATCTGCTTACTCTGCTTTTCTTATTTTTAAAAATTTCCCACATTTCTTTGAACACATACCTAAAACAAGTAAAAATATCTTTTTTCATATTTAAAAATGTCAAAATGTCATACGAAATTAGCACTGTAGGAAAAAGACAAAAATGGTGGTCCATTTATTTAAATCTAATTAAATTTTTAAGTAGTATGATCCTAAATTTGATTGAAATTTGGAAAATCATATTTGAAACTTGTTTTATATTAAAATAGTAGGTTAGGTTAGGTTCGGTTAAGGTGGCTGCTAGCCGAAAAAGGCAACACACTAATGCCCGATTTCACGAAGGACTTTTAAACATTTAACAGGCTTCTAAACCTTAAAATGAGAGGTTTTGGTTTCACCAAGCGCTTTTAAATTAAACAAGCTTATAAACTAAATGCTCATTTTTGGCTCATTAAATTTTAAAAGTGTCATTGAAATGTCATCAGATGTAGATAACAACAATTGGTTATAGGTATAGCAGCTGAAATTATCGTTCTGTAAGGATTTAGTGTTCAATTTTTGAAGATACAAAATAAATAAATTAATACTAATGATTAATAAATGATTTGTTTCTTTATTTCGAAAAAAATATTGATCGTCTTCATCCAATAATAAAGTGCAACACAAAGTTATTCGCTGAGCAAGAATATTCCTGGTTCACAGAAATACATTATATGACTTCAAAATGTGGTTCCGACTTTCCAACGCATCTGTGGATGAGTTTGTTGAATATGTTTGGTCTTCATTTGGAACCAAAACAAACCCAACAATGCAATAAAAAATAAATTAAGTGGTTATTACTTAACGATTTTAGGCCACAGAATGTCAGTATCAGAATCTTTCCAAATATTTTGTGTGCATTTCTTTTTTTTTTCATTTCTTGGCATTTGTTAGAACACATAACGCTTTCTCATTTCTTCTCATACATTTCGCTTGTTAGAAAAAAAAAGCAATTTATTTTTCCCAGGGATGTGAAGAGAACTCAATTTTAACAAAAATTTCCCCAAAATGTCCCTTTTATAGATTGGTGAAACTAAAAATTTTTAAGAACCTGATAAAATTTAAGAGGATTTTTGATAAAAGTGCTTTTAGTGTTTGTTTATGAAATCGGCCATAAGACCAATAGTTGGTCCGTTGTGAAACCACAGGGTTCCACAGCAATGAAGCGTTTAAGACAATAAATGTCGGAATTTCTTAGATGACTAGGATCATTATAGTAGAAGTCTCCCAAGTGGAGTCAACGTCTTTGTGATAGGGCAGGACAAGAACATAGAAGGTGAGAGACTGACTCCTCTTCTTCTTCATCCATGCAGTTTCTGCAAAAATCATTTACCAGAGCTCCAAGTCGAAAAGCATGTCTACGTATTAGGCAGTGTCCAGTAAGAACACCTATATATAACGGAGCTAATGGGCGATCTATCAATAGAAATGCGTTGCTTTGAGAGTTTAGCATCAAAGCAATGGCCAAATTAGTTTTGTTGACTGGCAAGTTGGGGTGTTGGTCCATCTGTGGTTCGCTTTGCTATGGTACGAGTATCATGCTTTAGCATAAGTTGACAAGTAACTAAAGGTACACCGATGTTAGATTTTTTACCCGACAAAGAGTAAATTGTTCCATTTTTTGCAAGCTCGTCAGCTTTACAGTAACCTGAAATGTCTCTATGACCCGGCACCCAAGTAAGGTGAATGTTGAACTGTTTTGCCATCTCCACCAGAGATGATCGACAATTTGAGCTGTTAGTGAATTTATGGAGACAGAGTCCAATGACTTTATTTCAGTTTGACTGTCCGCGAAGATGCGTACATCAGTAGTCGATATCACGTTTTCTTTGAGCCAAGAGAGGGCTTCTTTGATTGCCAGAAGTTCTGCCTAGAACACGCTACAGTGATTGGGTAGACGAAATGAGTATACGCCTCCACTGACCCCGTCATCGGTTTTAGATCCATCTGTATAGAAGTCTGCCAAAAATGACTCATTCTCCCAGGTAGACCTAGAAGGGATAGGTTAGGTTAGGTTAGGTTAAAGTGGCTGCTGACCGGAAAAGGACAGCACACTTAGACCAATATTTGGTCCGTTGTGATACCACAAGGATTTCAAAAATCCCCCTTACTCGTTAAACCATTTTGAGCTAATAATGAAGCGTTTGAGACAGTGAATGTCGGAATTATTTAGATCGCTAGGATCGTTATAGTAGTAGTCTCCCAAGTGGAGTCTACGTCTTTGCGCTAGGGCAGGACAAGAGCATAGAAGGTGGGGAATTGACTCCTCTTCTTCTTCATCCATGCAGCTTCTGCAAAAGTCATTTGCAGGAACTCCAAGACGAGAAGCATGTCTTCCTATTAGGCAGTGCCCGGTAAGGACACCTATAATGGAGCTAATATGCAATCTACCAATAGAAATTAGTTGTTTTGAGCGTTTAGCATCAAACAATGGCCAAATCAGTTTAGTAGACCGGCAAGTTGGGGTGCTGGTCCACCTGTGGTTGGCTTTCTTTATGGTATCTTGCTTTAGCATAAGTTTACAAGTAGCTAGGGGTATACCGATGTTAGATTTGCTATCCAACAAAGGTAATATTGTTCCGTTTTTTGCAAGTTCGTCAGCTTTACAATTTCCTGGAATGTCTCTATGCCCCGGCACCCATATAAGGTGAATGTTAAACTGTTTTGACATCTCCACCAGAGATGATCGACAATTTTGGGCTGTTTGTGAGTTAATGGAGACAGAGTCCAGTGACTTTAAGGCAGCTTGACTGTCTGAGAAGATACGTATATCGGTTGTCGATATAACGTTTTCTTTTAGCCAAGAGAGGACTTCTTTTATTGCTAAAAGCTCTGCCTGGAACACGCTACAGTGATTGGGAAGACGAAAAGATAGACAAAGATTTAATTTTTCGGAGTATACGCCTCCACCGACCCCGTCATCGGTTTTAGATCCATCTGTATAGAAATGAATTGCTTCGTCTATCAAAAACGACTCATTTTCCCATGAAGACCTGGAAGGGATGGATACTTGAAAATTTGTATCAAATTTTGGATGAGGGGTGGTGTAATCGACGTTACTAGGTAGACTACTGAACGAGTTCAGTATAGTAGAGTGACCAATATCATTATTGATCCACTGCGAGGAGGCTTTAAGTCGAATGGCTGTGTTAGCGGCCGATTGTTTGCTAAAAATATCTAGCGGTATGAGATGAAAAAGAACATCAAGTGCAGCAGAAGGAGTTGAGCGGAGAGTTCCACCCATGATTAAACAGGCTGTTCGTTGGACTTTGCTGAGCTTATCGCGGTTAGTTGCTGTTTCCAGCGCAGTCCGCCATACTGTCACTCCATATGTAAGTATCGGTCTAATGACTGAGATGTATAGCCAGTGTGTTATATGAGTTTGTAGACCCCATTTATTACCTACGGCTTTTTTGCAAGAGAAAAGAGCTATGTTGGCTTTGTTGACTCTCTCTTGGATATTGGGCTTCCAGCTTAATTTCTTGTCCAAAATAAGACCCAGATATTTTGCTTTGTCTGAGAATTTAAGCGGTATACCTTTGATGAGGGGAGGGTCTATGTGTGGGATTTTATATTTCCTGGTAAATAGGACAAGTTCAGTTTTGTGGGGGTTGACACCGAGTCCACATTGATCTGCCCAGTTAGTAAGCTTGTTTAGAGCATTTTGTAGGAGTTCCTTCAGAGTATTAGGATGCTTACCAGATATCGCTATCGCAACATCGTCCGCATAGGCAATCACCCTGTGCCCCTCCCCTTCAAGAATCACTAGTAGTTCATTTACGACTAGGTTCCAAAGGAGAGGAGAGAGGACGCCGCCTTGCGGCGTACCCCTACTGACAGTAATTCGAGTAGTAAAATCGCCCAGTTTTGAATTAATAATCCTGCTTATCAGCATATGATTTATCAAATTACTGATTGACTTATCCACCTTTAGAGATGACAGCGCAGATGTGATTGCGGATGCGTCGACATTGTTAAAAGCTCCTTCTATATCCAGGAAAGCAACTAAGGTGAACTCCTTATGATGAAGGGAGTGTTCGATAGTACGAACCAGCGTATGTAGAGCGGTTTCTACAGATTTCCCTTTGTTATAAGCATGTTGAGCATTGGATAGTAAGGACTTATCAATGTTTGCCCTCAAATGGATTTCAATCAGACGTTCAAATGTTTTAAGTAGGAATGATGAAAGGCTAATAGGTCTTAGATCTTTAGGATTAACATGGCTAGGTTTGCCAGCTTTGGGGATGAAAATAACATTTACTTCTCTCCATGACAAAGGAATGTGAGCCAGAGCGATACAACCATTTAAGATGTTTACCAGAATGGGTATCAGAATATCGGAATTTTCCTGTAATTCCGCTGGAATTATTCCATCTGGCCCAGGAGATTTGTATGGATTGAAGCTGTTTATTGCCCATTTTAATTTTTCCTCTGTAATCAGACCTTGTGGAGGAGTTATGCTACTGAGTATGTTGTTAGGATCAGGATCAGTGCTATTAACGTAAGGAGAGCTGTCTGGAAAATGTACATCCAGGAGCAGATTGAGCGATTCTTCGCTTGAGTTTGTCCAGGAACCGTCATTGTTTTTTAGGCAACTTGGCATTACTGGATTTTTGGAGAGGATTTTTCTTAACCTTGATGCCTCCGAGTTGCCTTCTATATTGTTACAGAAAGTTCTCCAGGACATACGCTTGGTTTTCCTCAGTTCTTTTTTATATAACTTGAGGGAGTCTTTATATGAATCCCAATCAGAAGCTTCTCTGGAGGTTTTCGCTCTATTAAAGAGTTTCCTGCATTCTTTTCTTAGTGGATCCAGCCCCGAGTACCACCAGTGTGGTTTCTTTTTACCTCTTATTTGTATAAGAGGGCAGGCAGTTTCCAGAGATTTGTTGAGGGCTGCTGTGAGGTCATTGACTTTAATATCAAGATCCTCAGTGTTGTAGGGTATGCTGTATAACTCAGGCCTGATTGACCTTAATAGAGTTGCCCTATATAGAAGCCAATCTGTTTTCCGATGGTTACGGAAGGAAGGTTGGCTAGGAGGTTCGTCCATTATTTCGAATTGTATGTATCTATGATCAGAGAAAGAATGATCATTTGATACTTTCCAATTCGAGATGGTATGATAAATTTTATCTGAGACAAGAGTTATGTCAAGTACTTCCTGTCTGTTTTTAGTAACAAATGTGGGTTCATTTCCAACGTTACATATTGTTAGGTTAGTGTTCAAAATATAATCGAAAAGAGACTCACCTCTGTCGCTTATATTCGTGCTACCCCACACTGTATGATGGGCGTTAGCATCACTTCCAATAATGAGGTCAGTCTTCTGCCTATCTGCATCAGTGATAAGCCTCCTCAGAGTGTCTCCTGGGAGAGGGCCAAGGTGGTCATGGCCTAGATATGCCGACGCCAGCCAGAAAGTTCCTTTGGCTGTTTCCAGTCTTGCGACGGTTACATCTCGATCACTGAAATTAGGTAGTAAAAATACATTTAGGCTACTTTTAACTAGTATGCAAGATCTGGGTTCACCTTTATCTAATGCATACAGCAAGTAGTAGTTTGGAGTCCTTAGTCCCCGAACGATGGATTTCACAATCCAGGGTTCTTGGATTAGGACGATGTCTTCTCCGCTGCTGGATAGACGAAGAAGCAGGGAGGCCGAGGCCTTGATAGAGTGTTGGAGATTAATCTGAAGAAATCGCAGCATCTTTGCTACAACCCTCCCGATCAACCTCCAACACGGTGACGTTGGAGTCTTCCGATTCCGAGGTTGAGCCCAGAAGAGCGTCCTCACTCAGAAGATCTTCATTGTTGTGGTCATCGATCTCCATGTCGCTGACTGTTTTTATTGTCTCCACTGTTGCCGAAGATGACCTGGATGCCTCTTCCTCTTCCAGTGATGGGAAGGTGATAGATGCACCAAGGTCTGCAGCAGCAGTTTCGACTACGTTGGAGGAAGTGGATGCACCAGTAACATCCGCGTCCTTTTTATACACCTTCAGTGTGATGGTCTCAAACCCAAACCTAATCACACCTTTGGTCTGCGCCAGAGGAGCAAGGGACTCCTTATTTAGTACAATAATTGCACCTCTGTAGGGTCCCTTTTTCTCCTCCAGTTTCGCAACTTTCCAGTTGTGAGTAGGAAGGGATGGGTTCGATAGCCGGATCATCTGGAGTATTACATCCATGCTGGAGAGTTCGGCTGTAACCATGGCGCGAGCTCTTGGTCTGCACGGGATTTTCTCCTTAGCAACAACCTCGAGCTTAGCACCAGGCCAGACTTCCCCTAACCGGCTAACGGCCAACGATAGAAGATCACACGATCTCTGATCGTCACAAACCATGAGCTTAACATGTCCTTGATGCCAGCCTCCATCGTTTGTGATTGGAGGTGGTCCAGGGTTCTCCATCATGATACTCATGAAGCTCAACTGGAGCTTCCCCTTGACCACCTGCCAATTTTCCGCAGAGATCGTGCCATCGACGTCGTTCCCGTCAATGATCGCGACCACGATTTTGTTTTTAACCACATCACTGAAGGTCTTATTCCCTCCACAGGGATGTGATGGAGCGCTGATGTTGTGCACTTTGGGGCGTTTGGGTACTGAAATTGTGCCCTCCATAGACCTTTGACGCTTCGACGTGGAGTCTCCGCTGGCCTGGACGCTATTATTAGCTAAAAAGCTTTTAGCCCACTTGATTTTTGCATCATGCTGAGAGTTCCCCCCGGCGCCAGGTTGTTCACCAAACACCCTGAGTATTCTCTTAGCATTGCGAATGTCCTTGTAGAGTGTCCTAGAAGGGTTGGGCTTACGTCCGCTCCCCCTAGGGCCTTCTTTAGGATTTGTGGAGTTGTTAGAGGTGGAGGGACCATGCTTCACAGTCCTACCACCGCTGGAATGAGGCAAAGAAGTTCGGGGAGGTTTACTCTCCTTAGTGGTAGCAGGACCATGCTTCACAATCTTACTACCACTGAACCGCGGTGTCGAAGTTTGGAGAGGTTTACTCTCTGAAGTAGTAATAGAAGGGCCATGCTTCACAGCCCCCCTGTTACTGGAAGGAGGTCTTTCTACCATTTTACTCCTGCTTTTGCTTTCGGCAATAGGACTGTGAGAATCCACAGTACTACTACTTCCAGCGCAAGCCGGAGAAACAGCAGACGGCTTTTCAGTCGCACTGCTGGCCTGTCTCAAAGACCAGGACTTTCCACCATCTTTTGTATTTAAATTTTCCATAAAAGATCCCACGAGTAACGGAGAAAGGGTGGTCCATCTGCACAGAGATCCGTATATGCAGATAAGGCTAGTTAATCCGGAGGTCGCCTGGTATCCGGATACTCCGTTAGCGACTGAGCTAGTTTTTTGATTGGGCCCTCAGCCAGGCTGATCATCGGCACGGGTCGTATAACACCTTGAATCCAGCCCAATTGGGAAGTTGCAAAAATAGGAAAAGGAGAGAGTGGGCGGGGAATCAGACAGTAAGCACCGTTCTGAAAAGAAGGACGTTAAGGGTAATAGAGGAGCTGGTAACTTTGGATAGCTTTTCGCATTTCCAATGTGGGAGAGGGAGGGATACAAGGATGTGTAAGAGGATGATGAGCGTCCTTTGGTTTCAGGACTCTTCTGGAGATGACATCTCGAGAATCATTGACCCTACTCAGCTTCTACAACTCGACAAGTTCGACGCTCAGGTAGAAGAGCTGGACACTTGGGATGGACACTTGGAAGTTTTTATTGAATTGTTGATGAGGGGTGATGTAATCGACGTTATTAGGTAGAGATCTGAACGAGTTTAGTATAATGGAGTGGCCAATATCGTTATTGATCCCTTGTGAGGAGGCTTTAAGGCGAATGGCGGCCCATTATTTGCCAAAAATATCTAGCGGTATAAGATGAAACAGAACATCAAGTGAAGCGGAGGGAGTTGAGCGGAGTGCTCCACCCATGATTAAGAAGACTGTTCGTTGGACTTTGCTGTTTCCAGCGCAGTCCACAATACTGTTACATACTACATATGTAAGGATCGGTCTAATGACCGAGATGAGCCAGTGTGTAATATGGGTTTGTAGACCCACATTGAGAATTGCAAGAGAATAGGGCTACAGTGGCTTTATTGATTCTCTCTTGAATATTGGGTATCCAGCTTAATTTCTTGTCCAAAATAAGACCCAAACACTTTGCTTTATCAGAAAATTTAAGCCGTATATCGTTGATATAGGGAGGGTATACGTGTGTTAAAATACTCGTAGTAATATCGTACTAATTCGAATAAGTTTTCGCGCCATAGGTTTTGTTGATACAGAGTAAAAAAATCAATTTTAAAAAACATTGATTATTCAATTTTTTAATTTAATGGATTCTTTTTTAAATACTCAAACGCATTATCCACTCTTTTTGTGCACTTGGAGCAAATGCCCATAAGTTTCAAGAATGTGTAGTATTGGTGCCACGGAGTAAATCTTAAATTTTATTTATCGAAATGGATTGCCCAAGGAACACATTTTTGGTGCTATTCCTGGTAATTGATTCCACTGTCAATGAGAATTTGTTCCATTTTTTAAAAGTACATAAAGTCAATTCCCACTTCGATTGAGAATTTACGTTACATTTTTATTGATAGAGAACTTCTTTTTTATGCAAAGGTGCTTGCCTGTCCATGACTAAATATACCCTGAGCGTTCCAGGGGAGTTGCTAGAGCAGCACAACCTGACAAAATTGTCGAGTCATTAACCAAATATACTGAAGTGATTACAAAATAAAACAATTTTCTCAAAAAAAAAAAACAATCATTAACATCACAGCTTTGGTAGCTTTCGTTTAGTAAAATTAGTTTTTTTTTTTCAAAATTATAAAAATAAAATACATGCCTGCGTCGCATGAACTAGCCCTTATGTTTAAGAGACTTTGAGTTTTAAAAATAGATGTTTTTATAGAAAATTTTTTACAAACATTAAAATCAATTTTTTAACTTACTCAAACAACTCCTTTACTGTTCTGATCTAAAACTAGAAAACTATACATTTATGCACGGACAAAAATTATATAAATCTTAAAACATTTTAAAGAAGAAATTTTTGTACGCCAATTTAATGTCTTTATCGTTGTGCAATAAAAATTAAATTTAAAATTAAAATTCACTAGTTTTTGAGATATTGAAATTAAACAAAAAAAATTTAATTCAAAATTCCAAAAAATATTTATTTTTATGTTTTGATATGCAATGTTTTTTAAACTCTCAAGAAAATTTTTGAATACGAAATTTCATTTAAATCGGAATTGTTTTTCTATATCTATAGAACCAGAGTTTGAGAAAAAAAAACTACTTTTTTACTTCGAAAATAAAAATTAAAAATTAAAAATTATAATGCATACCGCATTATTAAATAATCATATTGCACATCCAGTGTGCACCCGGAGTCATGTGATTACCACACAATCGGAATCACATGCAATTTTGTCATTTATTTCGTGTAATTCACACTGACTCTTAGCCGTCGATTTAATAAGTGGACGTGGGGAAAATGGCAAAATTGTCTTTTATTCTCGTCCGGTGTTGGATACCAATCTAGAGTATAGAGAATTTTAGATCGGGCCGCAAACAAAAACCTTGTATAAGGCGTTTCGGTGACAGATAGGCATTGCCGCATTGGTGAAGCTAATCTAAATTTTTTTTTTATAAAATAGTAGGGTTTCATTAGCTAGAGTAGGGCAAGTTTTAGAATTATTAGGAGTATTAGCTAGAGTGGGAGAATAGTTATTATAAGTATTATTATTGTTATTATTAAGAGTATTATTATTTACTAAACCAACCCGTTTCTTTCCTTTGATCTCCTCTTCAAGGCAGCTCATTGGACAGGTTCTCTTTATAGAGTTCCACCCGTTTATTTCCCTAGGTTGCGTGCTAGGGACAAGAGTTTTCTATAAGAATTCTCGACCGTTTATTTCCTTTGGGTTCCTCTTCAAGGAAGCTCATTGGACAGGTTCTCTCGTTAGAGTTCCACCCGCTTATTTCCCTAGATTGCGTGCTAGGGACACAGGGCTTCCGATAAGGTTCCCGAATCCGTTTCTTTCCTTTGATCTCCTCTTCAAGGCAGCTCATTGGACAGGTTCTCTCTATAGAGTTCCACCCGTTTATTTCCCTAGGTTGCGTGCTGGGGACAAGAGTTTTCTATAAGAATTCTCGACCGTTTATTTCCTTTGGGTTCCTCTTCAAGGAAGCTCACTGGACAGGTTCTCTCGTTAGAGTTCCACCCGTTTATTTCCCTAAGTTGCGTGCTAGGGACACAGGGCTTCCGATAAGGTTCCCGAATCCGTTTCTTTCCTTTGATCTCCTCTTCAAGGCAGCTCATTGGACAGGTTCTCTTTATAGAGTTCCACCCGTTTATTTCCCTAGGTTGCGTGCTAGGGACAAGAGTTTTCTATAAGAATTCTCGACCGTTTATTTCCTTTGGGTTCCTCTTCAAGGAAGCTCACTGGACAGGTTTTCTCGTTAGAGTTCCACCCGTTTATTTCCCTAGGTTGCGTGCTAGGGACAAGAGTTTTCTATAAGAATTCTCGACCGTTTATTTCCTTTGGGTTCCTCTTCAAGGAAGCTCATTGGACAGGTTCTCTCGTTAGAGTTCCACCCGCTTATTTCCCTAGATTGCGTGCTAGGGACACAGGGCTTCCGATAAGGTTCCCGAATCCGTTTCTTTCCTTTGATCTCCTCTTCAAGGCAGCTCATTGGACAGGTTCTCTCTATAGAGTTCCACCCGTTTATTTCCCTAGGTTGCGTGCTGGGGACAAGAGTTTTCTATAAGAATTCTCGACCGTTTATTTCCTTTGGGTTCCTCTTCAAGGAAGCTCACTGGACAGGTTCTCTCGTTAGAGTTCCACCCGTTTATTTCCCTAAGTTGCGTGCTAGGGACACAGGGCTTCCGATAAGGTTCCCGAATCCGTTTCTTTCCTTTGATCTCCTCTTCAAGGCAGCTCATTGGACAGGTTCTCTTTATAGAGTTCCACCCGTTTATTTCCCTAGGTTGCGTGCTAGGGACAAGAGTTTTCTATAAGAATTCTCGACCGTTTATTTCCTTTGGGTTCCTCTTCAAGGAAGCTCACTGGACAGGTTTTCTCGTTAGAGTTCCACCCGTTTATTTCCCTAGGTTGCGTGCTAGGGACAAGAGTTTTCTATAAGAATTCTCGACCGTTTATTTCCTTTGGGTTCCTCTTCAAGGAAGCTCATTGGACAGGTTCTCTCGTTAGAGTTCCACCCGCTTATTTCCCTAGATTGCGTGCTAGGGACACAGGGCTTCCGATAAGGTTCCCGAATCCGTTTCTTTCCTTTGATCTCCTCTTCAAGGCAGCTCATTGGACAGGTTCTCTCTATAGAGTTCCACCCGTTTATTTCCCTAGGTTGCGTGCTGGGGACAAGAGTTTTCTATAAGAATTCTCGACCGTTTATTTCCTTTGGGTTCCTCTTCAAGGAAGCTCACTGGACAGGTTCTCTCGTTAGAGTTCCACCCGTTTATTTCCCTAAGTTGCGTGCTAGGGACACAGGGCTTCCGATAAGGTTCCCGAATCCGTTTCTTTCCTTTGATCTCCTCTTCAAGGCAGCTCATTGGACAGGTTCTCTTTATAGAGTTCCACCCGTTTATTTCCCTAGGTTGCGTGCTAGGGACAAGAGTTTTCTATAAGAATTCTCGACCGTTTATTTCCTTTGGGTTCCTCTTCAAGGAAGCTCACTGGACAGGTTTTCTCGTTAGAGTTCCACCCGTTTATTTCCCTAGGTTGCGTGCTAGGGACACAGGGCTTCCGATAAGGTTCCCGACCGTTTCTTTCCTCTGATCTCCTCTTCAAGGTAGCTCACTGGACAGGTTCTCTTTTTAGAGTTCCACCCGTTTATTTCCCTAGGTTGCGTGCTAGGGACACATTATATGAAATACCGTGTTAGTTATTTAGGCTTATGAATACTGTATTATATGAAATACCGTGTTATTTATTTTAAGAAAATAAATATTGTGAATAAAAGTATATGAAATACCATGTTATGAATACAAGCCACGAAATAAATTGATTGAAAGTTTTGGAGTATAAAAAGAAACATTATTTCATTCGGAGCTTTAGACCCTCCAAACCCAAGTTTGTTGCTTCTTTGGGAAGAACCCTGGACACCGACGAGTTTTACCTCAGCCACGAAGAAAAATTTTTGAATACGAAATTTCATTTAAATCGGAATTGTTTTTCTATATCTATAGAACCAGAGTTTGAGAAAAAAAAACTACTTTTTTACTTCGAAAATAAAAATTAAAAATTGTATGGCATATATAGAAATAAAATGCACGACTGGGTCACACGAACTTGCTCTTATGTAAACGAGCAAAAATTTCAAAAATGAATGTTATTAGAGAAAAACTGTTCATAAGCATAAAATTAATTTTTTAACTCGCTAAAACAACTCCTTTAGTAGTTGTAGCTTAAAACAGGATGCTATGTGATTCAAGCAAATATTAGTTTATGCAAGAAAAAAAATTATAAGCCGTTTTAGTTTAATTTTTAAAACATTTTTAACAAAAAATCTTGGTAGGCCAACTTAAATTATTTATTACTATACGAATAAAAATAAATTTTCAAAAACAATATTGAGCTGTTTTTGAGATTTCGAAAAAATGTTTTTTTTTTAATTAAAAAAATATTTTTTTTCTTATGTTTTGAAATGCAATATTGTTCAAACTTTTTAGAAGCTTCTCTGTTAAAAAATTTCATTAAAATCCGTCATACCGATAATGAGAACTTCAAACAAAATTTTATTAAAATTCTCTGAACCGTTTTCGAGGAAAATACGATTTTCGAAAACCATTTTTTAACATTTGTATGGAGGGTACCGTTATTTTCAAGTAAAATTCCTCACATCTTGTAGATTGTATTGAGAAACTTTTATATGTCAAGTTTAAAAAATTCTAGCATGGGGTTGTCGAAATATTGAGTTGAAAAAAATTTTTTTTTGAAATTTGAATACACAATTCTATTCAAATTTTTGGGGAACCTTAGCACAAAATGATCAAAATCAGTTATACCGTTTTTGAGAAAATCAAGAACAAACAAAAAAATGGTTTCATGGGGGTACCATTAATAACCACTTTTTTTTTAACCATTATCTAGCATTAACTAAATGATTTTTTTTTATCTTTATTTCTTTAAATCTGGCCAACAGTTTTTGAGAAAAAAAAATTATAAAATTTAGTACCGTTATTTTTTGTCTTTAAAAAAAACGTTGGGGGAATAAAATAAAAATACTATCTACCGAGTTTAAAGAAAATCGGCCGATCCGTTTAGGCTGTAGTCAAAAAGACAGAGAGACAGAATTGCGAGACCCACTTTTTTGGTCTTCGCTATCATCGTAATGTCAACTTTGGTCAAAATCTAGAGTTCGATTTTTTTTTATGATATAATAATTTAATAAAAAAAAAAATTAAATATTGTCACCGATTGTAAAGAAATAACTGCCAACGCTAATGTCGTCAGAATTGGAAATTATTATTCAGTTTTGACAAACAAAAAACTCATTTGAAATTTTAAGAGACTCTAAAATTTAGTAATCAAGTTTATATATACGATTTTTGCAGAAGCTGTATGGACGCGGAAGAGGTAGAATCAATTCCTAATCTTCTATGAACATGCCCTGCTCTATCCCACAGACTTTTAGAGTTGTACTTCGATTAATTCAGTGATATAATTAATATGTACAACTGCCGTTTTTCCCTCTCCATAAGGCGCGCCAAATGGTTCGAAAATCTCTAGATTCATGTGGTATCATAATGGACAGACTGGTCAAAGTGTGTCAGCTTCGACGCTGGCAGCCTCTTCAAGCTAACCTAACCTACATATTCATAGCTACTTAAATAAGTTGTGGGGAATTAAAAATACCTAAAGTTATTTTTCCAGGAGCATCTGTTATGGATTCTATTTTGTTAAGCGTTATGGGAGTTCTTTTTGTAAAATATTAACTTCAGTATATATCCGTGTACAAAGAAATAAACCTGAAAATGTTCAAAGATTTCATTAAAGCTTTAAATTTATATCGTAGACTCTTGACACACCAGATACAAAATCCAATCCTAATACCATCAATATATTTCAGCTTTTATCGACTTGCAAAAATCACCTCTCACTCGGGTGTCCAGAAATAGCTACAGAATAATTTTTTTCTTCTCCTTTATAGTTTGACATCTCATCTGGGTCTTGACTTTTATCTTATTCCATTTCCTTTCTGTTTTTTTCTGACCATCCAAATATAAGTCTTTGGAGGGTATACTAATACCTTTAATAGCATAGCTAACACAAATTCATCCTCACATGTATAAAACGAGAGTGCTAAAAAGACTTTCCATGTTATCCTTTCTATTTATTCGTGCGCATTTAAAAAGGATTTATCTGTAATATTCTAGAATTGTCATCATTTCATTTGGTTTTCTTTGTATAGAAAAAAAAATTTACGAGCAGTATGAATATGTTGTGAAAGACTTCTAAAAGTTCAGCGCCTTAAGTTTGGGATTAGGGATAAGAGGAAACAGCATTAACCGGGAAATAATATATTTGTTTAGTTCGTCACCTTTCTTGAGTTGTTTTCACTCTTAAACAACTTTTTCCATTAAGAGGTCAATCTTTTCCATTTGCCAAAAAAAAAACATCTTCGGACTAGATATTTTTTTTCTTGGTTCTAATAGATTTAAAGAAACAAATCGGAAACAAGAAGCAGCCAAAAACTCCCCTAATCGCTTTCAGACCAGCTTTGGGAGATTTGGAAGTGTCTGGGTTGATATATTTAACACAGTTTTTTCTTGCGATGTAAAGGTTTTATATGTCAAGTTATGCATTCGCAAACAAAAATGGAACACGAGAGTTTGATAAGACTTGACATTACGATAATAGGGAGGACAAAAACAGTGGATATCGCAATTCTAACTGTCTGTCTGTTCGACTGCAGCCTAAACGACTCGTCCGATGTTCTTTAAACTTGGTAGATAGAATTTTTAAATTTTCACTCATACCTAGGTTTTTTTTATAAAGACCAAAGCTAATGTAACTTAAGAAAAGGGATTTAATAAAATACAAAAAACTGTACTTAGTAAATGCTAGCTAATGGTTGGAAAAAAATGTACCCAATTTTTTTTAGTGGTGCTTAGGTGGTACCACTTTTTTTAATTTTCTTATGCGTAATTTTCTTAAAAAAATTGAATTGTTTACTTAAATTAAAAAAAAAAAAGTCTTGGATTAAAAACGGAAAAAAAAAATTATTGTTTGAAAACGTAATATTTCAAGAGCAACATGTCTGATTTTTTTCGAAAATTGAAAACAATTGTTATTTTACCTAAAAATAAAAGTAGCCACCATACAAATTCTAAAAAAATGGTTTTAGGAAATCGTATTTTTCTCGAAAATGTCACTTAGAACTTGGATAGCAATTTTCTTAAAAATGAAATTTAGTATTTGAAATCTCCTTAGAAGTATAAAAACAATGCATTTCCAAACTTGAAAAAAGGAATATTTTTTCGATTTTTGAAAAAAGTATTTTTTTTTAAATTTGAATCAATGAATTTTTTTCTTGAATTTCAATTTTTATTTGCACAATAACAAAAACTTAAAAAAATTAATTTTATACTTAACATTTGTCTACAAAAACATTTTTTTAAAATTATTCTAAACAGTAAAGTTCGTTCAATCCACTTTTATTTTTATATCAATTTTGCTTTTAGTTTGTGAAAAGATTAAAAAAAAAGACTAAGAATTTAAAAAATGAATGTTAATGAAAAAAAAAACTGGTCATAAGCACAAGATTCATTTAAATTTACTAAGTAATTTTTAAATTACTAAAACTAGTCCTTTAGAAGTTGGAGCAAATATTAGTTTATGGAAGAACAAAAATTAAAGTCGTAGCAGTTTCGATTTTTTAAATTAAAAAAAAATTTTTTTAGGTTTTGACATGCAATATTTTTCAAATTTTTTAGAAGCTTCTCTGTAAGAAATTTCCTTGAAATCCTTTATGTCGATAATGAGAAATTCAAAATTTAAAAAAATGGTTCCATTTTTTTTTCAATTTAATAATAGATCGTAAAAAAATCGTAAAATCGTTTTCGAGAAAAATACGATTTTTGAAAACCATTTTTTTAATGTTTGTATGTTGGGTACCGTTATTTTTAAGTTAAATAAATTTTTTTTTCTCAAATCTTGTAGATTGTCAAGTTAAAACAAATCGAGCATAGAGTTTCCGAAATATTGAGTTTTCAAAAAAATATTGCAAAATTTTGATGGACCGGCAATACAGATTTCACAGCAATCGTTGCACTAGTGATCGATCGAATGGCATATCTCCCCGAAGATTGGAACAGATCTTTACATTATTTTGGAGGAATTAAGATTATTGCCCTTGATATTTCTAAGACATTTGATAGAGTTTGACACCAGACGCTCTTATTGAAAAAGCATACTTTTGGTATCAATGTAACATTGAAACCCTTATTCCTTGGATTAAAAATTACCTTCTGCATTGTTAAATACGTGTTGTATTGAACGGTTTCGCAAGTCTGAGCTTCACAAAATAAATACTGGTGTTATCCAAGGCTCTGTTTTGCCTCTAACTCTTTTCGTCATTTTTATAAATGATCGCTCGTTTGAAACTTCTTCTCCACTTCATTGTTTTGCCGAAGATTACCCTCAGCTTCTCATACTCGTTCTTAAATCCAAGTCTATCAACTTCGGAAGTGGAATTGCAACGGTATGGTATGATAAGCTCATTAAACTCCGATCTTGACACCATTGTTAATTGGGGTATACAAAATCGTGTTTAGTTTAATGCTTCGAAAACTCAATGACGTATATTCTTGTCGAAGCATAATCCAACCTTTATGCCATTGTCCATCAATAGCACTTGAATCGAAGAAGTCAAAAAGCTCTCAATTCTCGGTATGTGTGTCAACGACGGTCTTAGTTGGAATGACCATATTCTCGAGACCCCCAAAGACCCTGCTAAATGATCAAAATTTCCCTATCGATGTAAAAAAAATTTCACACCTTCTAATTTCGCTACAATTTCTGAGGCATTTTTGTGCCCAAAGTTCGGGTTTTTTTCGCATTCTTTTGAATTGTTGTATAGAATCCCGAACAGAGCGTTAAAACTGATAGTAAACAGAACTATCCTGGAATAATTCCCATCTCTTAAACACTGTCGAAATGTTTCATGTTTTTCCTTATTTTATCACTTTCTTTCTTTCTTCTTTCCTCCCCTCAATCAGTTAACCCGTGATATCCGTTTCGCTAGGAATGCTCATCAGTTCACTCTCTAGCCTAATTTTGGACGTCTCAAACCATTATGAAAGGAGTTTCCACAATCAAAAATTTGCAATAAAAATACTATAATCCTAAACACTCTTTTTGAAAAAAAAAAAATTATTTTGTTAATCTAACGATTAAATCCCGACAATTGAGAATTGTTATTTCAAATTCTAAGGAAGTTTTACGAATTTTCGGCAGGTGCCATCTGCCTCTAGAATTAGTGACCACAAAATTATTTAGTTATAAGATTATTTCAGCCGTTTAAAAATTAATTGTAATTTATTTGTAGCATTAGACAGAAGTCCATCTGTCAAATGTCAGAATTCTTATTTTTACGCCACATTCATACACAGCAACCAACTTAAAAATTAAATTTTTCAAATTTTAAGAGTAACATTTTTTTTCAAATTTACCTACATATATGGGACTCGATCCGATTTGATCTTCAAATCATTTTCAAAAAAAAAAGGAAAGCCTAATGCTAATCGATTTGGAACATTATGTAACAAGTTGGACTATTTTATTTGAAATTTAGTACGTATTTGCGTTAGTATCACTTTCATTGTGAAATTATACGATCAAGCACATATTTTAAGTAATTTTAAACAGATATTTAACTAAAACCCTGATATTTCCAATGCTTTCTTTTTAATTTTGAAATTTCGTACCTCCCTTAGTTCGATATAAAATTCAAAATGTAAATGTAACAAAGACAGTACCGCTTAATTGTACATTGCCACATCATGAATTTTACCAAATTTAATTGATTTTATTTAAATTGGCCTGTTGTTATTTTCAACAAACTGACCACTGCTAGTCCAGTATTTTTAAAAAATGGAAGTTTGCCATTTTTGTTGTTGTTTGCAACATGTTTACTACATTATTCTCTGATTTCTGAACAAGTTAAAAATTACACTTTTTAAATTTGAAATTTTAACTTTACAACCAACGAATATAATAAGAGTATCTTAGATGTATGGTATAATGAACATAAAACATTAACATTTCTGGCTACGAATCCCTGAGTCTTGTAAAAAAAAATTAATAAATTAATAAACGCTATATGTTATGCGTAAAGAACCTGAAGCAGGAACTTACAATTCGCAACCATTCCTGTTTATATGTTGTCGGCAGGGAACCTAAATTTTCTGGACAGTCCAAACGGTTAAGCCAAAAAGATCTTTCATTCAATGGCAAGAAATACTCTTAGAGAATTTGTTACTTCCTCGGTGGAGGCAGAACTCCTGAAAAAAAAATGTACGCGGAAGATTCCCCCCATGACAGTCTTGCTACGTACAAGTTAATTTCGATTTATTCCTGAAATATGTCGAAGCATGCTTTAAGCGGGCTCCATCTCTTCTGAATATCGGGGTTTATTGTAAATTTAAATCGAAACATCAAACACATTTCTTGTACCTGCTACAAATACAAAATTTGTAATAATTTTTTGTATTTAAATTCTAATAATTTTTTTTAAATACTTCCAGGGTTTGCCTGAGACTTGTTGTTTTGTGCTTTAAGCTAGCGTTAGCTATTTTAAAAAACAAGTACTTTATGGGAGGTTTCATAAGTTTTTGCAAACCGTCTTATTTGTTGCCGTCGACTTTTTTTTGGTTGGGGTATTTGCGTCTTAAGAAGTGTTTTTTGAAGATTTAATAATCAAGAGAATACATCAAGGTTCAAAATCTATTTTTCAAACAGTTAGAGCGTTGGTTGTGTTTTGCACATACATATATTTTGAAATGATACAAAATACATTTTCAAGATATTATTGTGTAAACAAAATAAAATGCACTACTGGGTCGCACGCACTTGCTCCTATGTAAAAGACTAGGAATTTTAAAAACGAATGTTATTAGAGAAAACTGTTCATACGGATAAAATTAATTTTTTAAATTAAGAGACAAAAACAGAATTTATGCAAAAACAAAAATTATAAGTCGTTTTAGTGGTTTCTTAAATAAAAAGCTTTTATATACAAAATTTTTAAAAGATTTTTACGAAAAAAATGTGGTATGCCAACTTTAAACTTTTGTTACTGTACGAATGAAAATTAAATGTCCAATAAAAATATTGAGCCGTTTTTGAAATATCGAATTTTTCAAAAAAAAATATTTTTTTTTTTTTTCAAAAATTCAAAAAAAATTTTTTTTTAATTTTCGAAATGCAAGGGTTTTAAGACTACAAAAAAATTCATTAAAATCCGTTATGACCATAATGAGTAATTCAAAATTTAAAAAAATGGTTTTATGGTAGGTACAAGCTGTAATATCTTAATTTCAATTTTTTTTTTTAAATAAAAATTGTTAAAATTAATTGAAACAAAAAAAAATTTATCAAAATACTAGGCGCCGTTTTCGAGAAAAATTCGATTTTTGAAAACCATTTTTTAACATTTGTATGTTGGGCACCTTTATTTTTAGGTTAAATAAAACTTTTTTCCATACATCTTGTAGATTATGTTTAGAAACTAGTATTTACCAAGCTTAAAAAAAATCTAGCATAAGGTTTTTGAAATATTGGGTTTTGAAAAAAAAGTTTGTAATTTTTTTTAAGAATCCAAAAAGTTTTGTTTCGAAAATTTTAATACACAGTTCTATTCAAGTTTTTGGGGAGCTTCAGCAAAAAAATGATCAAAATCGTTCATACTTTTTTTAAGAAAATCAAAAACAAAATAAATGGTTCTTTGGGTGGTACCCTCAATAATCATTTTTCGGAAAATTTTTGTCAACCATTACTTAGGTTTAACTAAATTAAATTTTTATGTATTTTTTTTTTTAAATCTGTCGATCAGTTTTTAAGAAACAAAAATATTTAGAAAATTTCGACAAAAATTCGTCGTTATTTTTGGTTTAAAAAGAACAAAACGTGTGGGGGGAAAAAATTAAAAATATCTACTATCTACCAAGTTTAAAGAAAATCGGCCGAGCCGTTTAGGCTGTAGTAGAACAGGCAGACAGCCAGACAGAATATCGAGACCCACTTTTTTAGTCTTCGCTATCATCGTAATGTCAACTTTGATCAAAATCTCGAGTTCGATTTTTTTTACGAATGCATAACTTGCCTTATATAGTACCTATAAGTTGCAAGTAAATATAGGCTTGGGACATACTTCTGAATGTGCCAAAATTCGGTTTTCAAAATTCTGTATGCCAAAGTTCTCCATTTCAAAATTATAAATTCTGTGTTTAAAAATTCTGGATCTCGGAATTTTGTTAATGAAAATAGAAGATTTGTTTTGATAATGAAAAAAAGTCTGAAAATTTTTACAAAATTTTTTATTCTCTTACAGAATCTTGGTCAAATTTTGGAATACAGAATATAGAGTCGTTCTCAAAAAAATATTTAAAAATTGTTATTTGTTAAACAATTCGCTATAAATCTGTGATACGTTGGGAAACGGAAAGCAGGAAAGAGGGGAATTAAAAGTTTCCCATTCGGTGTATGAATTTTTAAAATAGAGTTATTTTTTTACCTGAATTAAAGGTAGTAAGACAAAATTGAAGTTTGGAAAAGCGATGGGGATTATTGGTTCTACTATTTTTGTAGAATTTTGAGTTTTAAAAAATAGTTCAAGGAAATTATTTGTTTTTAAGGTGTGCTACAGAAGGCTGTAATATCAATATCCTTATGGATTAACCCTTGAAAATGCTCATCTCTCTTTTGCTTTTGTTTGTTGATTTCTAATTGTTATCTGTAGATAATAAAACACAGTTAATTACAAGCAATTGACTCGTATTGTATTGTATTGAAAATTACTTCAAAATCACACGTGTCCAACGATGGCATATATGCATATGCACCTTATTCCCATTTCAGAACTTAGCTCCAAGTTGATTATAATCAAAGGCCATTAATCATCAGTCAAAAATCAAACAACCGCAACCAGCATCCAATTAAACCGAGCTTTCATTTATATACACCGCACACAAATTCAGGTACTACCAGATCCCAGAAAACCCATACAAGGCTATACATATATTTGGCCAGTATACCGCATATACTATACCACCAACATAATTCATATCCCGGTAATTAGACTCTCCCTCTGATGTCTTTCTCATTCTATATCCCAGCCATTTTGCCATTTTGATTTATATCCAACCCGTAAGTCTAACATTTCCTAGAATATACCAATATAGTGTCGGAGCATAAATCAATGCAAATTATATCGTCTTTCTCGAAAAGGATTCAACCAAGAAATTCAGTCTCACAGTGCGAAGTTTCACATTATAAGCACTTAGAAACCTTCTTCAATGTATATTCGAGACGAAGGGGTTTTTTGAGTTCTTTGGTTGCGGTTCTTAAGCTTAAGTTGTTGGATTCGCAAAGAAATTCTATATGACTTGCTCTTGCTTTGGTTTCTGCAAGGAGTTGAGTGAAAATCCCTTCTTTTATTTTTGCCCCGAGACACCTAACGACGGGAACGTCCATCTTTTTATTTTAAAGAATATAGTCGAAATATGACTTGAGAGAGAAGGAAAAGAAATATTCTGCTAAAATCCCTGCACATATACTCGTAAATAAATGGTTCCTGGACATTTGAGAGCTTTTTGCTCAGAGTTGACTTTGACAGCAAAGACAAACGTCAAGAAATAAGATGCTTTCCAGCACCTTTTCCCGCTCGAAGGACATCATTTAACACCTTTGATGAGCACAAAAAAAGATTCGATGTCACACGAGCAAGAAATCAAATTCAGCTAAGATCCTCTTGAAAACAAATATCTTTTGGGTCTGCTTCAATTTAGAAACGAGCATAGAGTGCTGAAGAGTCCTTTAGCCCCTTTTTCTGTAAGGGATATGGTGTTTGTGATATATTTGAAAATTCCTAACTTCTGACACGAAAACGAAAACTTTTACAGATCATATTTCAAAAACGTTTAATATTCCTTGCTGAGATATAAATTAAACGTCCGTCCCATGACCAATAGCCGAAGCTTTTCACGGAAGATTTAAATTCATGTACGAGTATGTGAGGGAGGGTTCTATAAATGGTTTAAAAAAAAAAAAAAAAAAACTTCAACATTCACATGAAACGTTTTTCAATATTTTATACTTTTTTTTCTTCGTCAAACTTTACCTCCACCAACTGAGCACCCCTGGGAGAGAGGATTTTGCAAAAACTAAACCTTCTTTCAAGAAACAGGTGTCTCTCCGAGGAGGGCGAAAAAGAACTGTTAGGAAATGATTGAATTATGATCCTAGTTAGAAGGACGTTTACTATTGTCTATTTGGGACTTAGGAATTTGATATACATATAAGAGAGTATGAGTATTTTGGATTTTTCATTTCGTTCCACATTGTTACAATGATTGAAACATCGGATTAGCTTTGATTGAGTATTGCGGATTTACTGAAATGAGGAAGCACAGGTTATTAATGACGGAGGGAGTTGTTTTTGGCATTTTTGAAATCGAATGTAGTCGAGCTAATAAAATGAAAGTATTGATGCTGAAAAGAAATATCATTCGACTAAGTTGATTTGGAACTGCTTTTTATTTTTTATTTTCAATACAATTGGAAGTATTTTATTTTTTATTACCTCGTTATTTATGGGAGCAGTGTGTACACCTACGCATATCCTTTCAGATTATAGTCATTACTCATTTGTCAAAATGGAAACAATTCTGTTGAAAAGATTTCAATGGAAATTGTATTCATTTTCATCCGAATTGGAAAGTTATGCTTTTTCTTCGAAATATTGAGGCAATGGAAGAATGGGAAGTTACATATTTTTAAATTTAAATCTTTTGTGTTTCGATTTTTTAAGGAGCTGGATTATATATGTTTTAACGACTCTCTTCCTCGATGGATAGAGAATATCCCTTGAAATTATTCAATATAAGAAGTTAACGATGGATTTAAGTCTAATAATCACAAAATAAATGCTGGTGTGCCACAGGACTCTGTTTTGTCTCCAACTCTCTTTTTCATATTCATCAACGATCTTTCGACTTAAACCTATAATTCACTAAATTGTTTTTACGACGACTATAATCTCATCTTCTCATATTCGTTTTCATATTAACGTAACTGCCCTTCGAATGTGGATTTATAATGGCCGACGGCGTATGATAAGGTCATCAAATTCTGATCTCGATAGTATTTTCAAACCGCGAAGAATTTAATGCTTCAAAAACCCAATGCTGATTTCTGTCGTAAAAGCGGATATATTCGGAAAACAAACGGCTGCAAACACAGCTGTCCGTGCAAGAGCCTCATTGCTGTGGATCAATAATGAAATATGTCCTCTATCATTCTGAACTCATTCGGTTTACTTCTAAGTAGCTCCAAGGGATGGGGTACCCTTAGATTAAATTTGACAACAAAATTCAGATAACCATCCCTTTTAGAGAAATCTGGGACGAGATGTCATTCCTGGAAGCTGATCCATTTTAAGACAGATGGTTCTAAAACTAATGACGGGGTTAGTGGAGGTGTATACTCTGACAGACTATCCTTTCGGCTTCCCAATAATCGAGCTTGTTCTAGCCTGAACTTTTGGCCATTATGGAAGACCTGTCTTGGCTTAAGGAAAAATGATATCAAATAAAGATATTCGCATCTTCTCAGACAGCCAAGCAGCCATTAAGTCTCTTGGTTCTGTCTCTGATCAACACTGGAACATTTCCGGAAATTTTAAAACTGACGAACTCGCCAAAAGTAGAACAATCATACAATAATTGCAACGTAAGGCAGATATGTGAATTCCCATTGCTATGTGTAAACTTATTCTAAAGCAAGATGCTATATATACTGGAAATAAACCTTAGGATAAACTATATCACCATCTACTTGGTGACAAATCAGATTTGGCCAATGATGAGTCTGAAGCGCTCCAAAGGTTTAATATATTTAAACAGATCGCATATAGCCTACGTTATAGGTGTTATAAAAGGACGCTGTTTGATAGACAAGCACGCAACGCGTCTTTGATAAATTCTAATTCTAAGGTTTTCTGCACAAGCTTCATGGACGAAGAACAGGAGGAATCACTCTGCATGTCCCGCTTTATCTCAAAGACGTAGACTCCATTTAAGAGATTTCTGATCTGACAACAAAAGGTATAGGCACTCTCGATCACTTCATAAGGAGCTTCAATTGCTTTAACGGAGAAAGTCTCCAAGATCCAATGTGACATCACAATGGACCAATTAATGGTCTAAGTGTCCCGGCTCTCCTGCTGATAGCTATACGTCAAATTCTAGCTCTTATTTTAAGTTTGCTCTGTTGTTTCTATTTGGATCTTTTGACAGTTTTTCTTTTCTTGCTCAATTTAAGTTAAAAATTCAAAAATCAAAACCCAATCGATAATGCAGTGTTTTTGAATGAATAGCATACCATTTAAACAGAATAAATTCCTAATAGGCTATAGAGACAAATTTTAGACATTATCCCTTTCGATATTCGACACACTATTATATTCACATAGTTCCTTAACCCCTAGGAGCGTATAGCATTTATTAATTCACATAACATTCACTGCACGAGCTGCAAGCCAAATTATGGATACAAAATTCTTGACTGCACTGTCATCACCATCATCATCACCGTACAACTCGAAAACGACAATCATAATGCACAGTGGGGTAGGTATTTTTGTTTGTAAGTTAAAAATAATTTTTAATGGAGTTTCTTTAGCCAGAAAAAATAAATAATAAATCATTTTACATTCAACTTTTCTTCATTTCACAAAATTACGGTATATTTTTTTCTGATTAGCTTATAGGTCGACATTAGCCGCGTTTTTTTAAAAGAGTTAATAATCAGCTTAGCAAATTTTAACACGAAAACTAAAAAAATTTAAGAGTGAATATAATTAAGGTCAACAATCAGAATGAACATAAAGTGAATTGAAATTGTTGAAATGGTGAAAACTTAGATGGCGCTTAATTCACTTTGTTAACGTGACACTGATTTTGAAATTAATTGATACACGAGTAAAGTGAGCATAAGCGATTTATTCGCATTTAATTACTGTGCTGGTTATAAGTTTCACCAGAACACAGCTAGTTTTATTCAGTGTATCCCTATGTCAAGGATAATTCCCTCAGTTATGAAAGATCTCTTTCATAACCAAAATACTTAAAAAAAGCCCAAAGTTTGAAGTTACAAGCTATCGTCGAATTGCTAAACTTTCACATATTCAAAATCTTTAAATTTTATGTTTTCTTTGTAAGTCTCTCATTTAACCTCGACAACACGGCTTTGTCAAAGATAAGTCCACAGCGACTAACCTCGTTGAATTCGTTTCCTTTAGCCTCTCAGCTTTAAAGAATGGAAAGGAAGTCGAATTTGTCTCCACCGATTTCAGTATGGCATTTGACAAAATTTCACATATGCTTATTCTATTCAAACCGTTCAACCTTTGGGCTTGAACCTATCTTAAGGTGGATTTATTCCAACCTGAAAAACCGTTACTACAAAGTTCGATTCAGATCTTCCTTTTCACATGATTTCTCAACTACCTCTGGGGTCCCACAAGGCAGCCACTTAGGGCCTCTTATTTTTATTCTTACTAAAATCGATATTGCAATGGTTATCACATATTCCTTAACTCCCTCTACGCCGACGATACCAAGTTTTACAAGACTATATCTTCCACACATAACGCTACTGTTCTTCAACTTGATCTCGACAGTTTCTCTGTCTGGTGCCTGAAAAATTAATCGAATCTAAATGTTTTCAAATGTCATTCAATCACTTTATTTGTATCCCTGGATCTATTTAACGTAGTCGTAAAATTGAACACACCAAGTTTCTGATTTCAATTAACTATAATATGAAACCAATTTTAAGGCCATTCTGTCTGCCCCACTGTGCAACAATGACAATGTGCCACGGCAACGTTGATGATGACAACAGCGCGCTCGCGAACAATGGAAATAACTTACGGCAGGCCGACGACGAGTGCACAGAATAAGCCCAACGTGCGGACTTCGACGACTGACTGTATACCTAGATATAAGTATTCCAATAAAGAGAACGGAAGTGTGATGTTACGTGAGCTCAATCCTAAAATTTTAATGAAATTCTATTCCGTCGGTAATAATTGTCAATATGCCATATTCCATAGCTATACGTATATCTATGTGTAGCTGCGAAGCTCTTTGGCTCATTATTTGTTGATAGTAATTATTATTATTATTATTTTGCAACCCCTTTTGACTTGAAGCTTCGTCTATGTTTCTCAGTCGAACAATTCGAAGGGGATGAGAAATGATTTTAATATCGGAAAATAACTATGCGACAACAAAGCGAGCGGAGGTATTCTGTCAGTATCAGTCTAGAATGCAAATGGCATCCAATCTTCTCCATACAATAGATTCAATAGATTTTTATAATTAGATTTTTTTTGTGAGTAGAGAAATGGACTTAAAATCCCAAATAACAAAAAAAATTACACAAAGGCTTAGAGTTTTACCGCAAATGCTGTAATTTGATTGTTAATTGGAATTATAAGCTTCCTAATTGTTCATTTAAAGGAGGCTTAAAATGAAAAATAGAAATACTTTATTTGCAGATTTTATAAAACAAATTAATATTACAAACATACGATGACAATACCCAGTTGCCAAATATTTGGAAGTTCGTTTAAGCTTCCATAAACTCGGTTAAAAATACCAGATATCACCGGTGAACTCTTATTGCAATTAAAAACATTCAAACCCAGTTTATACCTATCACTTTATCATCCATCCACAACTAAAGGAATTTTACCTAAATCACCAATAATTGATAACTTAAAGAAGACAACATTATTATTATCATCTCCGAAAGTAAATCAACCTCCTGTTCCTGTCCGTGTTACACGGAATATTTTAAAAAGAGCAAATGTAGCTCTCACACCTTTAAATAAAAAGACCAAAAAACCAACACTATTATCACAATCGTCTAATAAACCATCGACTTCAAATAATAGTGCATCATTAAAGTCATCAACCGCCTCTACAACACCATCGACATCTTTAATACCTTCAAGTTCTTTCTCCTCAACATCTTCCACATTTCTCCCATCATCATCGTCTACTTCATTATCTTCTGTATCTTCATCATCAGCATCAACTTCTTTATCAACTCCACTTCCTACGTTACCTACGATATCTTCATTATCAACGGCATCAACTTCTTCACTTCATTCACCGATTTCCTATGTGTCTGAATCATCTTCATCTTTACTTACATCTATTTCAACAAAAATATTGCCTTCATCACTTATAACTTCAACTTCATCATCGCTATCATTCTCCTCAACATCTCTTCCATCTCTTACGTCTTCATCTATTTGCTCACTTCCTGCAATTTCACATACGTTTACTTCGCCACCATTGTTTTCAAATAATGCTCCTGATGCAAATTTAAATAAAGATTCTTCTCCATTAATTCAACTTAAGGCGGCTGAACGATTTAAATGTATCTTTTTATCCAACTTTGATCCCAATACAATTTGTGATGACATAGCAACGTATATTACTTCACGTTTCAACAAATCAAAATTCAAAGTTGAACAATTGCAAACTAAAAGTATGGATTATGCATCATTTAAACTATATCTTACACAGGAATTGTTCAATCTTCTATTGGATAAGAAATACTGGCCAGAAGGCATAATAGTTCATGAATTCATGAATAAAAGGAATAATATTCGTAATCCTTTTCAGAAAAGATTGACAAGACAAACAATTCGTCGCAATTAATTGATATATTTTATCAGAATTTAAGAGGTCTTCGGACTAAGACCAACAAGGTCTATTACACTTCTTCAATCTGCTCCTATGATATCATTTGTCTCACGGAAACCTGGCTACATGCGGGAATAAATGATTCTGAAATGTTTGACGACACATTTAATGTGTATAGACGTGATAGATACTGTGATCCAAATATCGACACCGTTGGAGGCGGGATTCTCATAGCTGTAAAATCTTCTCTGTTAACTTCTCTGGTTAATGTTCCTGTTTCACTTGACAATGAAATTCTCTGCATAAAAGTATCATTTAAAGACAAGAACCTGTATGTTATAACATTATATATAGTTCCTGGAAGCCCACGAGAGGTTTATACCAAGGCTTTCGAATACTTAAACTATATCTATGATTTATTGGAATACCATGATGAAATCATTTGCCTTGGCGATTTCAACCTTCCCAATGTCGCTTGGACGCGCTGTCGAGACACAAATGGTATGTTACCAACTGGTAATCTCAGATCCAACGACTCTAAGCTTATTGATGATTTAACTTCACTTGGACTTCTTCAATTAAACGATGTTTTAAATATTAATGGAAAACTGCTGGATCTAGTATTTACTACCATTGACGATGAGATTATAATACAAAAATCCACCGAGCCTTTAGTGCCTGAAGATAACCATCACCCATCACTGATCTGTTCACTTTTTAAAAATTTTAATAATTTTGATAATGAATTGTGTGATAACTTTTACTCTTTTAATTTTATAAAGACTGATTTTTTAAAACTTAATTCTTTGTTATCAGAAGTTGATTGGTCTTGTTTGAATAATTGTTTAAATGTTAACTTAATGGTGTTTAAATTTTACAATATATTGTTTGATTGTTTTCTTAAATCTGTTCCCATAGCGATTATTAAAACAAGATCTTTTGTGCCAGTTTGGTACGATAGTGAAATCAAAAGTATGAGAAATCGAAGAAACAAGTTATGGTCTACTTTTAAACTATATCCAACAGAAACCAATTTTAAAATTTATTGTGAATCGAGGGATATTTTCAATAGAATATCTAGTTTAAAGTATCTAAATTACATTCAGAAGGTGCAAAGAGATCTAAAAATGAATCCAAAGTGTTTTTGGAATTTTATTAACAGCAAAAGAAAATCTTGTCCTTACCCGTCTGTTCTCAAATTAAATGACATTTCAAGTCATGACCCACGGGTTATAACGCAACTTTTTTCTGACTTCTTTCAAAGTGCCTTCAACTGTGATACATCCAACTGTGATACCTTTAACTGTGATTCCTCAATCTGTGATAAATCTGACGAAATGGATCAAAACTTTGACCATTTGAAATCTTTTACGTACTTGACTGATATGAACTTTAACATTGATATCGACAACATTGTAAAGTTTATATCTAACCTTGATGACAGCTCTATACCAGGTCCTGATGGTATACCCTCTACTATTTTGAAAAACTGTGAACGTCATTTGTCATTACCTTTGTCTATTCTTTTTAATTTCTCAATGTCTTCATGTTCATTCCCATCTATTTGGAAAAGTTCATTCATTATCCCTCTACATAAAAAAGGGAAAAAAGACGATGTGAAAAACTACAGGCCTATTGCTAGATTATCTGTGATTCCTAAACTCTTTGAGGCTATGATTTGTGAAGTTTTATGTTTTTATGTTAAGTCATTTATTGTTCCTAATCAGCATGGCTTTATAAAAGGTCGCTCCACTATTACTTTTCTAATAGAATTAGCTGAAAATTGTATTGATTCATTTAAAAACAGTAAACAACTAGATTGTGTATTTACTGATTTCAGTAAGGCTTTTGACAAGCTGTCACATCGTGTTTTGCTTTTTAAATTAAGAAAATTAGGTTTTAGCGAAAATTTTGTAAAATGGCTTCAATCTTATTTATTAGACAGATCTTATTCGGTGTTTTTTAACGGTTGCGAATCAAATAAGTTTAAAATCAATTCAGGAATCCCACAGGGTAGTCATTTAGGCCCTATTCTTTTTATTTTATTTATAAACGACTTACCATCGGTGTTAAAATACTCTAAGTGCCTCATTTACGCCGACGATGTAACTATCTTCAAAACTATTTCTAGTACTCGTGATTGTGAACAATTGCAATGTGATCTTAACTCGTTTTTTGACTGGTGCACTCGTAATTGTTTGTTTCTTAATATTGATAAATGTAAAACTTTGTGTTTTACAAGAAAATTTTCATTTATTTCATTCAACTATTTGTTCAATGGTATATCAATATCTCGTGAAACAGTTATGTCTATTCTTGGTGTCACATTTGATCGCAAACTCGAATTCATTCAACATATAAATTCCATTTCAAATAAAGCTAATTCAATTCTTGGTTGGATAAAAAGAGAGTCGAAACAATTTTCCGACCCTTTCGTGACAAAGCAGCTTTTTATATCTTTTGTTCGACCCATTCTAGAATACGCTTGTCAGGTTTGGTCACCTCATTACGAATGTCATAAAAATAGACTAGAACAGGTGCAAAAAAGATTCATTAGGTTTGCCCTCAGGGGACTTAGCTGGGATAATCCTTATGATCTTCCACCTTATAACAACAGACTTAGACTTATTGATTTACCTAGTCTCGAGAAAAGACGTTCCTATTTATGTTTCGTCTTCATTGTAAAATTAATCAACGGCAACATAGACTGTTTGCACCTTCTGTCTCGTATTAATTTTAATATCCCTCAAAGAACTTTGAGGAACATACCGGAGAGTATACTTATTTCAAACTATCGTACCAATTATGAAAAATGTTCTCCATTGAATAAAATGTTTAAACTATTTAATATTTACAATCTTAAATATAACAATTTGTTTGATAAAACAATAATTAATTCATGTCAATTTAAATCAACATTTTTTCATGAAATTGTTTAAGAATCTTAATATACACCTTTGTAAGAAATTTTTGTAAAAACTAGCAATTTAGTTATGTAAATAAATAAATAAATAAAAAAATAAATAAATAAATAAATATACCGATTTCTCCTTTTAAATGCTTTCCAGTTTTCCAAAACCCCCGATGTGAATTATTTGAGTAGGCGGCCATGTTGTTTTGGTGAAATCTGTCAAATCTATTGTAACTGATGGCAAGTACCAGGTTTGAAAAGTGCGTCCAAATGATGAAACTTAATTATCAAAGGCTGTTCGTTAGTGCAAACGTTGCCTCCATTTTACAGTAGACCTGGTGGCCCTTCCCAGTCGAGTATTCAACGTTAGGGGGCAAATTTAAGCAATTAACCAATATCCGTTCATCAAAGCAAGGTAAGATCGGCCGAGAACATCAGAGCAGGCCGTGAAAGCAGCAGAACCCGACGCAGTGGATTCATAGCTGGAAATAAGAACTCGGCATTTCGCGGAATTCAACTTGGCGAATTTTGCGTCGGGAATTAGGACTGCAACCGTATAAAATTCAACTGATCGAGGAGCTCAAAGTTCATTACCATAGACAACTCTGTTTGTTGGGTGACTAGACTTGGGAGCACCGGGAAGAAGACCCCAATTTTTGCCGAAAAATTAGCTACATATTGTGACAAGGTGCGTTTTTGGATGAATGAGTGTGTTAACAAGCCAAATTGCTTGTTAACTGGGACTGGGACTACACCAACCCAAACGAGGTTCACAAGGTGACAAAGTCCCCTCAAAAAGTTATTGTTCCGTACCTTTTCGAAAATGACGTTGGTAAGGCGGTAGACGTCAATGGTGAGCGCTACAGAACTCTAGAACCCTATTGACCTATGGGGATGAAATGGAGTTCCAATTGGACGGCGTTAAGTGCCCCACAGCGGACAGAACGATATACAATTTGTGTCTTGAGTGCAACTTTGCTATCTGATGTGACGGCAATATTCTAGTTTACGATAGTGTATTTCGAGATGACGATCCTCGCAGTTCCCTATGGCGTGTACCCCAGCTTGGCAAATGTTGATGAACTGCCCCATCGGTATATAAAGTTTGGTCTTAGGCCCAAGTATTCCGGCACTAGTCCCTTCGCTTGTTCTCGATTCATCAGTGTACCAGTTGATGGTATTTATTTCGAGGGTGTAGTTTATTGCTTCTCCTACTCAAACTTTTTTGTTGCTTAACTCTATACCTCTACTATCTCTTTACTATACTATCTTTTGGTATGTCAAGAAGGTTTGTTCCTGTGAACGTTCTGATTAAGTCTCTTTCCTTGAGACCATTAATTTTGCCATTTACCAGTTCTCTTTTTTGATAATCATGTCGACTACAGAATTCGCAGAATTTTACTCCCGGTGAGTTAACTCGATACGTTAATCTTTCGTATCCGCTGTAAAACTGAATAATGAAATTCGCCGGATGAACTACATTGTCGATTCCTCAAAATTACCTTATCATTTAAGAACTTTCCTATCGACGACGCTGTCAGTTACAGGCATTTAGTCAACTGGCCGGGGCTTTGATAATAGCATCGCTATCGATCTGTGAAATCAAGCATCGTTGTGCGTGGTTAGTACTTGGATGGAGGACGGTTCAATACCAACCGTGTGCTATTTTTTTTATTTTTTTTTGTTATATTTCTGGCTATGTCCGGTTGCATCTCTTCATCATTGCCACCACCATTTCTCTAAATTGTTTCCGATTAGCTGTCCGTTTTCTATTAAAATTTGTTTGATAAACACTTAAACATTTATTATGATAAACTTTTGAATTACAATTTTGTGCTTTCCATTCGTCTCGAAATTAATACGAATGTAAAATGATAGAAATTGTATGGAGTGCGAATGGACTGCGGATTTAGTAATACCAGATAAGCTGAACAGATTGTCGGTGGTGCAGGGTTTGTTACCGACATTCGTTCAACTTTCTTTCGTCGGATTCAGTAACAGCAAAAGCTTGAAAATTAATTGAAACTGTTACTTTAGCCATATTCGCCGTATTCTGTAATAGGGGTGAATATCATGATATCCCTCATTGACACACTTTCAATTACCTCGTGGCGAGGGGAAAGATCGAGGACAATCTCAATTGTTGCGGTGGGGTTGGTCCTCATTGCTCCCGTAATGCAAACACTCGCGAGCCTTTGGACGTTTTTTAGGAGAAAGGCTTATCGTACAAGCAAAGTTTGTGAGACACTTCTCATAGGAAATTTAGTTCTCTTTAGTATTTTAGAGATTTTAGAGCTTCCTTCATTCTATCCAAAAACCTATGTTGGAATGGGTTTCAGATGGCATAAGCACACTCAAATGATGATCCAACTAGTGTGGAGACAAGTGTGAAGGAATCCGAGAAGTCAATTCTCGTTTATTAAAACCAATCATTGGGTTGGCTTTTGCAAAACAATTGCGAACAAAATGAAAACTTTTTTTTGAAGGAAACCCGTAAACCCTTACTTTAGCAGTTCTGTAAGGTCCAAAAGAACCTATACAATTTCCTTTACAGAGAGAAAGCAAAGCATTTCTTAACGTTGAGGCGATTATTATATACCAGTTTAATAAATTATCAAGGTCTAATTGAACTCTAGAACAGTCTTAAATTCACTTTCAAGCGTATATGATGCATTGACGGAATTTTATATATTTAATAAAAGTGGACCAAGTGGACTACCCTGAGGAACTCCTAATAGATCTTTAGATTTGACTGTCAATTTTGACTTTTTGGACCTTTTTAGTTAAAAAGGATGATATCAACTTAAGGAGATTTGAGGAAACTTAAAATTTTCAACTTGGCGAAGAAGTATGTTGTGGCATACTAAGTCAAATGCCTAAGTAAAATCCTTGTAAACGGTTCCTACTTGACTTTGTCTTTCAATATAATTAATAACGAAAAAGAAAAAAAAAGATTCTTAATTTGTGATAGTTGATCCACCCCAAATAAACGGATGTTGGGCGTCACAATGTTCTTTCACCCTAAAATCGAGCTTACTTTTTAATACACTTTTCAATAGTTTAGGAATTGTGGGCAAATCGCCCTGTCATTTGCAACATTGTTTTTCGAACAAGAAAACATGATTTCCAGTCACTTCTTCAGTTAAGCTTAATATTCGAGGATTCTAGGATTTAGGTTAGGTATGTAGGTTAGGCTAGTGGGCTGACAGTTGATCTTTTTACCGTCACACTTAGATCAATATAGATTCCGTTTTGATACAGTAAGGTATGTAAGAAGCTTAGCCTTAACATAAGCATGAGCGTTAACAGATGCACACGTTATGATATCGAATACAAAGGTCTATCAGGTTTTTGTTCGCCTTTGGTGGTAGTGAGGGGTCAAAAAATGCTATTTTTACTGTTTTTTGTGGCAAAGGTATGACGACTTCAATTCTCTGTTGTTTTTCCTAAGCCTAAATACCAAGACAATCCGATTTATAGAACTCCAGATATACCTAAGCTATTAACACGAACCTTATTAGCTTTTATTTTTATTAAATCTCAAAAAAAAGAGCCAATGCAAAGTTTCATGAAAATCTTTTAGAGATCAGAATTTCAAAATTTCTTGTTGTTTTCTAAGTTTCTAAAAAGTGTCTATTATAAGAAAATAATTTATTTTTAAAACTTTAATTTACAAATTCATCACATCCGATTTTTTAACTTAAAAAAATTTAACCCGCTTATATCAACCTTCCATTCTCTCAGTAAAATTTCATAAATTTTACCTCACGGAAAATAGTTGCAATATTCAAATTCGCCCCCATTCAACCAACTTGATATCTAAATTCGCTTCGAATTCGATTAACATAATGGAAGTTCGTGAGGTATCCCAATTCAAATAAACAAACAAAAAAAATTCTTACTAGGTCACAGTCACAGCCATGACATTGTAATCACACCATGAAATGTAATTTATTTCTTGAACTAAAAGTAAAATAAGGAAATCCTTAATCTACCAAAGACCACTTTGCTGTGCCCGCAAACGTTCTTCCGAATTTTATCCACTTAATGTGTTAGAATCCTTACAATTCGCCCATCATTTTTTTTCCTCTTAGAGATTAGTGTTAAGGGACCAAATAGAGAACCATCAACTAACGGCAAACCAAAAAAAAAAACGAACTCCTTTCAATCCCACTTATCATCCCACCCAGTAACACCACACCATCAAATATCTCCCTATTTTTACACTCTTCTTTTCACTAGCTATCGCTATCGCAGAGATAGAAATATTTATAAGGAAAGAAAAAGCTGCAAACCATTCCAATTATAATCCTAAAAATAAACCCAATACATTGTGTACGCGTTACTGAATTTAAATGAAGAATTAATTCGTCCTTTTTGTTTGTTGTCTTCGTCCTATTCTTCTTTTTATCTGGAGTGACAACAAAAAAAAAATAAAAATGGAAACTTATCGGTCGGTAGTGTGAGAATGTATGTGAGAATGAAAGAGAAGTGGGAGAGGTGGGTGAATTGCATTAGTTATCCACATTTCATTCAGAGATGGCGTCACAGAGGATGTATATAAGGGTGGTCTAAGTTATTTCCGGTTTGACAGCCAAGAACATTGGCGAATTCGAAGAACAATAAATGACAGTTGTGTGAGCCCGCCAGCCGTTGCAAAAAAAAAACAAAGACCCACAAATTCATCCACCCCCCACCAAGTCGGTTAAAGGATCACCAAATGTTCGTCCTGAATCGAACATTGGATCGATAGATAAATGGATGTTTTGGGGAGCAAGTTTAAGATGACGATACATTATACCTAAAATTTTTGTTTGTCAGTAGTTCCTTGTCGAGTGGTGGAGACTTCTTTTTTGGGATATTTTCTGTTTGCTCATTTTTATTTATACACACCTACATACGTATATCCTTGTTTGTTTTGTTTATATTAGTGGACCTGATATTTTATTTTCTCAATCAGAGGATATCTATCTATAAAACTGGGTTGTTCTTATTTCGTTCACTGTTTCGATTGACAGCAATCGTTGAACATTTGACTAGGTATCAAAAGTACTTTTGGCTTAATGGAGCAGATAAATGGAATCCGATTTTTCCGGTATCCGTATCTTTTTTGTACCTTAACAAAAATGTATTTTCAAAATGGAAATGGTTTGTTTTTTTTTAAATACAAAAAATGGACTTTTTTAAATGCGAGTTTTGCAATTTTAAGTTGAACAACTGAACAAAAAATGAAAATACGGATGTTATGGAGCTGTTAAATGACTTCCGACACTTTTTGTGAACAAAGAGGAATACAGCATTGTTGATATCATATTTTACTAGTGTTGCGAGAATTTTGGCATGCAATATTATGTCAACTTTCAAGAAGCTCAGGTATAAACATTTTACATAAAAGAAATGTTCTAAAAGCGAATCTATGATGAAAGGTATTGTAAGATACTAACCGTTTCTGGTTCACAAAATTCAACTTTTTCACCAAGTTATACTTGGATAATCTATTCTTCCTTGAGAAATAGAAATCAAACTTTCCAAATTGGGAATACAATTACTCGTAAATAAGTGCTCATGATGGCTCATAGATTCTCATAGAGGTGACCTACAATTTTCTGCCGATTTCGAACGGCTAACGAGTATCACTTTTCTTGACAAGAGTGACTCTTGGTGGGCTTGTCAATTCCTCTAAAGAGGAAGTACACACCTGAAAAAACTTTTTTGCAGCGGTTAAAAATCAAACACAATACCCCATGCATGACAGTCCAATGCACTTATCATTATGCCAAGGGGTACTTCCCAAATTGAGAAAAGCTTATCCGATTTACGGCCCAATATTTCTGGTGTACCTCAGGGATTAGTACTTGGTCCTCTACCGTTTTCGATATATGTGTCAAAGAGCTTCCATCAATTATTGAATACTGCTCCATTCATATCTACGCGGAAGACGTGCAAATGTACCTGAGTTGCCCTCATGGGCTAATTGAGCATGCAGCTTTTTATGTTAATAAAGACATAGAAAAACTTGTAACTTTGTCGCAGTTAAATACTAAGTCTTTCGTAATATCAAGGAAAAATCTAGATCTTAATTATTTTCTTTCGATTCTTTTGGGCAATGTTCCCCTTCCCATTGATTATGTGGAAATTGCAAACAATCTTGGGGTTACATTCAAATGTTTTGGGATACTTGTTGGCAATACGTAAATAACTCATTTACTTTTGTTTAATCACGCATATTGTTTGTCAGCGTAGATTGATAAATGGGGATATTTGCTGACCATTGCAATATCGTTATTAGTATGATTAAAAAGGAGAGGTCCTAAGTGTCTGGCCTGTGGGACCCCGGAGGTTGCTAAGAAATCATCTGAATCGAATGTAGTAATGGTTTTTTAGGTATGGAAAAATCCATATTACGAAGTAGGGTTCAAGCCCAAGTGTGGACAGTTTGACAGTTTGGATAGCTTTTGTGAAAAATTTTCAAAGGTCTTACTGAAATGGGTTGAGAAAACATTGACTTCCTTTTTATTCTCTAAAGCTGAGAGGTTAGTCGCTGCGGACTTTTCTTTGACAAAGCTGTTGTCTAGGGGAAAAAAGGACTTAAAATTTCGTACAATATATAAAACCATAGCAATTGGATGGTAGTTTATAACTGCATACTTTGGGCCCTTTTTATGTATTTATGTTATAAAAGAATTCTCCTTGAGATATGGATAATATAGCCGCAATCACCTGTAAAAGTTCGGTAATCCCTATTGGGGAACTCTTAAGCACCTAACGTACTTATCTTTATCTGAGGGGTTCGGTAGAAACATGATAACTCCATAAAATAATCAGCATCCTTAAGATCACTTTACATCGATCTAGAACTTAAAAGTGGTAAACCGAATTTCTAAAAATCTAGAACATAGTCCTTAAAAAAATAGTTTTATTAATATTCCAAATTTGAAGTATGAAGCAAATCAGTCAACTTGCTTAAGCTCTAGCTCCATGTAAAGTGGACGTATAAAACGTAAATTGCTTTATGGATTCATCAAAACCCCAAATATGTATATCGCAAGTAAAAAAAATTAAAACTGATACAAAATTTATAAGACAGCATTATTTTTTGTTAATAGATTTAAAACAATTTCTCAGACATTATCCTTTGCGTAATTTCAAGTTCATTGAAGTGTCGCGACTTGCCCCAGGTTTGGGAATCAAATTTCATACTATGCTCACTCAAAATAAAAAAACAATTTTTCTTCAAGAGTACTGCGTTTTTGCAAATCAACAAATCAACCTTAATAGATCCGGCGTCTTACTAAAGTTGCCACACTTAAGCTTAGGTATGAAGTGCTTTTTTTATTGAGATTTGGGAATAAAATGATTAATCCTTCACGTTATATTTTTCAAACAAAATCTGCGTTCGTTTAATTCTAGTTAGACAGTTGGGGTACTTCTGAGTTACGGCTCTTCACTGTGCTTGATCTTTTAGGTCTGGTGCTACTTCTGGCATTTGTGTTCACCTGTGAGTTCCTGATTTTAATCGGCTCATTAAAAAGTGCTTTCCCTGGGTTACCACTCCTAAATAGCATTCCCACTCGATTATCAAGCTTGTGCACAAGAAATTTAACCTAAGTAAAACATTCCCCCAGAATAAAAATTGGCCCGAAGTATTTAAGAGTGCCCACGCCTTTAAATAGACCTTATTTGATAGGCCACAGCTTTTAACAGGAATATGCAACAGTAACTTATATCTACATATATTTTGTACATCAACAAGTATCTCTTACCACTTGTTGATTTTGGAAAAGAATGTTCCGTTCTTCTCTAATTTTGGTTCAACGCTTTGGCTTTGGTATTTCGGCCTTTCAGGTCATAATTCAAATGGTGATGACTTCTGCATTTGCTCCCCTAAATTAGGAAACAGAATTCAAAAGAATATTTTACTATAAAATGTAATTCTCTGAAAAATTCCTCAAGAAAATTATGGGCTCGGAATATAACATGCAGTTCGTTAATTTTCACCACGGTCATCTATTCACCGCAGACCATTGTTCTTCTTTGTGTTCTTCTTACTTTGTTCGGACTACTTGTCAAATCTACTTTAAAATTAAATTCACCTCGTCTATGTCTGCTATGACGTTGGCGCTTGGTGCAATTGCCTGGGATGACGTTAATATCAGTTAATCGTCTAAACATCTAAGGATAGTGGCCCAGCAATGACGGTACGTTTCTTCATCCATCTTCGACAGCAAAATCAAAGCTGAACTTCGCCATCATGTATGTACATAGTACAAGTTGCGACACAATCCATCTCTTTGGCCAACTGAAATTAATTAAAATAAAATGCACGACTGGGTCGCACGAACTTGCTCCTATGTAATAGACTATGAAAAAACGAATGTTATTAGAGAAAACTGTTAATAAGGATAAAATTAATTTTTAAATTCTTTTAGTAGTAAGAGACAAAAACAGAATGCTATGCAAATATGAATTTATGCAAGAACAAAAATTATAAGTCGTTGTACTGATTTCTTAAAAAAAGCTTTTATACACAAACTTTTTAAAAGCTTTTAAAGAAAAAAAATTTGGTACGCCAATTTAGAGTTTTTATTATTGTTCGAATAAAAATTAAATTTACAGAAAAAAAATATTGAGCCGTTTCTGAGATATCAAATTTTCAAAAAAAAGAAAAAAATTGATTTTTTTTTTCAAAAATTCAAAAAATATTTATTTTAAAGTTTTGAAATGCAATGTGTTTTAGACTTTTTAGAAGCTTCTCTATAAAAGATTTCATTAAGATCCGTTTTGTGGATAATGAGAAATTCAAAATTCGAAAAAATAGTTCTATGGTAGGTAAGCTGTAATATCTTAATTTCAAAATTTTTTTTATTAAATTAAAGATCGTAAAAATTAATTGCAAGAAAAAAAATTTTTCAAAATTCTAGGCACCGTTTTCGAGAAAAATACGATTTTTGAAAACCATTTTTTTTAATTTTTTAGCATTTGTATGGTAGGTACCTTTATATTTAGGTAAAATATTTTTTTTTCTCACATCTTGTAGATCATATTGAGAAACTTTTATTCATCAAGTTTAAAAAAAATCTAGCATGGAGTTTTCGAAATATTGAGTTTTGAAAAAAAAAAATTTTAGCTTTTTTTAAAAATCCAAAAAATTTGTTTTGAAAATTTGAGTACACAATTTTATTTATGTTTTTAGGGAGCTTTAGCCAAAAAAAAATATGATCAAAATCGGTTGTACCGTTTTTGAGAAAATCAAAAACAAAAAAAGTGGTTCTATGGGGGGTACCCTCAATAACCATTTTTCGGAAAATTTTTTTCAACCAATACCTAGCTTTAATTAAATGAAATTTTTTTGTATTTTTATTTTTAAAGTCTGTCGAACAGTTTTTGAGAAAAAAAATGTTCATAAAATTTCGAAAAAAATTCGTATGGCAGGTACCGTTATTTTTGGTCTTAAAAAAAAAAAAACGTGTGGGGGGGGAAAAATTGCGAGACCCACTTTTTTATTTTTAGTCTTCGCTATCATCGTAATGTCAACTTTGATCAAAATCTCGAGTTCGATTTTTATTACGAATGCATAACTTGCCTTATAGTACCTAAGTATAAGTCGCAAATAAAAATTTAGTTGTAAAAGCTTTTTTGGCATTTAATCCACAAAAATTGGCATTTCGTCCTTGTGGCGACCTAATAGTGCTTTTCATATCGTGGTCTATAAATCTTTCACTTGCAGTCAATAAAAGCTGAAATACTTCTAGCAGACCATGAAGTTTTCAACGGGAAAAACAAGTTTCAAAAAGAATATTTAAGTTCCATTTATATAAGGTACATACATATAAGAGAGCATCAACGTTGTTAGGGAATGTAAATCTGTCGAAAAAATAACGAAGTTTTAAATAGCGAAATTCTGTAGGCACTGAAGCTCAAAGTTGTAGCTATCAAACGTAAATACACTCTTCTCCAGTTTCAACGGAATTTAGGTACATGTATGAGTAACTTATGAATAAGGAGGGTACATACACTTGTCTATGGATTAACTATTTTCACTTTTTCTAAGAATCTCTCGAATGTTTTCATCCTGCTATGAAAATTGCACTTTACAAACGCACCATCATTCATAAACGTTTCGCAGGTAAATTTTTTGTTTTGTTCAAATCAACGCTAACTTCAAGTGTGTTTGCATAAAATACCTAACAACTAAGAATTCAACATACCAAGCTTCGTTAGCGTTAAAAATGTTGTTAGTTATTTAAACGAGCCAGCAAAGACTGACATTTCACAAAAAAAAAAAAAAAAAAAAAAACCCTAAAACTATTCATAGTTTGTAATAATTATTTAGGAAACGTTCTTTGCAAAAACTTTCCCTTCACTAGAATATCCTACCATCAGAGAGAAGTACGACAAAAAAAAAAAAAAAAAAAAAAAACAAATACGAGGCTACGACTTTTCTGCCCCCAAGCTCGAAACCTTTCCCAAATGCATGCAAAACGAAAATAAAATCCTTTAAATTAATTATTTAGAGAAAAACGTTCCTAACGAATCGGTGTGGTATGCGAGGTTGTTTTTTGTGTTTTTTTTTTTCTCATATTTTATTTTATGTGAGGTTTAAAAAACTTTCTTTTTTTTTACTCTGTCCGCACTTCACCAGCAGACCTAATTCTTTTACATTTTACACTGTGATGCTGTTTCTGCCGCAGTTTCCTTTTTAAACAAACACACACACACACTCACAGTCAGAAAAACTCCATTTGGAAGGGCATTTCATCCCGGAGTGAACTAAAATATTATATGGAAGCAGTAAAAATTATATGTTCTTCCGTTTGTTAAAAAATAAAATAAAAAATAAATATATTTAGTAAATATTTACCCAAGTTCTTTTGACATAATAGACCCTACCAAAGAATGAGCAAATAATTTCCAAAAAATAAATAAAAAATAAACTTTTGATGGCAAAGTAAAAATGTGGTTTTAGCAAGGCAGAAAAAAAAAGTATTAAAATAAAAACTTTCACTTCAAACTTGGCCCTTTGGAACTGACCAATGGCATTTTTAGTGGTCGTCCAGCCCATATAGAGAGCTCTTAAACAAAGTTTAACTTAATTTAAGTTATGCACTTTCATAAGTGTGCAGCTGGCAAGACCTTTTTATGGCCTCAGAAGATACTCGTAACAAAGCAGATTACACGGAAATAGGATGAGCCGGCATACCCGCATACTTAAACCTTTAGTTTAAGGCGAAAGAAATTAAAAGAAATATGAAACTTTAAATAGAACTTACTTTTAAGCAGATATAGGTATTCCTATAAAATAAATTTAATTTCGAAAAGGCTTAAAATTGTAGAAAGTTTGCTCTTTGCGGCGATTTAACGAATTCATCATAAACGTATCTCTGTTTCAGCGTTATTTGTCTTAACATCGATCGGGATTAAGGTACCTTATAATTGCATCACTTTTGGTTAAAAAATCAAGAATAAAACTGTGACTGGGACTCTACAAAAAGAAGAAAAGAAACAATACCAATTTTTCTTTTTTATAGGAACTATAAATCGTTTGTCAAAATCCGGCGGCGCCATCTTTTATGTTGTTATGTGGCAGTAGATGAATGACATGTTGATGATCTCTAACGGTTCTGTGCTGACAAAATTCGAAACCAAACGGCGAATAGAGTGTAAGACGTTGGTTTTTGGCCACGATGTGCACGTTGAGTAAACACAAGTGAACGACTATTTGCAATGTACAGCGCTTTGTTTCGGTGTGAAGCGATTTATGCTAAAAATTGTACTAAATCAACGTTTCGAAAATATTACTAATCAAGTGAATCGGTTGATAAATGTCAAAGATATTCAATATTCACAAAAAATAGCGCACCCGTAAGTAAAATCGTTTCTCTACTCTGGTTGAAAAAAATTTAAATATACATATGTGCATTTTTATAGCAACTCTGTCCTTCATCCGGAAATGAATACTTGGTGAGGACGGAGTCTATAGAGTTTGTTCATTGAAAGGTCATGTTCGTCAAACAAAAATAGAACCCGAGTGAACGCATCATTTTATGAATTGTGGGTGCTGGACGACTAATTTGGTTTTATGGTAGTTGCTATAAAAAATATGTTTTAAACATTTTTAAACTTGGGGTGACAAGAGATGTTTGTGTATTGGATAAACATGAATAAATATTGGACCAAATAACACTATGTTCTTTTTTGCGATTGCTGGATGACATTTTCTTGGTAGTTGCTATAAAAAAAGAAATATTGAAAATTCGTTTTACTCAGGGTGACAAAAGCGATTTTCTCTTATGGGCAGACATGACCTCTCAGTGAACTAACAAAACCTATTAGCCCCGTTTTCATTTTAAGGTGCTAGACAATTTTTGAAAGTTGCTATAAAAAATGTTGCCATACAAATTTTTGCTATAAAAACAATTTTAAAATTTTCTTAACTAAAGGTGAACTTTTAGAATTTTTACTGTTGATCAAGTGAAAAAAACCAATCAAAATGGATCTTCTCTCCTAAATTTTCATTTAGGAATCCTGGACATTTTGTATAGTAAAAAGATGTTTTGCATGTTTTTCTTATTTAACTGAATCGAAGTTTTTCATTGAAAAATAAATGTTTAAATATTTGCTTTAACTAAACGTTGAAAAGTGTTGTTTTTTTAACTACAATGGCCAAAAGACTCTAAAACAACCATCTCAGAAATTGAGTTCAAGGTTCTGGCTTCTCGCAGGTACAGAATTCCTGAACACATTTCGTACGAAAGATTTATTCAAGTAAGAAAAATAATCAGGAAAAACTCCTGAATGTTTTTTTTTTTTTAGAAGGGAAAACGGGTGGTACACTCCTACTTTCATAGATTGACTGCTTACTTAGGCGCTTGGGTTACAGATCTTCAATAGCCACAATTTTTTTGTTTAAATATCCATAATACCATCAACTGGACCCATGGGATTTCGAGAAATAATAAATTTCTCAAAGTAACTGAGCCAACAAAAATTCTTTCCTATACTCCTATGCCTTATAAGTAGTGCCGTGCAATTTCATCAAAAAGACCTAAAATAAGAATTATAGGCATTATGGTTAATTTTATTTAATGAAGGTATTTCGAAAATCTGACTTATGAAGTAAATCTTAGATTCGAATCCATGACATCAAAAACATTTAGAAAAGGAAAGTGTTGTAAATATGTATGATCTACATTTCAGTAAAAAACAAGCAACAAGTGATGGCGAAACCGCTAAAGGTTAAATTAACTTTTATCTTGCAGAAATCTGCGCTGGAATTTGTTCTCAAGGGCTAATGACTACCCTTAAATTCATTAACACGTTAAAACAGACACACCGATACACTATGGTTTTGAATTTCTGAATATTACAATGGCAAGGAAAAATAGATTCAGGAAATGTTTTTTACATTCGTATAGCGTAGCAAAAATCTATAAACTGTAAGCATTCCTAGAAGACGGCCCATTTCGGCCTGAAAACTAAATTAATACTAAAATAAAAAATAAAAAATAAATTTGGTGGTGCAACAGCTCGGAGTGAACCTGGACCTAGTGACTTACAACTCTCAACCATTCCTGTGTGCGTGTTACCAGGAACGAAGGGGACCTACAATTTTCTGCCGATTCCTAACGGCTTATGAGCAGCACTTTCCATGACAAGAGATACTCTTGGAGAATTTATCAATTCCTCGCAAGAGGCAGTACACCCCTAAAAAAAACTTTATTGCAGCTGCTGAGAATCGAACTCGAGACCTTTCGCATGACAGTCCAACGCACTAACCATTATGCCAAAGGGTAATACAATACTAAAATTATTATCTGTTTTATTTTTGATTAAGAAATAATTTTAAAAAAAACTTGAAATCTATAATAGTATTTGTTTTATATATAAAACTTAGAGACTACTTAGAGACTACCTTAAACTATTTTCAAGCTGATTAAAACTACTGGAAAATCGAACAGCCACAGCAACGTTGTTTTTTTTGTGCTACCTATATGATGTAAGTCGGCCACGACACTAAATCGACTGGACTTTAATTATCGAGTAAATCGGGATTGAGCCCCCAAAACTGGTTCTCTGGCTTCCTCCTATTTCTTCGGTCCTGATTGAACAAAGTCCTACAACGTGGTTGATAAGCGGAACCGCCTCTCTATCCTGAATCAGCCCTCGACTGTCTAAATAGAGCAATGAATTTGGTGAAATATAGCCACTTATACGCACACTCTCGAAATATTCATTGTTGGGTTAATAAGCCGCGAAGATTAAGCTATTAACTGAGGCCATCACTCCTTCAATATGACCCTGAATCAGCTTTAGATAGATATTATCTATTCTGTTTAAATTGGCTCCGTTGTATAGCGCTCTGTGTGATCCAATGCAGCGACGTAAGCACTGCCTCTCAAACACCCGAATCTTTTCAATTTGATATGGGGCAACGTTTACACATACCGGGCATCCATCCCGGCAATCATCGACCTGATGAGAGCCATGTAGCAAATCACCTTTACCGTGCTGTCAATCCGGCTGCTAAAACCGTTTCGTCAGGCAAAAAGTTCCACTAGCCTAGTATGTCGAAATACAAATACTGATTCAACCAAATACTAAGCTACTTTACTACTTTTTTTCTAGCCAGAGGATGTCCATATGGGCGGCCCCACGATTGCCAGCTTGCGTCAGTTCTTTCTTGTATCCAGCCAACGGAGTCCTGAACAGAATCGTGTCAGATTTCTGAAAGCTGTTTTTCAAAATCCACTCATCACAATATTGCTGAATCTTGTCAAAGTCACGCGGCAACTTTAGATGCCGTTCTGTACGCAATAAGATCGTCGGCATACGCAATTACTTGAGTTAGACTACCTATCAGATCTCTGGTGGAACCACTGGAGTATTTAAGAGTGTAAATGCCGCGAATTTCCATTTCTCTTTTAAATATTTTCTCTTATTTACTAACATGAAGGACTTCTTCGCTCATAGAATCTATCTCGCTCCGAGGACAGAGTATATCTAATAATGAGTAGGGACACTCTCTACACATATGCAAGTCCTACGAGCACAAATAAAAACAAGAACAAAAACAAACAATAAGCGTGAGAAGTTCCAAAGTATTAATTTTAATCCTTACGACAATTCACTAATGTAAGAAAAACCCACAATATTTTTTTCAAGCACCACCACAAAAAATCTCATTCGTAAGATATATAAATGCAATATTTTTTCATAAGGTTTTTTTAAAGGCGCGATAGGTTGGTTGCTTGTGAGCGTATTTTTTCTCTGTGCCGTTCTCTTCTTTTGAGTGACCATATTCTTTTTTTTCGTGATACTGGATTTATTTCTGTCGATTAATTTTTTTTTAATGATATAGACCATATAAATAAATCTTAAATTTGTATTTCATTTTTAAATATTGAAATATTCATTTGATATTTGTTTGGTATTCTCAAAAAATAAAACGAAGCCACTTTTGGTTGAGTAGTAGCAACAGTATTTTTACTTCTTAGGTATTTTTTTTAAGAAGTTGGTCACACTAGGAGGAGTGGATTGGGAATTGTTTACATTTTTTTCATAATGTATTTTCAAAGGCGCGACGAGTTGAATTCTTATCTCTCTTTCACCATCACACTTCTTATTTTCATCTATTTCTCGTTTCTGTGTACTTAAAAAAAATTTACTGATTAGAAACACGTGGAGAGTGTCCCTACTCATTATTAGATATACTCTGTCCGAGGATACCATACTTGGCCTTACAAAAATAGTTTCTTTAAACAAGACCCTTGTATCGAGTTACGATCACATACATTTAAAATGGAAAAAGTGTCGATCTTCCGAGTCGATGAAAAATTTCGCATGTGTACTCGCTTTATGTTTTATTCTGAAAGACTCAACCCAGATTTTTAAAATGTCTTATCCTGAATATGCTGCTCTTTATTACTTAAGTAAGATAACAATTTCGTATTTTATTGCACCCTTACTTCTTCTGTTTGATCTATCAGTGCCATAATTTTTGTCAAGCTTACATTTTTATGATGGTGAGCGAGGTTCCAAGACTATTAAATAACTACCTAAATTATGATTCGGTAGTCAAAACATTCGGACACCTCACTCAAATTTTCGGTCGAAATAAATCGTCCTACTCTAAGAACAGAGCATGTTGTTATAGTAGATAAATTTGAGCAGGACCTGTTCTAGAGAGCGGGGCTTCCATTGCTTTCACAGAACCGGGGCGCAAGAACACCAAAGTGGCTCCAGCTCAGTTTAGTAAAAAAGAATGCAGAAAGAAATCAGTACACGCGCCTTTTTATACAAATAGAATCGGCACTAGCCATCGACAACTCAATCGAAAACAATCTTGCGCAACATATGACGACGTCATAACAAACTTTGCAACTACCGAAGCAGGCTCAAAGATTTTCAATAATCATTTTGATTGATATTTTCTCCATGTTCCCAATTAATTTATGTTTGCATTAACAACCATTGACTTTTTTTATTTTCATTTAAACATCCAAAAAATGGGAGCCAGGGTGCTAGACGCGCTCGGAAAGGCCCTGAAGTTGAGTCAACATAGGCACTACTCAATGTTCCGAGTGCCAGTGACAACAACTCACCGATTGAAGTGTCAAAATCATCTCAGTCAATTTCGAAATACGTCAGATCAGTCAGCTCCCATGATTTGGGAATCTATTAGTCCAAATAGTGACGAATTTTTGATGAAACCTGTTCATCAATTGATCGCTGAAACTTCTTGGATTGAAGAAAATCCGGCATTTCATAGTTAGATACGTATGTCCATTCAATAACAAAACATCAACTCAATTTTCGTGAATACTTCTTTGCCCAACACTTTAACAATGAGTGACTCAAACTCTCAATGAAAACCTTGGTTAACGAACGAATCTATAAATCCCCATCATTCAAAAGTTCTTGGGTAATAAGTTAGGTGCCAGCCAGTGGCGTAGCGTAGGGGGGCGGGGGGGCGGTCCGCCCCGGGCGGCAAGCCTAGGGGGGCGGCAAAATGTCGCCGGTGATGCGGGTAGAGTAGAAATCATGTTTCATGACAGATCGTTTGACAAGTCAACAAACAACAATGATGTGAATTTGAAATTTGCCACCCTATCTGTGGTTCGTCGTTGACCGCTTTCGTGAATTCGTAGACGGTGAGTAGGGCCGTAAGAGTGCATTCCGTATTGTCGCGCTGATCGCGAAACTAAAACAAAACCTTCCGAAACTCTCGCGAAACTGAAAGGGAGTGTTCCGAAACATATGATATGCATATGCGAGATATGATAAGATAACTAGGATTCGACGGAAACGTTATTCTAGTCTCAGCCAGCTCAATGTTTTTGCTCCCTCCCGCATCACAGAAAGTTATTTCGATTGTGTTATTTATAGTTTAAATACTGTTGAATCTTCTAAAACTAAGCAGTTAGTACTTTACTCAACCTTTGAACTAGTTTTTGAAAATGAAAAGAGTTAAAGGAAGCGGCGCGGAATACCGCAAGAAAAAGGCTAAGAAAGAAGCAGACGCGAAGACGCGAAATATTTCAGTTCTAGTTCTGGTTCAAAAGCTACGTTAACGTCTTCGGCGGCATCCAGCAGCAGCGGAAGTGATTCCAATGTAAGTAAGATTCCTCCATCTACAATCGTGAGTGGCCTAGAATTGTCCTCCGGCCAATATTTTATTTTACGGGCAGAAGAAGAAGACGTGCCTGCCGTCGAAGTTGGAAGTCGTTCTGGTCCCACCACAGAGCAGGGTCAAGACGAAGTCGACTCACCAGAAGTATCTCAAGGATCTAGTCACAAGCCTGCAGAAAAAGTGAACCTCGTGAAGCTGTAAAGACGCTTAAAAATAAGTTTGTGGAAGTTCTTGAGGTACTGGAAGAATTGACGGATCGGTAGCCAGTCTTCTTCTGACAGTCATACAGTCATTCAACTTCCTCACTTTTCTTAACTTTTGAGCTGCAGAGCTACCTGAAGAAGATGACGGACAGATTTACCTGCAGCAATGTGGACTGAGTGTGGATAAGTGTGCTCAGAAACTCTGCGTTTTAAAAGCTCTCCTGGTGGAGAACAGAGAACGTTTCGTCCAAGCCGCAATCGACTTTTCTAAGACTTTTTGGAAAAAACTCGGAATCGATATCAAAACGAGTACAATTCGCAGGAAAAAACGCATGCATGGAGATGAATCCGCAGATGCAGCTTTGTCTCACGAGCCTCATTCGAGGCTCGTAAAATTCGTTTATGAAACCGCTAATTCTATTTTACTTTCAATAAAAGATACTTCATTGCCTGTGAAATGATGTCTCGAAATTTAATTTTAATTTAGTATTGAATGGGGGCGGCAAAATGGGTCTCCCGCCCCGGGCGCCGAGATGGTACGCTACGCCACTGGTGCCAGCACCAGCTATTATTCTAAACAGTCATTTTTTTAAGAACCAACAACCATATCAGTGTTTTCGTAGATTTCTTGACAATATAAATTACGAGTACTATAATTAACCATACCTATAGCTACCCGTACTTATTGTTCAAAGAAGCATCAAGCTAGTGCTAAGCTCGAAATTGCAAAGTCTAGATATGCATAATATTGCATTTAAATTGCCATTAAATTATACCAATGACAGAGTGACAGAGTCTACTGACATCAGAGTTAGGGAAAACACTGATTTGGATGCAGCGCGGGGTTCCATTTTAATTGTTTAAACGTGTGCCTTTGCAGCAAGGTCTGAGTATACGTATATTCGCTTAAAGGAAAGTTTACAAGCTATTTGTTTTTAAATTTATAATGAACTTTAAGTTTGCAATAGGTTGACTGAAGTTTTTCGCTTCTAATGTAGAAAATTGATTTCCCAAGCGATGTTTGTTTCATCATTGTCGACCTGGAGGTAAAAGGGACTTTTTTTTTGTTGTACGAGTATTTCGAACTTATTTACACAAGCCATGCAATTGGGTAAAAGTATAAGCAAACAATGGGCAACCAACGAACCAATTCGCTTTTCAATTTAGCGTGTATTGTGGTAAGGTTCGAAGGGAGTTAGGTTATACTATGTACATAGGTGTTGTTGCTCGGGTGCTATTTTGTACAATCTAGTCCCTGCTTCAATAAATAATACACAAACTTGCGAGGATACCATAAGTACCATCACACACAGTCATATAGAAGCGAAATAGTGTGTATAGGGTGATATAGGAGATTGTGCAATATTGACACACATCTAGTTGTGGTATTGATGATGATGTTGCTGCCTGAATGGCTCTTGGAAGTTAATCAGTAGGTTTTTGAAGTATAGGAGGAGTCTGCGTAACCTAGGTATTGTATATGCATGGTTTGATTTTAATTAAGAAAACACAACGACCACGTAATTAGAAATGCTCAGGGCTTTTGTTAATGTAAATATGTAATAAGTATACCTATACCTACTGTAAAAATGTGTTCTTTTACCTATATAATGCCAACGCTTGTGGTAATTTCATTTTTCATCGCAAATCACTAGACGTAATTAAATTTAGAAAATTGAAATGCCCTCATACCTAAAAGAGAAAAATAATATGATTTTACCATTTAAGAATTTGATCGTTTTTAACTAAAAAAAAAAAACTAAAAACAGTATTCATAATATGTATTATTCTAGCCTGTCATACAATTTCTTACTTGCGAAATAAAGGTACTGTATGACAAGTTACGCATTTGTAAAAATATCGAACTCGATATTTCGAACAGATTTGACATTACTATGATAGGAAAGACGAGTTAGCACTCGCCACTTGCTCCCTTTTAATTCCAATTCATAAATGTGTAACAGTCAGTGACTTGTGACAGATGAGCCAATATAACTAGCCAAATTCACTTTTATTAACATTAATCTTAAAGCGATCTTAAAGTTAGACAAAACTTAGTAAAAACTAGCTTCTTATCAATATCTTACAATATAATAACTTACTGGCTCTATGCGGAAGCTCTATCTGCACTGAGGAAGAATTGTTTTGTACTCATTACAATTTGAGGAGGAATTGTTTTGTACTCATTACAATTTGAGGAAGAATTGTTTTGTACTCAGTACAATTTATGTATTCATTGCATTGATTTCTGTAGCCATTATTTATGTACTGAGTTTATGTTGAAACCTGCCCTGACAACATATGTACGTTTTGTAGACAATAAAGAGTAATATGCTCTAATTAAATAAATATGTACCCAATACAAATTGATACGTAGCGAATAAATAACACTATGGACTAATAAATAAGTACTGTGTACACAGCAAAATAATAAAAATGTCTTGCTAATCACTTTGTGCATAGGCTAAAACTTCTTTTACTCACTACATATTTTTAGACACCTCTATTTTAACTGGCTGGTTTTTCTTTTTTCTCAAACTACATAACTACAATATTAATTTACTTAAAAAAAATTAACTGTTACTTGCTTGACTTGACTTAAATTGCCAATACTGGAAGAATTCATTATACTCGTACAAGAACTGAATACATTAAAATTAAAGGTTTTTCACACGATAATGTAAAAAAATAGTTTGTTCAATAAAAACGTGTACTCAATACTATATCTTATTACATGAATACACGCTGCTTTTATCCATTACATTACATAATTTTTTGGCTATTAGGAATATATTTTTTTGTTGTGATAGTTGATTTCAAATATTTATAAAGCCGATACATATGTTTCATAAATATGTAAGGGGTACATATCGTCTGTATTACTACAACAGACACATTTTTAATGGACTTACCGAATAAATATTGACTCAGTACGCTTTACATGTTCGAAAGTAACTTGCAGCGATAAATAATAAAATGGCGAGGATATTGTAGAGGTTAAAGATCTATGTTGTCATTACATATTTCAGTTTAATGCAAATAGTGTACTGGTTTCATAATTTATGTTTTGTGTAAACATTTTGCCAAGTGTTTATTCCTCCAATTTTAATCAGAATTGGTTTTTCAAAAAACTCCACCAAATATTTTTTTGGCTTGTGACCTTTGAGTTTGTATATTTTGAATTTATGAAATCCATGGTTTTTCAACTACAAAATATGAAAGTACGGTTATTTTTATTTAATTTTTTATATGCGTATACTTTCATTAAAAAATATTTATTCCTTAAATCGCTGTTAGGAATATTTTTATGCAGTGCTCGCGTAGATCGAAACAGTAATATTAACCTTTCTTTAAAACATTATATTTAAATAAGAATTAGAGTAAGTTATAAAAACTCCAAATTCTCAACTCCGGGTAAGATTTCCTGTTAAAACTACCAACTAACACCTGTTTAACACGTATACAATTATTTTTGTATCTCGAATACTTTTTTATCTGTATTTCCAAATAAACACAAACTATAAAGACTGTTTAGGTGCAGAATAAATTCCAACATATGTACGCTACGTAATCCGTAATCCGCGTTTAAAGGGTTTTTAAAGTCATTTTCCTTAAAAAAAATAAGCTTTGTTTCTTTGTTTATTAATAGGTATCAAGGATTTGAATTCCAAAATAAAAACCAAAGAAATATATGAATATATAATAATTTCTTTGAATCATAAACAAGATTAGAGACGGATTACATTTCTTTTGCAATGAATTAAGTGCAGTTAGTTCTCTGTTGGTCTTTTGAGACAGATAGCATCTTTTGTTGTTGAACTTGTTTGACAATCTGTAAACAGTAAACTTGTACAAAATCTGTAAAAATCGTTTCATTACCTAACTATCCATTGCTTATCCATGAAAAAGTCAAATTATATAAGAACTTAAGCAATATTGTAAATATATTTAATCATGCTGAATCTAAAAAAAACTTAAGAAATTTTTATTAAGTGTAAAGACAGCTTAAATATATTTGTACACTCAACTTAACAACCTCCATCACATGTTTAAGAACTATACTACAAATTCTTTCAACTTCTTAGGCATGTTTAAGAAATATAATATGAGTTTAATCAAGGTTATTTAAAGAATGTTTAAATAGTTAAGAGCGCTCATCTAAAAAGCCCATGAAAATTAAAGTGACATTATTTAAATACAGCTTAAGTTCTCAACTTCAAAACTCGGACATGTTTAGACATTTTAGTAAGAATTTAACCAGTTTTGTGTAAAGACAGATTACATATAATGCTAAACGCAATCTTAAACTTTTTTAAAAACTATAATAATGTTTTAGTCATGTTGATTAAAGACAGATTTAATGTGAATTACACTCAACTATCCCATGTTTAAGAACTATAATAAAAATTTAGACAACATTGTGTGGAGGCAGATTAATATTTATCCATTCTCAACTTAATCTCCTTTTTCGTAGACATGTTTAAGAACTATAAGGATTCAGACAACGTTGTGTAAAGACAGAATAAACATTTATCACACTCAACTATGCCCTGTTTAAGAACTATAATATGCATTATATGAATTAAAGGGACGTTGTTTAAAGATAGTTTAAACATTTATCAATCATGCTCATCTAAACAACTCCTAAGACACTCTTGAAAGTAAAATGCACGACTGGGTCGCACGAACTTGCTCCTATGTAATAGACTAGGAATTCAAAAAACGAATGTTATTAGAGAAAACTGTTCATAAGGATAAAATTAATTTTTTAAATTCTTTTAGTAGTAAGAGACAAAAACAGAATGCTATGCAAATATGAATTTATGCAAGAACAAAAAATTATAAGTCTTTGTCGTGGTTTCTTAAAAAAAAGCTTTTATATACAAAATTTTGGTATGCTTACTTTAAGTTTTTATTACTGTACGAATGAAAATTAAATTTCCAAATAAAAATATTGCACCGTTTTTGAAATATTAAATTTTCCAAAAAAAAAAAAATTTTTTCAAAAATTCAAAAAATCTTTTTTTTTAGTTTTGAAATGCAATGGATTTTAGACTTTTTAGAAGCATCTCTACAAAAAATTTCATTAAAATCCGTCATGTCGATAATAAGTAATTCAAAATTTAAAAAAATAGTTCTATGGTAGGTACAAGCTGTAATATCTTAATTTCATTTTTTTTATTAAATTAAAGATCGTTAAAATTAAATGAAACAAAAAAATTTTTATCAAAATTCTAGGCTCAGTTTTCGAGAAAAATACGATTTTGGAAAGTCATTTTTTGACATTTGTATGGTGGGTACCTTTATTTCTAGGTAAAATAAAATTGTTTTTCATACATCTTGTAGACTACGAGTATGTTGATAAACTTTCATTTATCAAGTTTGAAAAAAATCTAATATAAGGTTTTTGAAATATGTATATTGAGTTTTAAAAAAAAAATTTGAAATTTTTTTTAAAAACCCAAAAAAAAAGTTTTTTGAAAATTTGAATACATAATTCTATTTAAATTTTTGGGGAGCTTTAGCAAAACAAAAATGATCAAAATCCGTTGTACCGTTTTTGAGAAAATTAAAAACTAAAAAAATAGTTCTTTGGGGGGTACCCTCAATAACCATTTTTCGGAAAAAAATTTTCATTCAGTACCTAGCTTTAACTAAATAAAATTTTTTTGTATCTTTTTTTTCAAATCTGTCGAACAGTTTTTGAGAAGAAAAATATTTACAAAATTTCGAAAAAAAATTCGTATTGCAGGTACTGTTATTTTTGGTCTTAAAAAAAAAAAAGAAAAAAACGTGTGGGGGAAAAAATTAAAAATGATATCTACCGAGTTTGAAGAAAATCGGCCGAGCCGTTTAGACTGTAGTCGAACCGACAGATAGACAGAATTGCGAGACCTACTTTTTTAGTCTTCGCTATCATCGTAATATCAACTTTGATCAAAATCTTGAGTTCGATTTTTTTTACGAATGCATAACTTGCCTTATAGTACCTATAAGTCGCAAGTAAAAAGATTATTTTGTATACTGATATGAAGTAAAAAAAACTAGTTCCGTCGCAACCCCCTTAAATTAGCTCCTGGCTACGCCCCTGTCATCATCTGACGTCCATAGAGCCATTAAACTCCATCAATTATCCTTGTTACAGGTACTTATTTTTAGTTATAAATCAAATAGGTTAATAAAAGCAATTTCACCCGGCACCTGCAAAATTGAGCTGCCACCCTTAAAAACTCAGTTAGTTACACACCTCACAGCATGCAGATAACAAGCTTAACTCACAAATCGTCCACCAAATATGCACTGTAAAATTTTTCAATAGATATAATTCTCTTCCCTGTATAAGTCTCCTATATTGTGTATAGGGGCCATGAGGCCCATGTAAAATTCAGCAAACATCGGTAGCTAACATTTCGAACCGCGCAAAGTCGGCGTCGACCGTCCGCACAAATAATAGATGACCACGTAATCAATATTGTGTTTTTGGACTACAATGTTTAAATTTCTTTTATATTTGAGCAATACCACCACCGGATGTCTACCATGCTGGATTTTGGAAATTTGTCTACAGGGCTGAATATGGTGCCATGTTGTTTATAAACGCCGTGTACCTAGTCGATGATGAAGGCTCAGAGACCAATCAGTTACAACAACACCAATGAAAATTTATTTGGAAAAAAAACTAGTTTTATCGTTGTGACGATGTAAACTGCTGGTGCTGATATGAACTAATTGGATTACCTATTCCCGCACTGTTGACCAGGTGCAATTAAAATTCCATTCCTGTGTACCGAAAACCGCTCGCCTAGCCGCTTGGCGGGATTCATTCAGCAAGAGCCAATTCTACGGCAGGCAAGGCGGATGCGGAAGGACATTTGTTCACTTCGTCAAATTAATTGATGAAATTAATTTGTTACGAACAGAGGCGCACAAAAAAAGTTTTTTTTTTTATATTTTTATGGTGTTGCTTCTATATAAAACGGTGTTAATTGACGAAAATCATACGAATCAAAGCCTCCTGAATTGCCTTTTTAATTTGCCGCTATATTCCATCAATCAGAACAGTTAACATCGTCATGGGGAGATGCGGAGCGGGCTCTCAACTTTTGATGCAAATGCAAATCCAGCGACAGCACGGTTTGATAAACGAGTACATCGATCCCTTATTAAAACACACGCGGACGATAACGAGAAGCACGATGACGGTGATGGCAGAAAATTCTGCCTCCCCTCCTCAAGCCTGCCGGAGATGATGATGGAGCAGCTCGCATCTCAAGGTAAGCCACTGCATTCCATTTGAATGAGCTTATAGGCATGAGCATATCGCCGAATGAAGCGTTGCTTCTACAACTGCTACTCCAATCGGATTATCTAAGAAGTTTATGATTGCTTAAGTTGGCTCCGAAACCAGTAACACAACAACAAAAGCCAGATGTTCAACGATTTGCCACCACAGCAGCAGCAGCAATGATTCTCATGCCTTGATGATCTATTAGCACGATGAAGAGGTAACTAATGAGAATGGCCTCCAAGCACCGGAGTGCGCCTTCAGACTTCTGGCTCTGATTCACATTATTTGATTTTTATTGAAATGCTTTACGAGTATAGGACTTACTCGTACATGGTGCAGTTGGTACATGGGACGTCAGTTAGATTTTTATTAACGATTATATCGTAGATTCTATAGCTCGTGGTTGCAGGTGTTTAGAGCAGGTTGTACGAAGCTTTGAAAATTTAAGGAATGTGTCCGAATGTATCTCTGATAGCTTGTTACGATGTTGGAATTGGTATTATGCAAGAAGTCTGATGTGTCTTTGTTGCAATTTTAATAATTCTTTAGTGTTGTTAAGTGACTGAGTAATATGCAAATTTTTTAGTCCAATTGTATTTAGAACTTCGTTGAATTAGAATTTGATTAATATAAAGACTACAACTTTTTAAATTGCTCTGTAAAACAACTTTGCGTAGAGAAATTTAGAGTTTTGGTCAACTTCTTCCGTGATGGAGAAGTTTTAAAAAGTTGTATCCTCCATATCTTGCGTTTGTGCGTCAAGGTAGCCGTAGATCGGACTAAAGTATAAACGTTTTGACGGATTTACATACATTTTGGGACCTATCATATTTATGTGATTCCCTAGAGAATAAATTAGAAATTTTGTTTTAACTCATCTTAAACGGGAAACTACATACCTCAAAACAGTCTCAGTTTTTTTTGAATTTTTCTCGAAAACAGATCTCAAAACTTTGAGTAAACTTCGTAACTGTAATTTCAAATTTTCAAATATTCAAATTTTCTGATTTTCTTGAAGAACTTTTAAAATCCTATATTTTTTTCATTTTCTACGATTCCAATCACTCTGCTTCCAGTTATCTAGATCAAGCTCTTTTGCATCCACGACAACTTGATTTTCATATCGCAAACAGAACGCCTCGAATTTGGGGACTAGGATTTGAAGACCATGTTAGTCATTTTTGTTCATTTGATCGATGGCATTTTAGACAGAGTGTTCGACTTTCTGGTCTACATGCCCATCTTGGTGCAGCTCTTAGAGTTCGAGGTTGTTTCTTCTTCTCTTCGCAAATAAGGCTTATATTCGTCACAGAATATTTCTTATGATGAAGCCCAGTATCATGCTAGTCCCTTCTGCTTGCAGTCCAAAACTCGGCGTTGTAAAGCCGGATTGGTAGTATATCGGTTTTTTAGAGCATGCAGTTTTGCACTCTCTTTTGAAGCGCTAAGACTCTTTAACCCATTTCTTTCGCCAAATCGAAGTAGCAACGGCTTCCTAGGATAATTTTTCGTTAGATCTCCACTGAGGTAGAAGAACATCTTAACTACTTCAAAGAGGTTGCTATCAATATTGACGTTTTGTCCTATCATGTACTTGGTCTAGCTTCATTTATTCAAGACCAACATCTTTCGACTGACCTGGAATCGAAGTTAATGATTCTATTACAGAACTTTGGGTTCGTACGTTGATATTGATATTATCCGCAAACACCGGTAGTTGGACCGATTTGTTGAATATGATCCCCGAGGTGTTAACACCTGCCCTACGTATTATCTGCTGTAGAAAGAGATTGGAAACAGCTTATATTCTTTCATGTTGTTAATTGTTCGACGGAGGTATTTCAAGGCTTAAATCTCTTTGGACAACTTGAGGCAATATGGACATAGGGACTCGTTGGATAAAATGTATCGTTTTGCTTGCGGTCCTATTGAATTTCATACATTGATATATTGTCGCTGTAGGTCTAATACCTCGTAAAGCTGAAAAGTCTATTCTTCAGGAGACATAAAAAAACGATTACAAAATAATTGAAACGCCATTGCGGCTCGTAGAGAGCTTACTTGTACAACCCCCAACCATTCTTGTATAAGTGTCAGCAAGGAAAAATAAATTTTTAGCCGATTATTTGAGCTTAAAAATTTGGCAGAGTTTATAGTTGAGGCTTAATTTATTGATAATCCTCAGTTTCTCAATTCAATTTTAAATAAATATTGTAGATTAAGAGGAATTAAACCTCTGTTGTTGTTTAATTTTGGTTGAAGAGGTATTTTATTTATCCGTAAGCTGAGATATTATTTCATGGTCAACCGGTATATTTCTTGGTAAGGAGGTATTTTCTTGGCATGGTCAATAAAGTTACGAGATATTCTTGGTTAGTAAAGATCCAATTTAGTCCAATAAAAGTACAACTTTAAATAAATATTGTAAGCAACGAAGAATTAAACTTCTTTATTGTTAAATTTTGGTTGAAGAGGTATTTTATTAATTCGTAAGCAGAAATATTATTTCATGGTCAGCCGTAGTATTTCTTGGTAAGAAGGTATTTTTGTGGCATAATTTACAGAGTTACGAGATATTTACGCAAAAATAGCTGATCTTGGTTTGTTAAGATCGAACTTAGTCTAATAAAAGTTTAATTTTAAGTAAATAATGTAGGTAAGGAGGAATATAATGTAACTTATATTGTGGTTAAATTTTGGTTCGAGAGGTATTATATTTATCTGTAAGCTGAGATATTATTTCATGGTCAGCCGGTATATTTCTCGGTAAGGAGGTATTTTCTTGGCATGGTCAATAGAGTTACGAGATATTTACGCAAAAATAGCTCATCTTTGTAAGTAAAGATCCAATTTAGTCCAATAGAAGTCCAATTTTAAGTAAATGGTCTAGGTCAGGAGGAATGAAACTTATGATGTTTAATTTTGGTTGGAGAGGTATTTTACCCATCGCAAATCGAGATATTATTTCATGGTCAGATTGTATATCTCTTGGCATGATTGTCAGATTTAAGAGAAGTAAAATAGATCATCTTCGGAAGTAAAAATTTAAGAGATATTAAAAGGAGATATTTTCATGGCTTTCATTAGACAAAAGAATAGATCCCAATGATATGAAATATTCCACCAACAAAAATTCGTCTTTTCGTGTGCTGCTATAGAAATATTTTGACTCGTCTTACGAGACTGACCAGCTCAGATATGTAATATTTAATTTAAAAGTGCATCAATATCTCGGTTACGAGGTATTACAACTACAGCGATGATGTATTTGTTTAAAAATTATTTAAGAAATTTTCAATTTAGGTATATAATTTACGGATAATTAATGCTTTAGCAGAAAAAAACAGTACAGCTTAGAATGAGTGTAGAAAAAAATGGAGATTGTATTATGAAACACTTTGTAGATTTTTTCGACATAACTCAATTATGGTTCGAAAAGAAGTATGGAGATATTTTGTGTGTAGAATTACATAAGCTGCAATATTAAATTTGACATTTTTTAAAACAAAAACTAGTAGTTTCCAAGAAGTTTCTAAAAAAAAACTTTATTAAAAGCGGTTTTCACTGCGCCAAATGTAAGGTCCTGGTTAGGAAATGCTTAAGGTATGCAAATAAAACTCTACACCAAAATAGATACAGTTTTGTCTAAAAACCTGTAAAACCTACATGAACGTTAACACTTGATTACTTGGAATTGTATTCAAACCTTTTTTATTTATTTAACAGAATGTAAAGCCTTTAAAAGAGTCAAATATAAGGCGCCATTTGTACCTTAACTTTAGACAAATAATGCCCAACTAAAGGGTTTTCCAATAAGAGGTGTTATTTTGATATTCAAAGAAAAATGGCATTTTTGGAGATAAATGATCGGATGTTTATTTCATTATAAAGAGGAAGGTATGCCGTTAATAATGGAACACAACATCAGCCAAATGGCCGCCAAGACCACGCTTACAGGACCATATCCTTTTCATGAAATTTTCCATAACCAAATCGCAAAGTGGCTGCCCTATGTCCTCGATAGCCTCACGAATTTCATCTTTGAGGTCTTGAATCGACGCTGGGCTGTTGGCGTAGACCTTATCTTTCACGTGGCCCCAAAGGAAGAAGTCGCAAGGTGTTAAATCACAAGATCTCGGTGGCCAATTGTGATCACCTCTTCGAGAGATAACACGGTCCGGAAACTTTTCCCGTAAAAGATCGATGGTTTCATTGCTTGTGTGGCACGTAGCGCCGTCTTGTTGAAAGTAAACGTTGTCCAGATCAATACCATCCAATTCAGGCCATAAAAAATCATTAATCATCTCTCGATAGCGCAATCCATTGACCGTAACTGTTGCTCCAGCCTCATTTTCGAAAAAGTAAGGTCCAATGACCCCGCGGGACCATAAACCGCACCAAACAGTCACGCGTTGAGGATGGAGAGGCTTTTCAACAATAACTCTTGGGTTTTCCGAGCCCCAGATGCGACAGTTTTGCTTGTTGACGTAGCCTCCGAGGTGGAAATGGGCCTCATCAGTCAAGATGATTTTTCGATGAAATTCCGGTTCATTTTCATGCATTTCAAGGACCCAATTTTAATAATTTCAATGCGTTGTTGAAGCGTGTATCGTTCCATTTTTATTAATAGCGTAGTTTCTACTTGTCAAATGTCAAAAAATGACAGCTTCAAAAGTGACAGCTACCGAAATAGCGGGCTATTCAAAATAACACCTCTTATTGGAAAACCCTTTATTAAACAACTCAGACTGGAGCTAGGAAACAGGATACAATGAATTGCATATTTTATGTTAAGTAAAATAATAAAACTGAAGACCTTTCCGCTCAAAAACATTAACCGAAACCCCTTTGTTTAAATATTTTCTTAATAACCGGTTTAAATATGATTTTGAACCTCAATTTGCTCGCAGAATAAAAAAATAACAGACCTCAAAGAATTATGAATGAATAAAACAAACATCATCATCAGTCTCACCTTGATTCTTCCACTTAACATTTTATGAACCCAAAGATACTAAGAAACCATTTTCAAAAAAAAAAAAAAAAAAAAAAAAAATGTCCACTCAAGTGTACCTATACCATTTCGTGATGGAATCTTCCTTCCTCTTCAAGACCAACTCCCACGCCGCCGCCGCCACGATTGAGACAGAGGGACCTTTTTAAAAGTCATAATCTGTAGCAATTATGACCGCCCAGTGTCAATCCCAAGTAATTTACATAATTCAACTTATTATACCATAACGTCTTGCATAAAAAACAAATAATACAAAAAAATGGTAGAGAGTGTAGGGTACGCGCAAAAAAGTATGTTCCTCGTAAAAAAGACCTATATAATATCACAATCGGGGAATCGAGGGAGATGGGCTCTCTGAGTCAGGCAGTATAGTGGTCTCGTCTTCGCTCGTCCCCTCGAAACATTATCTCTCAATCGCGTCTGCAGCTCATCAATTTTATTCGCAGCGCAAACCATAACCATCCAGGACAGAGCTCCAAGTTCATAAAGTATAAAACATCGCCACAACAACAAAAAATAAAAATCCAGAAAATGTAAAAAATACTTTCAATTGGGTTACTGAAGGTTAAGTGGGTGCCGGTCTTGAAAGAGCATGCAGTAGCAACAAGGGTGCCCTGTAGAGGCCACAGTCAAGACGACCACGAATGCCATGGCGCAGAATAAGGAGGCAAAAAATAATAAAAAGGAGTATACGTTTATTGCATCCACTTTATATAAAAATTCCAACCGCATAGTGACAACATAATCGCAGATAAGTTCCGCATTGAAATGGTATCCTGCCCGGCACACTATATATATTCTCCTAAATGGTTCTCTTGTTCTGCCAATTGTATATACGCTCGCGGGATGATTATGATATCCAGCTTCCAGCATTCATCCTTCCTGCTGCTCTCAGTCCGGCCATTTACACAATTCTCCTAGCAACGACACTCCCGGTCCCGTTTGTTTTTGTCGTTGTTTTCGCAGGCCCGCCTCGAAACTTTAATCGAAATATAACATGGTCTGTTCCAGAGAGGAGTGCAGCATATTTGTCTGTCATCTCTATACTCCTTCACACAATGGAAGCTAACTGCCCCTTACCTTCCGAAACGGGACCGGGGTGTTGTTTACACGAGCGTGGGGTACGTTCAATAATATGCTACGACAATGATGACTTATTAAAATGGTTCTCCCTCATGGTTATGACGTGTAAGAAGAAGACTTTGTCGTCCTTTTAAAGTTGTACCTTGGGTTGCACTTACATCTCTGTGAGTCGTTGCCTGTGGCGCTAGTGTTCTCCTGTTGGTAGTTGCATCTTGGAAAGCTCACTATATAGGGAATTATGCATTCCAAAGTAAACTAATATCGTGTGATGTCGTCTGTCAGACTAGTGGTGGCGATAGGGATATTGAAAGCATTTCTTAAAAACCAAAACCCACACACACACGAGCAAAACCTATCCTCGCATAGAGAAGCGCGTGTCATAATATAAAATAATTAATATCTTTGCTTCAGTTGCTTTTGGGCGGGAGGGTTAAAAGTGTAATTTTTTATTATTACTGTCATGGCAGTGTGTTTATTAAGGTAATATTACCCGAGTATCCATTTTTATTTTACTTGCTGCCCAGACGGAGTGCAATAATTTTCACTACGATGTCGACTCAACACACACATAAGAATTAATGGCAAGCAAAGGAAAGCTAAGGAGAGTAGTGGATTTCTTCAAACATCGTCTGCAGGAATCTGTGCGTTATCTGACGACTCTTAGATAATGATATTGTAGTAGTGGTAAATGTTTGGTTAACGTTTTTTTTTAAGGAGACTCTACTGTAGGGTATGTGGGTTTAACAGTTTGGGACTACTTATTTCAGATCCAACCGAGATGGTTTTCAAATTGAATGGAAGAGTAATTATAAGATACACAATATTGTGTGGTCTCACGTTGGGCGCCAGAGGCAAAATAAATTCTTTCAATTATAGTTTAGTTTCTTACTAGACATTTTTATTGTTTGTTGTGGTAAAATAAATTAGTAGCATGTAACTGACCATTTGTTAATTAAGAGTAAATGTTCTATGAAAATATTGTATTTTGTTTAGGAAACTTTTGTGAACGAAATAGTAAATGGAGATATAAATAATAATGAAAAACAGGTGTCTCAGGGGGGTATTCTCACTTCAAATCATCCTCTGGCTTGAAGGATTTTTTTTATAAAAGGGATTATGACTACCCTTATAATATTATGCTGTACTATAGTGGGAGCGTTTAGGTAAATTGTAGAAGATGTCAATCTACATTAGTTTTGAACGTTTTTACATCACAATGAGGGGGGGAAATCGTGGAGGGCAAAATATTCTTTATTCGCGTAGTGCACCTAAAAAACTAAAAAAAAACTCTATTTGTTGGTACATACGAAGTTAGACTAAAGGGAAAACTTATGAGCATTTGTGCTTAGACCAGTATTACGACGATATTTTTTAAGTTAGAATGCAACTGGTTGTATCTTTTAAGAACTTTGACAGAAAAGCGATAAAACAATAAAACACACGTGAAGTTATAAGACGGTTTAACCGAGTTTCGTTTAACGTGGACACCTGCTTGTATAGATATAGCTCAATTCCACGGAAGGCATACCTTCATCAGGGTCAGATTAAGTCCTGACCATTAACCCCGAGTCAGCCGAAGCTGTTCAGTGGCAATTTGTGACATGTTGCAGCATGTGCACACTTCTTGCTTTGAAGCGAGGTCTATCTAACACCTCTTGAATTCAAGCACGCTTGAAAACCACATGTCTCCGCATTTGGAATAAACCACAGCCACCATGATACTCCCACTAGGGGGCCTACCTCACCGATAGCAATTGAGTGAAACTCAATGGGCAACTATCTCCCATTGTACCAGAATATAGCTTCCGGTGGAGCTTCGCAACCGAGGTCACTTACAGATGGGCTTCTGCAAAACCCTGGGCCTGTCTACCCTTTCAAGAAACACACACCAAAAGTTAGTAGAGGTAGTGACCAACAACCAGTGTAAGTTCCTTTGGTCTTTTATCTACCTTACGTACGGCAAACTAGGAAATATACTCCTAGTCTTTTATTTGCCTTAATGAACCAATAATGATTTCATACTAATCCACAGGAACCATGAGGAGTACATTGGAACCAAGAGATTAACTCCTATCTTATTAGATAGGGACAGTAGGAATCTCGTTAATACATTTTAGCAAATTAGGAAGAAGACATTCCTAATCTTTATTACAATTAGGAAAGATACTCCTAATCTTTTATCACCTTCAGCAAACTAGAACACACACCCAGCAGTATAGCACTTATCCACAGGAGACCCGGATTATAAGTATATTTCTACCTGGTGGCAGGTAGGGACAGTTACCAACCACCAGTGTGCCTCCATTGTTTACATTACAGTGATTAGGGAAGATAACCCTAGATCCTATCTAGTTGGTTCAGCAACTACATACTTACGTACATAGTAACCTATCCACAGGCACCGCGAGGAGGTCGATAGGACCCGGAGAGTAAAGAATCTTTGATAGTAGCACTTCCAATAACGAAAACTCGGAATAGCATAAAACTCCATCAGCCACCGTCCATTCTGAATCATGGAATTACCATCTGGTAGTAGCAATCCACTCAATGAGCTCCTCAAACCTCGGGTATCCTCAGCGATTTGAATCCGGAATTTAATCACGGACTCCTCGAACCTCGGACATTCCTCAGCGATTTGAACCCGAAGAGTAACATTAAAACTCCATCAGCAGAATCACGGAATTACGCTTCAGATAGTTGAAATACCAGTCACGAATCCTTCGAGTCTCGTACATTCCTTAAACTATCAGATTCGATACTCTCCCACCTGTATATAAGACGGTATTCAAGAGAAATAAATTTTTCCATAATGGATGTGTCTCCAATAGGTTTAAAGGCTCTGTTCTGGATTCCATCCAATAGTTGCATCCGCCATAAGATTTTGTCAGTAATATTCTTACCAACAGAAAACTAATATACATATTAAGGTGTTTTATTTCGCTAGTCAAGCAGAAGACAGTTTTGTGTTTTCGAAGCATTCACTCTCAAAATCAGAATCTAATGAGCTTGTATTTCCATAAAGGAAAGACAGGGAGAAACAATGAAGTAAATTAGAAGTTTAAGAAGTTAAGGAAGTGTGTTGGGGACAAAACAGAACCTTGCGGCACACCAGTATTTATCTTTTGAATATCAGACTTATTTAATTCGGATTCCTCGATACCAAATACACCCATTTTTTGATAAAATAGCCCTGTGTCAATGTCTATCAAATACTTTTAGAAGTATCCAGTGTAATTGCCTTTATTTCTCCAAAATGATGTAAAGATTGATTCCACTTTTCGGTGGGATATGCCATCAGATCATCAGTGTGGGGCTTTTGCTTTGAAAGCCGAACTGCCGGTCATTAAAGAGTCTTGGGTTTTCGATTATTCATCAGTTTTTTCATGAACTTTGAAAGAAGGCACGTAAATGCAAATGGTCGGTAATTGGAGAGGTAGGAAGATGTACTTTTTATTTTTGGAAAACGTTTTCGTCAAATATAGTTGTCTATCTACTGTGAAAGAATCCCAAAGAATAGGCAAATGGAAAAGCTCATGCGATGGTTTTGTCGTCCGTCGTAAGTAAACAACTGTTCAAATTTTATTGGTCTGCAACAATCGGAAGTGTGCAATATAATTTACATCAGTTCTGATAAAGTGGGCGGATACCACGCCCCTGAATGGAAAATCTCAAATTTTATATTTTTTTCTTTGTATGTAATTTAAGACCTACCACTTTACCAAATTTCATCGTTTTACAGCAATCGGAAGTGCTCCATTCAACCAACACCAATTCGGAGAAAGTGATCGGATACCACGCCCCCTGAATGTAAAACCTAAAATTTTCCTCTGCTTGCATGACAAAACCTACCGCTGCACAAAATTACAAGATTCTACGATGTCGGGAAGTGCTCCATAATTTTGATGATCTGTTAGTTAGTCAGTCAATTACGGTTTTTGTGATTTTTGAGGCCTTATATCTCAGGAACCGCTTGTGCTAGAAAATTGAAATTCGGTGAGGCGCCTGTGCCTGACTAACTTAGCAAACATTCGGAATTTTAAGTTTCTGACTTCATTGGCACTGAAGATAGAGTGGGGTCAAAAATCGCCTGAGTTTGTTCCTGTAAAAAGGGTGTAGTGCAAGAACCAGCCTGGGCACTACCGTGCCTTTTGATTTGTGTGCTTGTGCCAACGAGTGTTGGGACTGATGGCTTGGAAGAGTTTCTACTACCTTTGCTACTTCTACGACTATTACTACTTTATTTTAAATTTTGTCAGCATTAAAGGGATTGTGACAATACTCAAAATTTTTGAGCACAGTATGAAACGCTCATATGAGGAGATAATTTAAGGAGAGATTGGATGTAAATGCCTATATATCGCAATAATAGGGAACAAATGAGCCCGGTCAATCAATCCTCACTCGTGTAATGGCTAAACAAAAAATCTCTTAACTAAAATTGGGCTCAAGTGTAAGCTGATAGGCGTTCCCTGAAGCGCGAGTATATTTATGGTTGAATTGAATAAACAGTAAATATTAGTTTTTTAGCTCTAAAAAAAAAAAAATATTAATTTATTCCTATAAGTAGAATTGATCTGTTTTCTTTCCATAGGACCATTCATTTTTGAGACATTCTAAAAACTTTTTAACTGATTCAAACCAAATTTTGTACGCAGAAGTTATTTAAATTTTTGTAATGTGATTCGGATTAAACCGAAATCCAACTCTTTTTGAAAACCAATAATGACTACTATGTCAACTTTTTTCAAACTTGTCATTTAGTTACTTGTTTGTTTGTCTAAAAGGCTTACAAACAAAGGTCTCGGTGTTAAAAATAAAGGTACAATTATATTTGATCCTACAAACACTGTACCCACAATTGTGATAAAACAAAATTTGCGTCCCTATGTGCCTAGTTTTGAGTAGAATTTTTCTTTTAAATCAGTACCTCCCATATAACTGTGTTTTTCTTTTAATTTTGAAGATTCGGATTGACTTTTTTCTACCTATATCAGCTTCTATATATGTACTTGCTTCAGATGTCGTGCTTTGCACTCAGTTCTTATGATTTATTATAGTTATTTTGGAAAACGACAACACGCCTCCTGCTTTTATGTCGTCCCCCATCTTAACTGGATCTGATGCTGGGGAATTGTATGATTTATTGTGAAAAGTCATAAAACCCCTTACACTGGACCTTGATCCTTCAGTTTAAAATGGTCTAAGGGAGGTCGTCATTGTACAGCTTTGGTACTAAGGAGCTTATAGCTGAAAAAATTCTCAAAATAAATTCCAAATAAATCACAGGCTGATGTCGTATGTGAGTTCCTTTTATTTAAACGTGAATTTCATCTACGTGTATACGAGTATCAAAGAACTTGTCCCAAAGAACTTGTCACATTTTTAAACAATTTTTATACTTTCGAAGGGAAAGTGACTGATTTCAAAAACAATCGAAAAAAAACTAGGTAGTCGCTAAATCAATACCTTATTTTTAATCAACCTTTTTATAAAATAAAAAAAAAAAAAATTTTCTGAGTTACGACCATATTTTCACTTTAAAAGCTTCGAATTCATTAAATATGAAAAAATTGTTTCCCTTTTAGTCAAAAAGCCATATCTTTCCAAACTTCCATCCCTATTCTCATAAATTTTGCTCAAAACTTCTTTTACTTTTTCCTTCAATAATTATTATTTGTGAATGTATATATGTATATGTATTTCACTTTCACGTCTTTGATTTGAACTTTTGTATTTCCAACCGACTTTTCCGCCCTTTCTGGATCACGTATAGTCTCAACCAAAAATAAAAAAGAAAAACATCATCATCAGTCTTACCCAAAGTTATGACAAAAGTGAAAAAAGATATTATTTTGCTATATACGGAGGAATATTTACAAGAGAATTTAAGAGTCCTGATTGAGAGACCGAACAAAAATAAAAACAAAAAAAAAAGGAATAGAACCAAGAATGGGCGCCGGGAAGAATTTCTGATATGAAGTATAGGATAAATGACCCGGCAACTCATCACAAAACAAAACAACACCGAGAGAAGCAAAACACAATAATGATAATATGTTCGGGAGAGTAGGGGTGTTTCCGGTTCGGAGGGGGGTTAGTACTTGGGGATAACTTTTATTCAAAAGGAAGCGTAATAAAGTTTGTACGATAATTTACCATCACATTGCAACAAAACAGCAACTTTTTTTCAATAAACAACTTTCAATATCTTCCTATTTGAGTCTGACGGAATGGGCAGGGGAGGAGAGGGGTGGTTATATTCTAAGAATCGAGGGCAGTTTTATTGTACACATAAAGGATTTTCAAAACATTATACTTACTCTGTTTTCGCCTTGCCTCTCTAGCAGGCCCGTGGCCAGAATGGGGTCTGAACAGGGCGTGAGCTCCGCTTTTTCATATATTCAATTAAAGTACTCAATTATTATGAATTCCTTTAATCTTTGATTTTAGATTGAATATCTTATCTTGGTTTCGACGAGTTGGGCGAAAAGTAGTTATAGAAGCATTAACCAAAATTCCCCAATTTAATTGTTTTTACAGTAAATTTGAAATCTTACAAACACTTCCCAAAATGTTACGAGCTTGACAAAGGTATGTAATACAAATAAATGGTCAAATTTTCAAAAAAAAAAATTCCGAAAGATCTAAATTTTGATGTGGTTTTGACGTATCTTAAGCATTTTTTTTTAAAAAAAAAAAAACCTACTTAATCGGGAAGCAGAACTTAAGTTTTAAGTTTTTTTTTAAGTCTGAACTGAACAGTCATGCCAGAACCCTGGGTGATCATCAGCCTTTCCCACCTTTAAAATTAAATTAAATAAAAAAAGGCAGAGATGTAAGTGTCACTGAGTTCAGGTTCACTACGACCCGTTGTGCCCTTAGTTAATTTTTTTTATTATTTAAGAAGTGTTAAAAAATGGTGAAACTTTTTTTTAAAATACACATACTGAAAACCATCAATTTTTCAAATAAACAAGTGATTTCTTTGCTTCATAGGAGCGAAAGATTTTTCCGAAAAACCTGTGAAAATGTTGCTTTTTCAGATTTTTGTGTTCTTATAAGGTTATGGAAAGAGAATTTTTCAAAAAAATTGAACTTTGTCATATTTCTTGTCCATGTAAATTTTTTTGACAGTAACCAAATACAAATTAAATTTTAGATAAAATCTTCAAACCTTTTTTGACATACCGAATTTTTCAAAAAAAAAAATACAAAAATCCCAAACAAAAATAATTTATACTTGCGACTTATACAAGTAGGTACTATAAGGCAAGTTATGTAATCGTAAAAAAATCGAACTCGACATTTTGATCAATGTTGACATTACGATGATAGCGAAAACTAAAAAAGTGGGTCTCGCAATTCTGTCTGTCTGTCTGTCTGTTCGACTACAGCCTAAACGGCTCGGCCGATTTTCTTTAAACTTTGTAGATATCATTTTTAATTATTTCCCCCCACACGTTTTTTTCTTTTTTTGAAGACCAAAAATAACGGTACCCGCCATACGAATTTTTTTTTCGAAATTTTATAAATATTTTTTTTCTCGAAAACTGTTCCACAGATTCAAAAAATAAAAATACAAAAAAAATTTCATTTAGTAAAAGCTAGGTAATGGTTGAAAAAAATTTTTCCGAAAAATAGTTATTGAGGGTACCCCCCATGGAACCATTTTTTTTGTTTTTGATTTTCTCAAAAATAGTACCACCGATTTTGATAATTTTTTTGGCTAAAGCTCCCCAAAAACTTGAATAGAACTGTGTACTCAAATTAAAAAAAAAAATTTTGGATTTTTAAAAACAGCTTCAATTTTTTTTTTTCAAAACTTAATATTTCGAAAACCACATTCTAGATTTGTTTTTAAACTTGATAAATAAAAGTTTCTCAATATAATCTACGAGTACAAGATGTGAGAAAAAAATAATTATTTTATCTAAGAATAAAGGTACCCACCATACAAATGTTAAAAAAATGTTAACAAATGGTTTTCAAAAATCGTATTTTTCTCGAAAACGGCCGGCGCCTATAATTTTGATAACATTTTTTTTCTTTCAATTAATTTTTACGATCTTTAATTTAATAAAAAAAATGAAATTAAGATATTACAGATTGTACCTACCATAGAACCATTTTTTCAAATTTTGAATTATCGGATTTTAATGAAATTTTTTATAGAGATGCTTCTAAAAAGTTTAAAAAACATTGCATTTCAAAACTTCAAGAAAAATATTTTTTGAATTTTTGAAAAAAAAAATATTTTTTTTTTTTGAAAAATTCGATATTTCAAAAATGGGTCAGCATTTTTTGGGAAATTTAATTTTCATTCGTATAATAATTAAAACCTATAATTGATGTACCAATTTTTGTTTTTAAATTTTGTATATAAATCAAAAGTTCACTTATGAACTGTTTTTTTTTTTTTTTTTTTTTTTTTTGAAAAATCCTTAAAAATATTGCTTAGAAAATTTGTATATAGAATATTGCTTCAAATTTGAAGACGGTCCTGTATTCAAATTTTAATGGAAATCGGCAGATCCGTTGATGGGAAAATTAAAGAAACTATTCTTTGACAGGTACCGTAAATAACAATTTTTCTTAAAATTTTGTTTAACCAATATATATATAAACCCCTTGGCATAAGATAAGTGCGTCGGACTGTCATGCAAAAGGTCTTGGTTTCGATTCTCAGCCGCTCAAAAAAGAAAAGTTTTTGAGGCATGTACTGCCACTTGCGAGGAATTGGCAAATTCTCTAAGAGCTTCTCTTGTCATAAACAGTAAATTGTACTGGCAGCTGTTATGGCCACCTATTAAATATTGAAACCATTCTTACAATTGTACACATATCTAATTTTTTTTTCAAAATCGTTGGAGCCGTTTTCAAGATGAATAAGTTTTTTCAGCATTTTCATGACGTTGAATGGTAGATACTTTAGTTGCAGAGCTAAAAAACAATTTCAATTTGTCTTCTAGGTAATCACCGAAAACCTTTTAGTAACAAGTTTGAAGAAAATCCCATCAGCGGATTATGCTGTAGGCCGAGGTACAGAAGGAATCGCCGGACCCACTTCTTTCGTGAACTCTCTCAGCTTATTGTCAAGTGTGACAAAAACTTAGAGTTCGATTTTTTTTTCAAATTCAAAACTTGCCCTTTATTATGACCTTGAAAACAAGAAAAAATTTGTTTTAAAAAAGGTACGTGTACCATTAATGTACATTTTTGGGTAGCCCTTACTCGATGTCCGTTATAGAATGTGGGAGAGTTTTGAGAAAGGAAGATTTTCTTTGAATTGGCATAAAAAATCTTATGCCAGGTATTCTAAGAAAAAACAAGATGTACGAGTACTTTGTTGAGCTCAATGAATAGTTAACATTGCACCTAACGAATTAATCAACGAATTCCATCTTGAAGGTTTTCGTTGAATAAATGAATTTAGTTAATAAATAAAAGTAAAGTTCGTAGAATAGAAATAAAAAAAAATTGAGAAACAAGGCCTAGTGACTAAACTTTCATCCATCCCTGCGTATGTTTTGTCGGTAGGAATGCCAAATTCGCATGATGATACTCGTAAGAATCACTTTTATAAAAAGTATCTCCTGTCTTAGAAGATTGTCATTTCATTGCAAGAAACAGTACTCCCGAATAATTTTGATTTTTAGGTGCCAGCGTCTGGGAATCGAACCCTCATCTACGACGAGACAGATCAACGATCTCACCATTACACCACTGATAAAACTTCTTCTTCACCGATTGTTAAAACTTATCATAAGGGATTTGGGACCAAATTTGTTCATCAAAAAAAAAAAAAACTGCCTACGGTACTGCTCTTCGATATTCCACATAAAAGAAATATTAAATAGGTGTAGAAGCAGTTGGGAGTTTTATTATTATCGGTATTGTTATTCTGTAAGACAAATCCTTTTCCTTGAAATCCCCCGATTTTAATGAATCGCCCTATTTCATCTTTTGTTTTGGCTACATTTGATCTTGATTTGGAAACATCTACGAGAAGGCATATAAAATGGGATGGGAAATCAAGTAAATCAGCTTGAAACACAGGAAATTCAAATCGTATTCTTTTACAACATGTATGATCATTAATTAGTAATGATGCGGTTGTTGCTAGGCTTTTAATAAAGAAGACTGAAGTTTTTCTAAGGAGAGGCTTGCTGCATAATGCGGATGAGATATGTTCATAAATGAGAACCTTGTCATTGCCATATTTTCTTTATTCATGAATTAGATAAATTAAGCTCCATTATCCTTTATCATTAGACTCAACCAAATTTTGCGTGGTCTATACCTAGAACATGAGTACAAATAGAGAAAGAAGAAGAGGATAAATTTGAAGAAAACAAAACAAGATAAGCTTATAATTTGCGTTTATTTCTTTTCCTCTAGATTTATGAAATACTTATTGGCCCATATTCCAACAACAAAATCCAACCCAGTACGTTAGTAGTATACCTATCTTATATCTATATTTTTATTCGACATTCAGTCAAATTTTGCATTCAATTGAATTGAACATACATACATACATGCACAGGAAAGGCTGGATAGGTTTTCGCACCATAATATTAATATTGAAGATTTTAGTGAGACGGTAAAAACTTACGTGTATTACGACAAACTTTACAGTTTAGTGCTTAAGCTATTTCTGATTATCAGACTCATTTCGTTGGATTGCTAAGTCTCATTGACGAACAAAGCCTTTTTCGTCACTGATTGAAAGTGAATTTAAATCATATGTCTGGTTGAATTGAATTCTATTGAATTGAACTGATTTGGGGTAAATCGAGTCAAATTGATTTGAAGTAAAGTGGATTGAAATGAATTCAATACAATTGGATTGAAATGAATTCAATACAATTGAATTGAATTAGATTGAATCCAGTAGGATTTATCTAAACTAATTTGAAATTTTTTTGAAATTCAAACGAGTGAATGCATCTTATTTGGATAAAATCGAGTCGAATTCATTTAAAGTGACTTGAATTGAAACTTACACAGAATTAAATTTTTAATTTTGAATTGAACTGAGCTGACTTGAACTGATTTGAATTAAATTTAATCGAATTTATTTGAACTTACTTATTTTGATTCGAGTTGAGGTGAATTGTATTGAAATTAACACTGAACTATTTGTGATTCAAACTGAAGTTAGTTGAACTAATTTAGATTCAATTGAGTCGAGTTGATTTTAAATAAAATATTTTGAATTGAACTGAAATAAATTGAATTGAACTGGTATGGATTGAATTGAGTCGAATAGATTGTCACTGAATTGAAATGCATTAAGGTGAATTGAATTCGAAATTAAATGAATTAAACTGATTTACATTCAATCGTTTCGAATTGACTTTAATGGAATTGAATTGACTGTATTATTTTGAATTGAACTGAAATGAACTTTATTGGACTGATTTGGATTCACTAGAATCACAGTGTTAATTAATTAATTTTATTTATTTGAAGATATCAATTTCTTAAGGCTCTTAAGATCCCATATTTAATTGTTCTAGTTGTCGATACCTCTAATTATAATATATTTTTCTTTGATTCTTTCTATGTCATCTTCCTTAAGTTAAAGTTTTAATTTGATTTAGCGATAAATAGTTCGTACTTGCGAAGTTATTCATTAATTTTAGATTTTCCTGCAGTATCAAATAGAGTCTAGACCATTTCCATGTTCCACAGGGAAGTCATATGGGACCTTTTCATGTTTAATGTTTTCTTATAATGTGTTTGTACATTATGTCTATGTAAACTATATGTTATGAAATGATTAGTTTTGAATGATATGCAAAACTTCGAAGGTGACAGCTTTTCGCATACATCAGAATTAATTTTAATAAAAAACTAAACTCCTAAGAAACTTAAATCGAAGTCTAAAAACTTCCTGATTTTCAAAAATGAGCTCAATAATAATTTCCCTCTAAAGTAAAAATCCATTCTTTAAATATTGAAAAAGAAAAACAAAATGTTCCTTACACAACAACAAACACCTGACTACTTTTACAAGATGACAGGTTATAAGAATTTCATTCAGTGTCACATTGCTCCTTTGGGGGAAAGGTTTCTATAAGATGCTTAAACTTAAGCGGATAACATACATCTTCACTCCTTCAACTTGACCCTATATAAGGAACAAGAATCAGCTATACAGTAAACGTAGACGAATAACAAAAATCTATATAGCTACACCAAAATAATAAAAAAAATAAAAAAACCACAAGACAGAAAAAATAAAACTGAAACAATCTCAGGTAAACAATACAATCTTGTGAACTCTTGAAGCCATAACTTAACCGCTTCCTAAGTTGCTCTTTTTTTTTGTTTTTCTTGTGGTGTGGTTCAGTTATATTGCGCCTCTCCAGTTTTCCTATTCTACTTGTCACACTTAGCCCCAACAATTCTAGAATCCTGTGAATAACTGCGAAGAAAGTAAAAAACATATAAATATAAAAACAAAGAGCAATAAAAGAGGACATGGCCGGCGCGGCAATTGCATAGCGTAACGTTGTTGCCGGAAACCTCGAAGAAAATCCTTCTTAAATAAATGGTCGACAAAAAGGATTTAAGTATATTTGTTTTCTTTATATTTTTTTTTTTATTTAACCATAAGTGTCGCGTGAATCTACCACAAAAAATAAAACTAAAAAAAATAAAGTCATTGTACCAAAGCAAATGACCAGTGTTGTCGGATGCCGAAAATAGGAGTTGTTTGCAAACAAAAAAACTCGTATCAAAATGCCACAATGATTTTAAGTTTTTCTTTAAAATTGATTTTTTAAAAATTGAACTCGTCGTTTTGTATTGTATAAAGTCTACTTGAAGCTTCTGTGTTGTCTCACTGAGAAATAATATGTAGATATTTTAAAAATTCTGGATATTTGGTGCTCTAAAAAAAACAATTTCCCAAAAACTTCAAGGACACATCACGAGTATTTTGTAGGTTTTTACTTCAGTTATTTCATGCTATATCGCTTAAAATATTGTTTACTTGAATTCTTCTTTTCAATCCAAAACCGGATTCGCCAAACGTGTCCATATTACTTTGACCTTATGAACATTTGGAGGGCTCATAGCTGTTCCGAACCAAAGTCATTTTAAAGAAATCCAAAACTAACGCAAGGATTTCCGAAAAATTGACCTCTATTTAGAGCTGTAATTAACTACATAGTTCATTTAGAGCTACTATAAATAGTTCATTACAGTTCTAAATAGAGGTCAATTTTGCGGAAATTTTGGCGTTAGTTTTGGATTTTTTTAAAATGACTTGGTTCAGTACAGCTGTGAGCCCTCCATTTGTGAATAAATTAATATCAAAATTTTGACCAATCTTGACACCACGGTTTTTGTAGAGAAGAAAAAACTGACTATCGAAATTCTGACTGCTTGCTGGGTCAATTTTCTCTGGTATCTAATGGTTTTTCAAAATTCTGGAGATTGGTTTTTAAAAAATTGCAGGACCAAAAATTGGCATAGTTACGAGCCATACAAAATTTGGCAACCTTAGAATAAATTTTTCTGAGAATAATAGCGGTTTTGAATTTTCAAAAATGTATGGTAAGGGTGTTTTCTTAGGATTGGAAAATATTAATTTGCAATAAAACACAAATTTTTTTTTTTAATTTCCATAAAATTGTCTTTATTCGAAAGATAATTGTTTGTTTTAAATGTTTCAATATGATTTCCAGCATTTGGACGCCCTGACTTTAGTGTATCTACATGGCGTAATCTGGAGGTCCAACTTTCACCCAAACTGTATTTTCCATTAATTGAATGGCCATAAGTTTAATTGTTGAGCACTATGACGAATTTCTAAATATTATCATCAACAATACGCTGCACATCAGCAATCACTTGTTCTGTACGTACTGAACGACATCTTTTAAGTCTTATAGGACGCGTATTATCCCTTAGAGTAAACGTATGACGGAAACTTTGCAGAGTATATTGAAATAATAGCTCTGATGGACGAATATGATCACCATAAAACGAACTTAGTCTTTCAAGTTAGTTTAGTTTAGTTTTCCAAACCAAAATTTTAAGTAATTAATAATATAAAGGGTGAGCCAAATACTAGTTTCTTTTTAAAAAATGTTTTGTTAGTAAGAACAAACATTCCCATTAATTATGGAACACAACGTCGTTCAAGTGGCTGCCTCGACTGGCTTCGCAGTAGCGCATTCTGTCACTCCAATTTTCAAAGACGAATAAAAAAACAAATGGGATTTAAAACATATACATAAGCCTAAATTCTTCACAAAAACTTCGCAAAAGGGTAGAAATCTAGATTAATGTTAATATATATTAAAATTTGCGTTGTAATTGCCAAAATGAGATAAATTCGGGAAAATCGTCGCGAATTGCAATATGATTGCTACGAACTGTCAAACACTATTCGCATTCCACATACAATCCACACTGCAATGAATGAACTGTTCGCTCGCGACTAACCACAAAATCATTTTAAAAGAATTTTCTTGGTGATTATGGTCATGGCTGAAACGCCATTCGCGACGAATAAATAAAAATGCATGTGAACGAAATGTCAAAATGGTCGAATGTTCATTCATTCGTCGGTCGTTGGTCGCTCTCATGTGAATATTCCTTAAGTGCTTGAATTATTTCCGGATTGTAGGCACAACATCAGTCCTTCACGGTTCCCGACAAAAAAGCCTAAAGGGGTCAAAACGCATCTCCGAAACGGCCAATTGGCATCGCCAAGACGGCTGATAACAATTTGGTGCGCAAAAGATCGACTGTGGCATGGGCTGGGTATCCTGCATGAACCAGAGATCGTCCAAATCCATGCCTTCAATTTCAGTAAAAAAAAGTCACTTTCTCCCATCGTCGACCGAAATGTTGTCGCAGCCTCATTTTCGAAGAAAAATGTCCTAATGATGCCATTACTCTATAATCCGCACCAAACTGTCACTCTTTGTGGATGCAATGGCTTCTGGATAATTACGTAGCCGCCGAGATGAAAATGCGCCTCGTCAGAAAAGATGATTTTTTGCCCAAAATCGTTGTCCAATTTAAGCCCAAGTCCAACTTAAAGCCGAAACTGCCAAGCGCTCACGAAGCAGATAGTCGTGCGCCTTCAATTACGAGCTTGGACCTTGATAGAATTCGCCTCAGGCTAGTGCGTGAAATGTTGAGCTGTTGAAATCGATGGCGAGTTGATGTTCGTGAATTGAGTCTCACACTCTCTGCTACAGTAGCCACATTCTCGTCTGTGCCGTACGATAATGGCGACCATAATTGCTGTCCACTAGCATACCAGTCCTTCATTTCGACCAAAACTTTTTTACTTGCGACTTATAGGTACTATAAGGCAAGTTATGCATTCGTAAAATCGAACTCGAAATTTTGATCAAAGTTGACATTTCGATGATAGCGAAGACCAAAAAAGTGGGTCTCGCAATTCTGTCTGTCTGTCTGTCGGTTCGACTACAGCCTAAACGGCTCGGCCGATTTTCTTCAAACTTGGTAGATATGGGTTTTAATTTTTTCCCCCGGACGTTTTTTTCTGTTTTTTTTTTAAGACCAAAAATAACGGTACCTGCCATACGATTTTTTCGAAATTTTATAAATCTTTTTTTTCTCAAAAACTGTCGCACAGAATTTTTTAAAAAAAAATTGAAAAATTTCATTTAGTTAAAACTAGCTAATGGTTGAAAAAAAATTCACAAAAAATTGTTATTTTTGGTAGCCCCCTGGGTCCATTTTTTTTGTTTTTGATTTTCTCGAAAACGGTACAGCCGATTTAAATAAATTTTTTTATGCTAAGGCTCCTCCAAAGTTTGGATATTATTACATATTCAATTTTTCAATTTTTAATTTTTTGGATTTAAAAAAAAAAATTCAAAATTTTTTTTTGGGAACTCAATATCTCGAAAACCCCATGCTCGATTTTTTTCAAACTTGACAAATAAAAGTTTCTTAACATAATCTACAATATTTGAAAAAATAAAATTTTCTTTTATCTAAAACTAACGGTACCATACAAATTTAAAAAAATGGTTTTTGTTCCTGCATAAATTCATATTTACATAGCATTCTGTTTTTATCTGTTACTACTAAATGAATTTAAAAAATTCATTTTATCCTTATGAACAGTTTTCTCTAATAACATTCGTTTTTAAAATTCCTAGTCTATAACACAGGAGCAAGTTCGTGCGACCCAATCGTGCATTTTATTTTTTTCGAAACCCCACTGCTTGGGCTACAGAACAATCACTTTGGAAATAAGTTTTCAATATTTCTCAACGTTGTTCAAGCGTAACACGACTCATTTCGTTCCACGGAGATATGATACTGACTTTCTGTCAAGATTTCAAGCGAAAAACAGCTTTCAGTGTCAAAACAACCTATGATTTAAAAAAAACCACTAGATGGCTCTTTTTTTAATCGCTCGATAAATTGATTTTGAATTTAAGTATGTTGAATTGTAGAAGGTATTTCTAAATGATAAAATTTATTAAGAAAAAAATCATAGAAAATATAATTTTTTTTTACTTTTTCTTGACAATGCGATAGTATCTCCTAATAACCTACACAAGCTTGCTCTGTGACTGTGACACAGTCTTGCATTTTATGTAATATTTAGTTAACAGAGTTTCCCTTCATTTGTAGGTGTATTTTTTTAACTTTTAGAATTTTGTATTATAAAATGTGTAATGGATTATCTGAATTTCATGAAATTATGAAATTCTGCTAAAATTAATGTTTTTAAATATCCCTCTTTCTTCTTTCAAACCCCCGGAAGTAGAAAATTATCTTAAATTATTTGCCAAGATGTACGAAGCTATTTTAAACTAAGTACTATTAGTGGGAGAATTCCATGAATTTTGAGATGGACATTAATGGAACCGAAGAAAGTTTTTAAAATTAGTTGAATGAATCATGATATAGATAGGAGGTTTTAATATTAAAATGCAGCAAGTCTTTTTCTTGTAAAATATATTTGAACCTCATTTTCCATAAACTCGGACTTTCACACGATGTTTTGAAAGAAATCCAAAGACATGCACATAGAGACCTTAGAAACTGCTGCGATAAAAAAAAACGCAAGATATAAAAATGTATTTCACAGATTTTTTTCACTTTTACTTAAATACTTTTCACAATGAGAAAAAAATTGTTTTAAAAAGAATCAATTTTCAAAAACATGAATTGTTTTTTTTAATATAATCAAAAGCTTTTCTTTGAAAATAAAAATAAACTTCAGATGAAACAAAAATTCACCAAAAACGGCAACATTTACCCCCAACGATGTACCTAGTATGTACATCTAATGAAAGTAACAGGCTAAGTAACAACAAAATGGCGAATGTGCACTCGTGAGCGCGCGAAAAGAGGATATCCGAGGGAATATATTTAAATTGGGTTCCATTTTGTTCCTGCCTCTCGTTTTGGTACTTGAAGTTGAAGATTGTTTTTTTTTTTTGTCGTCCTTGTTGTAGGAGGTTATTCCAAAAGTGGCACTTTAGTAGTCGCAAAATATCTCCACTTACGAAAATTATTCTAAAAGCGAGAACATTTTCTTTTTATTATACTTATATACTCGAAAGGAAGATGGGGCCATTATCAGCAGACGACGATGACGATGACGACAACGACTGCTGCTGGGATAACGACCAAGACTATATAGCCTTTGTAAGCAGTGAAATTTTGCTCGTATCGTATTTTGGAATCCTGCACACGAACTTTTATAAAAATATTCTCTTAGTATGTTTACATTAAATACTTTATTAGTCCTATTTTGACTGGTCTTATACTCGGCGCGAAACCATGATGATTCTCGGTATTGTTTTGAATCCTTGAACAAGAAATTTGTATATTTATAAATTTTTGCAGCTCCCGGAAGAATAACAAAACTTTTTGTTTCTCCAAGTTTCAATGGAAAAAAAAAAGTTCTATTTTTTTTTCTTACAGAAAAAAAAGGATAAATCATCAAATTTTGTTTCTCGATTTTCTCTTTTTGGAATTCTTTCTCTGGCTACTTTCATTTATTTTGTTTCTGTCTTCCAGGAAAAATCCAAATAAAAAAAATATTTTCCTCTTGGTCGTACAAGTGTGGGTCGGATGAAGTCGTCTGGTATATTTTCAATTGCATTTTCGAATTCAGAACAATCATATACTCGTATATACAAAAGGACTATAGACAAATAGCCAAGCAAAAAAATCCTTTTCTGTTTGAATTTTACTTGAATCCTCCTACACACTTGGATTCTTTTGGGTTTTTATTTTGTGTTTTTTTTTTTATTGTGTTATCTTTTATAGAATGGAGGATATTTTTATTTTATACTGAAATTGGTCTTTGAGCGGAAACTTAGGACATTGGCAAGGAGGAAGGAAGTCCAAGAGCGCAAAGCGTATATATGTGTGTGTGTGTGTTAGATAGTGAGCGCACTACCATCACTTTACTGGTTCTGGTGGGTAGATGTAGATACTAAAAGTTTTCCGTTGCAGAAAATTGAACAATTTCCGGTTGAATTTTTAGTTTGATATTTTTACCGGAAGAAAACTGAACGGAGAAGGATAAATGAAAAATAATGCTAGTTTCCAGAAACATACCCTGCAAAACGAAATGTGAAGAAGAAGAATTCTTTCAATACTATACGCATCTTTGTTAAAAAAAATTGACCTTTCTGGTACATATTTTCAGTTGAAGAAAATTGTTTTTGAGGCATTTTGTTTTGTTGTCTGAATTTGTCAGATTAATTATTAGTTTTGCTGGAGGATTCAGATATTAAAATGTTGTTAAAAAATAGTTTGTGATTTGTTGGCACAGCTCTGTGACTTGAGAAAACTCCACAAGAAGAAGTCTAACGGCGCACTGTGGTCCAAAATGACTTTTTTCGTTGCAAAAATCATAACTTTTGAACACGTGAAGCTATCGCAACAATTATTTTTTTCCCTTAAAGGTAATTTCCAAGGCTATACAAATTGTGAATTTTAAGAAAATTACTTTACAGGGTGTTTCAGAATAATTGGTTGATGTAAGATTTTCTTAGAAAAAGGAGTTAACAGAATAAAGTCTGAAAGTAAACCTTTTAAAAACAGTCCTAAGTTTTTAAAACTTTGTAAAATAAAAGTTTTTGACTATTCAAGTGAATTCATAACAACAGTGGATGCTTAAAGTTAACGCACCAATTTCAGAAATATTTTTTAAGGAGTATTATAAAACAGTATTTTTTCACATGTTGTGGGGCATCAGTTTATTCTATAAACTGTTTGACTTATATATTTTATTCGAAACAGTGTAGGAAAAAAGTAAACGTAGTTTCCAATAGTTTCCTCCTTTTGGTATATACTGAACATGTATCTAAGAATTTCGAAGGCCTTCCTCTTGATGTACTTGGCACGTCACTGTCTTCAATTTCATTACATTGGATTGTAAATGTTCCATTCAAAAATTCTTCATATTTTGAGAGAAATCTTGTTTTAACTCTACTAAAGCAGTCAATCCATTTTTTTTAAATGATGCGTATAATCTTTAAAGTTTCTTTTTCGTTTCATCGTTGTCACTTATATCTTCGTATTGGTTTTGGATCAGAATTACTAATTCTTCAGAATTCGAAACATTGATAAAATGTTCAAAAATTGTTCTGTTTGAAATATTCATATTGATATTTAATTTGCAAACTCCACTCGTCAGTAAAGCCTCTTGAAAACTAACAACATTATATCCATTGTCATAATTTATATATACCTCCATAATGTACATACATGCACAAGGATTATTTTACCTGTGAAATTTAAGCTTTACAATATTGGGTATCGGAAGAAAATTATTATTCCTACCTGTTTTATTAGATCATAAAATAATAATCCAAAATTAAATAATTCTTTCAACTTTGTATATGGAGTAGGCAATAAAGCTATTAATCCTTTTCTTTTGGCAAGTTAATCTATGTTTAGGTACTATTAGAAAAAGATCAATAAATATTTACAATAATTTAAGTTAAGGGGAATTTATTCAAAGAGGGTCGTTAAAGTGGGCGGATTAAAGTAACCAATAGTTTGTGTACAATATTTTATATTTTTTTTTAATAATAATTGGCATTTGTATAAAAAGGGGCGTAGAAGTGGGCGATTTTTTTTGTCAGAATCAAGATAGTAATAAACCGATTTTTAATTAAAAAGAAAATTTCACGTTCTTAACTATTTTAATTAATAGAATAATTGAAATTTTCCATAAGGGAATTTGCTTTTAAGACCAAAAGGTCAGCACTGGGAACACGACTTTTTTTTTAAACAAATTACAATATCTCTGAAGGTTGCAAATAGTTGCAGCTACAATTTTGCCTATGGTTTAAGAAATAGTTAGGGTAAACTATCGTGTTCAATTTTCCGCGCGAACTCGCGAGTATTTTTTTGTAGCTCTATTCAAACTCTCTATAAAAAAGGGTGTTTTTTGTTTTATTTATTAAAAATATTAAATATTTTTTTATTTTTTTTTTAATTAAAATTTTGATTTAAGCACAAATAATACAACTAGAATAAACTATAAAAAATTAATATTTTACATTTAATATGCCAAAATTTCAAATACGAGAACAAAGAAGTTAGTTCTTTCTGTTTTTTTTTAACTCTAGAACGAAATTGACCAACTTTGAAAAGCTCTATAAGTCAAACTAGTTAGCGGAAAATTTTTTTGTTTGCTGTTTTTGAAGCTCCGTTTATATTTCTATTAGAACTAAAAAACAAAACTTTAAAAATAAAACATCGAAATTAGTATTTTTGCCACGAAATTTCCCTTTTTGGACCACAGTGCGGCGTCATATTGCACGATCTCCGGGACCAATTTAAAAATTTCCATTCTGGCACGTGCTGTGTGACCCGTAGCGCTGTCCTGTTGAAACCACATGTCGTCGGTGTGCGTATCACCCGATTCGGGCCAAAAGAAATTGGTTATCTTCAACCGATAGCACTCGCCGTTAAAGGAGATGTCCTGGCCAACGTCGTTCTTAAGGAAGTATATGGCGATGATGCCTAGAGCCCAAAATTGGTGTAGAAAGTTAATTTCTCTTGAGGGCTTGTTGACGAATTCATTCTTCCATCATTTGCTTCATCACTGAATAAATAGGTCAAATTCCAATTGACGAGTGTCCAGTTAGCGAACACACGTCCATCGTTGTCTATAAGGTTCTCAGTCAGTTGAAGTTGAAGTTACGGGTGTACATCCAGGTCATGACCTAAAACTCGCAAAGCTGTGGTCTGTGAAAAGCCAATATGGTGTGACTGCCTCGATTCTCCTGCACACTCTCACGAACATTACGGATCTAAGACAATTTTTCACTGTACCGGTCGCTTGTAATTTATCCATTTCGTTGCGACTAGTCCTCTCGGAAGGACGATTATGGCACCGGTAAAATCGACGAAGCCTGCGAAATGATTTTGACGCCTAAAAATGACAGCCAATTTGACAGAAGCTACAACAATATGGCCGCAAAAGCCTGTCCAAATTCGAGAATCTCTATTGGAAAACCCTTTATTACCCCTCTGTAGAATGGTAAGTGCGATGGACTGTCATGCACAGAGTTTTGGGCTCAATTTTAAGTCACTGAAACAATGCTATTTAGGGGTGTTCTGCCTCTTTTGAGGAAGTTAAAAATACTAAAATAGTATCTATCTGACTTGAAAAGTTCGGAATCAGCAGAAAATAGAAAATTTTAATTGAGAGCCTAAGCTTAGTGACATTCAACTCTCAACCATTCCTGTGTTCGTGTTGGTAGGAATGGAAGGATCCTAAAATTGTCTGCCAAGTTTGATGACAAAAGATACCCTTGGAGGATTTGTCACTTCCTTACAAGAGGCAGTGCACCCCTGCAAAACTGTTTTGCCGCGACTAAGAATCGAACCCCAGACTCTCTGCATGACAGTTCAAAGCAATAACCATTATGCCAAGGCCTCCTTCGGTTGGAAAAATAAAGCCCAACATAAACCCTTGTCCCGAAAAGGTTCGAAAATTAATTTTAGCACCGTTCAAATTCAGTTCATGCTGAAGTTGTGAAGCGGTACTGTAATCTTCGCAGGTAGAAAGATTTAAAGTTACGGTGGTGATCCATTTTTATACTTCCTAACATCGCAATACTTTTAATTTAACAAGAAATATAGTAAAGTTTGCTAGTGCTGAATGTTAAAGTTATGATCTTTCATCTTATTTGATCCTGGTTCGAGTTGAAGCGCATGGTTTGTCATAAGTTTAATTTCACAAGGATGCATATAAACTAGACAAGTAGACATTGTTAAAGTTACAGTGGGTCATGTTATTTCAACTTTATTCACATGTTAACTTAACAAGACCGCCGCTGCGTTAATTAAAAATTTAGTATGGTAATACATGCCGTTTTGGTAAATATGCCGTCAGTATAACAGTAAATCAAGTACATTAATCATGTATGCCTAAGACTTGGTGTAAAAATTTAAAGCTGAGTCACCTAAGAACAAACAAAATTTCAGGGGTAATGCTTGTTGTGAGAACGTGAAGTACCCGCCGAGTGTCTTGCCATGATAAAATGCCTTTAACGTTAGCCCTTCGGATTCGATTGAAATTTGTAGGTTCCTCTTCATTCCTACAGACTTAAAATATGACCCTCAGTCTTTACGAACTGTCGCGCCAACAAATTTATATACGTATTTTTTTAATAAAATCAACTAGATTGTCATGTTTGTTTAACAGGATTGCTTACTAAGAATAAAGTACATATGCTCAAACGGTTTCATTTAGATTTTTCCCGTAAATGTTGATCTTGAGTCTTGTTGTATAATTTATGTATTTCATTGAAATAGCTTAACATAGTAAGATACAATATCTTTTAAGATTATGAAAGCTTTGTATGAATTAATATTGTTACTAGACAGATCAGAATTTTGATTGATTAACAAAATGAAAAGAAAATATTTTCGTAAGTTATAATAAAAAAGAAAAAAAAAACTATAAGCAAAAAAATAATTTAAATAAACTTTATCGAAAAGTTGAAAAGATAATTGTATTAAATAATCATCATAAAAGTGTCTCATAGTAGCGCTTGAGTCTTTTTTTAAACTGGATGGTGCAATTAATCATTCTAATGGCACAAGGGAGAGAATTCCAAAGTCTTATCACATTAGGGAAAAATTGACGATCGGATATTAGGTATTTAAAACGTATTGGAATCAAGTCCAGCGATCTTTCAGAAATGGGGAAACGAATGTTTTTGTATAGATAAGGCGGTTCATGAGTTTGCAATATATTATGAAATAATATAAGTGTCCTGTATTTGAAGAGATGTTCAAGGGTGAGTCCATGTAATGACAAAGCAAACGAGGAAATGTGGTCGTATCTTTTTAAGTCGAATACATAACGTGCAATGCTATTGTAAGCAACATTGAGTCGCCTACGATCTTCGTAGTCGCAATTTATAAAAATTTCACAGCCAAACATAATGTTCGGTATGAGTAAAGTTTTTGCTAACATTTTTCTAGTGTAGATTGGTGTTAAGTGGTGAGAAGGCCACATCGTCCGAAGACCACCATAGATTTTACCTATAGTCAAATTTATATGATTTTTCCAAGTAAGTGTGTTGTTAAAAGTAATGCCGAGGTTCTTGGCTGATGAAACAAATTCTATTATTTTATCATCAAGCATAACTTTTGCCAGATTAGTGGTTTTAATTGGCTTCCTGGAGATTATAAGACACTGAGACTTCTTGGCATTCAAACAGAGCGTGTTTCTTCTTGACCAAGCATGAACTCTTTTGAGGTCCTCATTCACTTCGTTTATACCACTTGTAATGTTGCTCAAATAACAACTGTGTTGCATCTGAACATCATCAGCATACATGTCTATTGAAGAATTTATAGAGCAGGGAGAAAGGTCATTTATGTAGAGACAAAATAATAATGGGCCCAAAATTGATCCTTGGGGAACACCTTTAGTCAGAGGAAGAAACGACGACACAGTTTCACCTATAACAACTGCTTGACATCTTTCACTGAGATATGAAGAAATAAGTTTACAAGATGAAGAAGAAAATTTGAATTCATTAACGAGCTTAGAACATAAAATACGATAGTCTACTGCATCGAATGCCTTCGAGAAGTCTAAAAGAGTAAGGATAGTAACTTTGTCATCTTCTAATGACTTTCTAATATCTTCACATATCTTAATTAAGGCAGTAGTGCAGCTGTGTTTAGGACGAAAGCCAGATTGACTACAATTTAAAAGTTTATTTAAATCAAGATATTCTCGAATTTGAGCATTCATAATTTTTTCAAGAGCCTTGGATAAGTAAGACAGTATCGCAATGGGTCTGAAATCACTCGCATCTTTATTTTTTGGTAGAGTAATAATCTTAGCTTTTTTCCAATCTAGTGGGAAGACCCCTGTCATTAGGATTCTGTTAAAAACATGAGTAAGAGCTTTCAAGATGTAGGGAAGTATAGCTTTAATAAAGGTAGGATGCATTTCGTCAAACCCGACTGAATTGGACTTTATAGCCATTAAGCTTTTTAAGACGTCACCTTCATCTATCGCTCTGAAACAAAAATTAATGGTATTGTCATCGCTTGGAAATAATTGGTCATCAGGAATGTATGAAAATCTATTAGAGTCTGAGAATGATTGAAAAACAAATCTCTTATTTAGCTCATTGCTGTCAGTGTCTATTGGACATGCGAGGATTTTATTTCCTATTCCCAGTTCTTTTATATTCCTCCAAAGTGTTCTTTTATCAAGAGAAGCATCTAACTTTGGAGCGAAAAATCTTTTCTTGGTTTCGCGAATTTCGGTTGTCACTCTGTTTCGTAATACCTTATAACTGTTAAATAATGTATTGATTTTAAACTTTTTCCAACTCTTATAGGCTCTATCACGACGACGCATGAGTTCTACAATATTGTTGTTAAACCACGAAGTGTTATTTTGCTTGGCTGTTTTATTTCTCAGAGGAACAAAATCATTAAAAAGTTTCAGTATATTACTTTGTAAGAACGATATTTGTTCATCAACGGAAAACATCCCATATACTCGAAACCATTGAACTCTTTGAAGTTCAGATTCAAGAAGTGACCTGTTTACATTTTTGAAATCTCTAAAACTGTAACACGTTTCCGAACAATTAGGCGAAATATCAAAAGTGAGGTATATTAAATCATGAAGAGAGAAACATGAAGCAGAGAGTTGGTCAAAGTTAAGAACCTTATCTGAGTGACTAATGAAAAATAAATCCAGTAAAGTACTAGAACTTTTGGTAAAGTGGGTGGGTATCAAGTTGTTTACTAGGAAAAGGTCAAACATTCTCATGCTGTCAGTAAGGCTTGAATCTCTTAGGATATCACTGTTGAAATCACCAACTAATATAACGAATGGCGCAACAGATAACAACTCATCTAATATTAAAGTAAGTGGAGAAATATCTATGTTTTTATGGGGACGGTACACTGTTCCTATAAGAACTTTCTGCGTAGCGCACTTAATTTCCACGAATAGGTAATCAATAGGAGAGCCCAATGGTGACCTTTTTACAATTTTACTTGTGATGTTGTTACGAATATAAATGGCTACACCTCCACCAACCCGACCTACTCTATCAGCTCTAAACAGATTAAAACCATTCACAGAACAAGCAGAATCATTCATATTATCAGAGTACCATGTCTCCGAAACACAAATGACATCTACCTTGGAGTTTTCAAATAGATACCGAAATTCGTCCAACTTATGGTACAGACTCTGCGCGTTGATATGACATACTTGCAGCCCTGAAAACCGATTTGCCAATACATTTAACATTGAGCGCGTAGTACTATTACTTTGTAAGACTAAGGATTCCGAATTTAACTCATTAAAATCACTCATCATTAAAAAAAGATTTCATCCAACGAGATAAACCTCAACCAAAGAACTTTTAGATTGCACAACCAATTTGTAAAATCATTTTTAACCCAAACCCGAACGAACTCTAAGAACACTATGATGAAAATTAACAGAATTATTTTAAGTAACTGAAAAAAAACTAAAATTGTATGAAAAAAGAAATAAGAAAAAATTAAATTTAAATCACCAAAACCAAAGAAATTGTTATTTATAAAGAAAATTTTAATTATAAGAAAAAAAAAATTCAAAGAGGCAAACAAAAAAAAAATTGCTAGGTGTCATTTTCTTTCTCCTCATTTGTGGTGTTCTGCGCTGTTGTGGCAACATTTTCCAATTCCAGAGTATGATTAATCAAAATAGCTTCTCCCAAGCGGTTCTTCTTTGCGTAAACAAGTCCTCGGATAGTGAAGACGGAATGAAGTTTTTTCTCACGTTTTAATTTGAGTCCATGGTTTAAGAGAGACCCTTTTGAAAAATGACAATTTCACAACTGGTTAATTTATATTTAATCTTACATGATAATGTTCCTTTGGCATATCACTGGGTTAGTAGTATTTATTTGAATTTCAACACACATTATAGTTCAATATTTTTCCTAAAAAAAGTTTTGTAAGTAGCAGAAATTGCTTGAAAATGGGCACTTGCTGGTCTATTATTACCCGTTGGATCAACTCTTGATCATCATGCGATTCCCCCCTTTAAACAATTTATCCGCAAAACCAGCACTTTTAGCAACACTCTTTAATTTACTCTTAATCCCGATTTATGATGTACTTCTAGGTACAGAGACTCCTTCTTTAGCTGAACTACACGAATGTGAAAGGCTCTACCAAGCTCTGTTGTACCCTGTATAAAGGGTATTCCTAACCCCTTGTGTGCGCGTTTATTATAAGAAACAACGATTGACTATTCTATGAGCAATAACTTTATCTATCAAATTCAAAAAAAAAAATAAAAAATATTTCAATTCGTTGAGTTATCCTTGAGATCTTCAAAAACATTCACCCACAAGTTGTATTGGAAAAGACTAAGATTACCCTAAGCTTTTCATGGCTTGGTCACATACCCATTTTGATTTGCATATTAAAGGTTTGAGGCTCCTGTTATAAAAATCAGAACAAAGTTCTTATCAAAGAAAACAAACATACCCAAAATCACAAATAATCACCTCTTTAAAAAAAAAAAGAGAGCAAATAATCATTTGAATAAGGCTATGCCGAGTGTCTTCTTCAAAAACGGGTATTAACATAAAATTTTCGTGCATTTATATCCTTTGCTTGTAATTTTCTAGTGGAATTCCCATTTATCATGGAAAACCATTAAAATGTTCTCCCTAACGTTTTCTCCGAAGTCAAAAATTGTATTCATACACTGAATTCCAATTTTACACATCTTAAACATCCATTAAAGTAAAGCCCGCAATTTCCCCGTTCCATAAGTGGAATAAATATATATGAATACAAAATATCAAATTCAAATCTGTAACAAATCAGTTTTACACACCACACATCCTATAAGACCTTAACATAACCATTAGCCGCGTTAACCCTGAGAACCTTTTCTTTCGCATAATCCATTCTACCCTAATATATAATGGGCATTCATTCTTGTGCCGTAAATTACCCCGAAACAACCGGGTGGAAGAAAAAAAAAAAAAACTTAAATCCCATAAAACCTCCTCTAATAACCCAAGGACTCTTTTTAAAAATGCAAAAGCAATCCCATTGTATATCTATCTACTTCTTAGCCTGACTTCCTTTATATATAGACACTCAAGAAAGCTTAGTTTGCTTAACCCAATAATGAAGGAGTGAACATTCCGGACTTTATATTTTTGTGTCCCCTTTAGGAATAATTAAATTAAAATTTATCACGCAATTAATTTTACACTTTCGCTTCAATTTTAATTGCTTTCAAGAGGTTTTCGGTAGACACTCTAAACCACCATCTTCTCGAACTGTCTCTTCCACCTCCTCCACCTCCAAGGCCATCAACAGATTAAAACATCAATTTTTTTATTTTTATAGAACATAATTTCTTATAAGTTGCTAATGTTGAAATATTTTGCTTGTCTTTGCAGACCTGCTACGAGCTCGAACGATACCTCCGGGATGAACCCAAACTTCAGTCGTACAAGAAACTTCACACCGAATTAGATTCGGCATGGGAGATATTTTCCACACCTGCACGCATCCTTGAGAAATTGAAAATCAAGGAGCAAAATTTGGACTCGATATCGACGAGTTCGGAGTCATCGGCGTGTTCAGGCATTTCGTGGGATAGTTCCCTAAGTTGTTCGGTGGTGGTGAAAAAAGAAAATATCGATGTGGACGATGAGGATAACAATTCGGATAGCTGTGAGGAGAAAATGTCAACGTCCCCCTCGCAAATGGAAAAGTCGATAAAACTGCGTCTCATAGCCACAGGTACGCAGAGTATGAACAACTTTAGTCCGCAAGCCAACAACATCACCAGCAACAGTCATCGAGATTACCATCTACCGACCCTAACGCCACCCTCATCGCCGGAGTCGATACGAACCAACAGCAGCAGCAGTAATAGCAGCAGCAGCAGAAGCAGTTGTTATACGTTGACGGCTGCGAGTCTAGCTGCCCTCATCAACCGCCAACAGCAATCGGGTGGCCTGAGGTTCTCGACGTCTTCAACGAATACAGTTCCTGCTGGCATCACAACAGTTCATCACACTTCACCATCGACAGGGGCATCTGTGACAAGTGAACAAGTTCCGGCGCATCATCAGCAAACGCCTTCGCAGAAGCCGCAAGCTCAACAGACCCAGCAACAACAACAGCAACAGCCACAGCATCACATTCCTCGAAGTGCCATAGTGCGACTGACAACAACTACAACATCTGCGGCCAATGGCAAAAATGGCGTCAGCCTGGCCCGTGTGATACAAGTTAGCCAACAAAATCTCCAGCAACACGCTGCGATCGCTCAACGTGGAACGACTGCACAAAATCCACAAGTGACCGCATGTAAGTTGTTGTCCTCACATACCAAACAAGGTATATAGACTCCTTGAATTTGACATGTTATTTCTCGTTCTAGTGACCACAAAACATCACCAGCGACAACATGAACATTTACCGGACTCCAAGCGAAGGATACACAAGTGTCAGTTTTTGGGATGCAAAAAGGTCTACACCAAGAGTTCACACCTGAAAGCACATCAAAGAACGCATACGGGTAAGTTTCTAAATTTGTTTTACTAATTTTCATGTTTTATTGAGAAATGCCAAGGTTAGACCTTGAAAGTTCAATTAGATCTTTTGTCAAATATGTGTTCATTACTCAACGATGAATCACTTCGTTGTTTGATTGGAAATAACTTTCCGATTCGCTAAATAGAGGCCCTTCGTAAAATCCAAGTCAAACATTAATTAACAAAAATTATGGAGTGTCTCAGGGCGCAGTATATTCTCCACTTTCTTTTTCACATTCAATAAAATTCAATTTCATTCATTTGGTGTTTCAGATAAGTCGTCCGAGACTTGTTGCAAGGCTAGTTAAAGCTAAAGGAGTTCGACTATTTTGCTTGCAGTAAGCATAAGACAAATTATATACAAATACGTAAAAGTGTCAAAGTTTAGTTTCTGATGAAATTTGGGATTTCCAACTGCCCTTTTATGGTCATCAAATATGAACACTATATTTGATATTTATCAACCAAATTAATTAATTAATTAATTTTTCATTTTGTCTCGCTAAAAGTCGAGAATAGCTGGACCGATTTTGCTAATTTTGGTCTTGAAATATTTGTGGAATATCAGGGAAGGTTTAAACGGTGAGAAACATAAATAATAAGTAACGAAAAATACTAAAAATAAAAAATGTTCCTAGGTGTGACATTTGATGTCTTCACACTACAGAAATTACAATGAGACATTGATCATGATAGAAGATATGTGTAAATTGATGGTAAATAAAGTTTTTTTGTTGTGTTTGGGCATGACATCACTCAATCTTCCTATGCGCGATGCATTTAACCACGAGTTGCAAAGAGTACAACAATACGATACTGAAGAATTAGCCGAAACAGTTCGTTAAAATGTTCCGCAATTGAATGAACAACAAAGAATTGCATACGATACTTTGATGGAAGCTGTAAACATTGAATCTGTTGGAATTTACTACCTTGATGCGCCCGGGAGGACTGGAAAAACATTATTAATTTCATTGCTGTTGGCAAAGATCAAATCGTTTGGGATGAATGTAAGATGGCCCACAATCGGTCACTGGAAGCACTGGACAGGACGTTAAAAGACCTTCGTGACAGGCAAAACATCTTTGGTGGAGCCATGATTCTGTTGTGGCATGTAAGGACCCTCCAATTAACAACTGACTTGCGAGTGTTTTAGCAACAAGATCAAACTGTGATTATGTTTTCGAAGCAGTTATTAGACATTCGAAATTGTAACGTCGCAGTTGACACACGGATTTTTGTCATTTCGTCGACTCAAAAGAGGAGCTTAATCAGAGGTTTTTTTATGGATATATGTAGAATAACAGTTCAGAAGCTATAATTGGCTGAGTGAACGAGCAATACTGGCGGCCAAAAAAAAATTTTCTTCCCGGACAGTTGTTTTCTTACAAATCAGTTGACACAGTTACAAATCAGGATGACATAGTCAACTATCCCACAGAGTTCTTAAATTCCCTGGATTTGCCTGGACTATTGATTATTCTGCGTAACGTAAATCAACCTCAACTGTGCAATGGAACGAGACTGGCTGTAAAAAAGCTAATGAATAACGTCTTCGATCAACTAATTATACGAACTATCTAGATAACCCTTTTAGTTCTTACCTTTAAATTGTTTTTTTTTTTTAATTGCTAAAACAACTCCCTTAAAAAAAAGCATGGTTTCTGATTTCTTAAAAAAAAAAATTTGAAAGAGAAAGAGAAAAAAAAAATTAAGTCGTTGGAGTGAATTAAAAAAAATTAATACATTTAGAACATTTAAAAAAAATGGTCCGTTAATTTTAATATTTAAATATAGTACAACAAGAGATAGTAGAAGAGAGAGGCAGAAAATAATAGGGAACACTAACACAGAAATGTTTAAGAGTTTAAAGTCACTGAGCTTAGGCTCTGCGCTCTTCGAGCTGTCATAATTTATTTAATCTAATTTTTACAAATAGAAATTAAGTTTAAAAAAAATTAAACTTAATCTGGTTTTCCCAATTCACAGCTTTCATTGTAATGTACCTGTTGAGCGGTCGGGCCGGATGTAGTAAAACACGTATTTTAAGTAGAATGTAGCACTAAAATCTTTATTAAAATTCATTAATTAACAATTTGAAAAATATAATTTAATTTCTTACATTTGTGCAATAAGACACCACCCGTTTGCTCCAAGGGTTAAAATAAAAAGAATTAAGTAATCATTAATGAATATAGGGAATGGTTAATTATTGGCGAATGTATTGAATTCTTAAAGAAAAGATGATAAATGTCAAAAGTAATAAATACATGAAAATCGTTAAGTTTATCGTTCGTAATGGGCAGCTTACATCGTAACAGTACCATTCGAACAAATCCGTGGAATGTTGACTTTATTTTTTTGACAAGCCAATTAAATCATTCATTGAAAAGTTGATTTTAGTAGAAGATCCTGTCAGTGACTGATAACAACCAATTCTAGGTATTTGAGGTTAGACTTGATCATTGAAATCAAAACTAACATTTGAGAACAGTAAAAGAATGGAACACATACAGTGGAACGATTGTGTTCCAAGTTAAAGAAAAGAAAATCAGCTGCTTATTTAAATTGATTTCTATCGGTGAAATAATAACAGTGGATTTAAAAAAATGTTTGTACCAGAATTTTGTATTTGATAGAATACAAAAAATCTACTACTCACTAGCTTTATTTTGGTACCAATTAAAGCCATTACAGTTTTTTTAAACGTCTTTCTTTTTAAACCCAAATAATATTTTTTTAAAAAATGGTAGTTCACAATATATCTCAAAGTTCTGAGAAACTATTGCACGTATTTTTTTTTTAATTCGAAAATCAAAACAAAATTTATTAAACCTTACTTAAAGTAGTTCAATTATTATTTTATATTAAAATCTGTCAGAAAATTTAAAAAAAAAAATGTTGTCTTCAATTTAAAAACAAAAAACTTTTTAGAAGAGTTATCAAGAAACGCCTGTTAAGCTTTTAAAACTGTAGCCTAACAAACAGAAACAAACGTTTCTTTCTTTTTTTTTTTAAACCAAAAATAACGGTACCTGCCATACGAATTTTTTCAACATTTTATAAATATTTTTTTTTCTCAAAAACTGTTCAACAATTTTTTTTTTTTAATTTAAAAAAAAAAATTTAATTTTTTTTTTCAAAACTCAATATTACGAAAACCCCATGCTAGATTTTTTTTTTAAAACTTGATAAATAAAAGTTTCTCAATATAATCTAGAAGATGTTTGAAAAAAAAATTATTTTACCTAAAAATAAAGGTACTGACCATACAAATGTTAGAAAATGGTTTTCAAAAATAGTATTTTTCTCAAAAAACGGCAGCGCCTAGAATTTTGATAATATTTTTTTTTTCGATTAATGTTTACGATTTTTAATATATAATTTAATTAAAAAAAAAAACTGACATTAAAATATTACTGACTGTACCTACCATAGAACCATTTTTTTCAATTTTTGAATTTCTCACTATCGACATAAAAGATTTCAACATTATTTTTTATAGAGATGCTTCTAAGAGGTTTGAAAAACATTGCGTTTCAAAACGTAAAAAAAAATGTTTGAATTTAAAAAAAAATATTTTTATTTTAAAAATTCGATATCTCAAAAACGTGTGAATACTTTTTTTGAAAATTTAATTTTAATTCGTACAATAGTAAAAACTTAAAGTTGGAGTACCAAAAAATTTTTTTTTTCTTAAAAATGTTTTAAAAATTGTGTATATAAAATCTTATTTTTTTTAAGAAACCACAAGGACTAATAATTTTTGTTCTTGCATAAATTTATATTTGCATAGCATTCTGTTTTTATCTCTTAATACTAAAACAATTAAAAAAAATAATTGTATCCTTTTTTTTCTCTAATAACATTCGGTTTTTAAAATTCCTAGTCTGTTACATATGTACATATATAGAACCAAGTTCGTGCGACCCAGTCGTGCATTTTATTTTTATTCAAAATTTTCAACTTGTGAGATAATAGTACCTTCAATGTACAAACATAACTAAATGTATGTCGCCAATTAAAAAAAATAAAAAGTGTCAAATTTAATTTCAATAAAAATATCTAAAAACTGTTAGCAAAAATAAATATATTTTTAAATTAAGTTCTATAGCTATCTTATTTAAGTATTGAAATCAATTTTCTTACAAACTTAAAATTACCACCAGCCAAATCAATAAAGATACCTCTTAGTCGGTTTATATTTTCATTACAATTCGAGCAATTCCATACAAAATTTAATCAATTCACATTACAACATCAAAGACTTCTCCGCAGAGTGACAGTTCGATTAATTCAATAGCTTTATCGATAACGTCCTGCCAAATGGCATATCTCTTGGTGGGATAGCTATAGGTTATACCCCAACCACCTGGTCCCGGCCAATATATCTATAATCAACAACAACACCGACACAAAAAAAAAAAATAACCCCCCATAAAAACCAACTTACAAAGTACAAAATAAATTCAATAGTCATTGCCTACCTTTCAGAGATAAAAAGTTCAGATCGGGAAAAATACAAAAATAAAATAAGAACCAAAGCTGAATGGATCTATTCTAATGAGAAAATACATTTATCATCATTTCCTGTAGAGATGCCTATCACCCTCTATATAGCTCCATCAACCCATGTTTCCCCATTTTTCTATTTTTTCTTTTTCAATCCTCAAGCGGTACTATAAGCGTTCTCGTCTTCGTTTTAAAGTAATGCCAGCCTTAGGTACATCGCAGTGTCCTTTCGTTTTTTTTTTCCTTTTTCTTATTAAGATTAAGAATCGAAATGAAAAATATAAAGAAATTTATTATAGGGGATGCTTTAGTTGTTTTAGTATTTAAAGGGTGGTGACGCGGCGGAAATTTAAAGCCAGATACAGCACGCCGAAGGAACGCCACGCCAATGAAATTAAAAAAATGACTTTATTTTTGTTTTAACTTTATACCCCCATTCTCTGCCCTTAGTCCGCCAAACACCCAGAGACAAATGAGATGACAGAGAATAAAAGTGATAAGCAAACCAATCACAAACTCAAAAACAAAAATACAAATAAACCCAAAAATTGAACTTTCATGTCATGATGGGAAGGTGGTGGTCAAAGTGATGCATAAATCCTGTTAAAATTGAAGAAATTCTAGCCTTAGGGGTCCTGAACACTGACGGAGCGAGAGAGTGGTAGACCATCACGCTCCTCCACCTCCACCCTCCTGCGCGTATTTTTGGTATCGAATTTTTTGTGCATCACTGAGCTTTTGAATCTGTTCAATGATGGCAGAAGTTTATTGCTTCCCGAATTCCTATGCTGGTTGAATCGAGAAATTTGGTGTTCAAATACAGGGAGAGTGAGTTATGTGCTGCTCAGCTATCAATGATATACTCTGAAGCTACTGCTACTGCTGCTCCACACCACCCGAAATGATTGTGTGCATCCTATTTGACGCCTCAGTTACCACAAATTGGCCATCATTCACGCGATACAAAGGATATAAATGTACATTCATACACTACACACCTACATGCATGAATGTATGCACACATGTTAGCCAATTTCAAGAATTATGTGCAAAGAAAAGCCTGGCATTTGATACAGTGTGTGCATGATTTTTGCGTCCTACGAGTTTTTTCAATTAAATTAATCGAGATGATGCAATGCTTAGCAATGGTCTTTTAAAGGTTTCAGAATTTATGATATTTCATAAAACCAATATTGGCTAAGGTGTAATACGACTATTAACCACATTTCAAAATCCTTATTTTAAAAATCTCAAATATGTATGTTAAAGTCAAACAAGGGTTTGACACCATAATAATTTGATTGACCTTGCATTATATGGTTTCTCAAAGTCTAAAATATACATTAAACATTTTAATCGCTAGTTACAGAGACTTGGTTCTATGACATTAAATGTTCAAAACCCAAGCCTAAAACACTTTTTCTCCCCGACCAAGCAGAATTGAAATAAATCAGTTTAGAAAATGTAGCAGGCTTAATGCTGTAGAAACCCTGGCTGGGAGAGCGAGAACACCAAACCATTCATCATCATCATCGGCTCGACAACCGGGTTCCGGTCCTGGCCTCTTTCAACAAGTCTCTCCACCTATCCCTTTCTCTAGCCGACGCCATCCAGTTGCGCACCCCAAGGCTTCGGGCGTCCTGGTCTACGCCATCTCTCCAGCGCAAGCATGGTCTACAACGCTGTCGTCTACCATAGAATTTACCACAAAGAACTTTCCGAGCAGGTTCCTATTCGCTCATGCGAGCTAGGTGCCCTGCTCACGGGAGTCTACCGAGCTTAATTTTTGTCACGATATCTGCTTCAAGGTAGATTGCGTACAGTTCGTGATTGTACCGTCTCCGGAATCGTCTTTCCTCACATATGGGGCCAACAATTCTCCTTAAGACTTTTCTCTCGAACGCAGCTAAGAGGTCGGAGTGCCTTTTGCTAAGCACCCAAATCTCGGATCCATATGTGAGTACTGGCAGGACCATGGTCCTGTACAGCAGCAGTTTTGAAGTTATGGTGAGATTTCTGGATTTGAAGAGCTTTGACAGACTATAGTATTTCTTCTTCTATATTGTTATCGGCTGCTACTATTGACCCAAGGTATTTAAAGGATTGCACCACTTCAAATTCGTGCTCCGCTACCTTGATTGTTTGACCAACTGTTCCTCTCGCATTCGACGCCACCATGTACTTTGTTTTACCTTCACTAATGTGCAGCCCCAGATTTTGTGCCGCCTGCTCGATCTGGATGAAGGAATCGTGTACAGCTTGTTCGGTTCTTCCGATGATGTCAATGTCGTCTGCGTAAGCGAGTAACTGGCTGGACCTGTTGACGATGGTCCCTCTTGTTGCCGTGCCAGAGTCACGGATTGCTTTCTCCAACGCCAGGTTGAAGAGGAGGCAGGCCAAACCGTCCCCTTGTCGGAGTCCATTAAAGATTTTGATTGGTCTGGATAGCAATCCGGCTATTTTTACTTGGCTTGTTACGTTGGTCATGGTCAACCTACATAGTCGTGTCAATTTATTTGGGATGCCGAATTCTCTCATGGCTTTGTTAAGTTCTACCCTGGCTATGCTATCATAGGCTAGGCGGCCTTAAAGTCTATAAACAGATGGTATGTTGGGATGTTAAATTCTAGACAATTTTCCATCGCCTGCCTAAGGGTAAAGATCTGATCAGTTGTTGATTTGCCTGGAATGAAACCACACTGATATTGTCCGATGACGGTTTTAGCGTATGGGGTTATCCGGTCTTGTGGGATAGAGGAGAGTATCTTATAGGCGGTACTCAACAACGTGATACCTCTATAATTGCTGCACGTTGTGACATCTCCCTTCTTATGTATGGGGCATATTATGCCTTTTCGCCAGTCTTCTGGCATTTCTTCCTGCTCCCATACGTGCACTATGATATCATGAATTGCTTGACGTTAGGCTGGCCCGCCGTGATGAAATAATTCGGCTGGTATGCCGTCGGCTCCCAGGGATTTGTTCTGTTTAAGCCGGCCTATAGCCTTCTCAACCTCTTCTATGCTTGGTGGCGGCAACATAGGGTATTCTTCTTGAAGTAGTGGAGCCTCCACTTCTGTAGTGAGCTGACCATTTAGAAATTCATTAAAGTACACTTCCCATCGCTCCAGTATGCTTTCAGGATCGGTGATCAGATTTCCCTCTCCGTCCTTGCAGTATGTGCAGCGTGGTGTGTACTGCGTCATGTTTCGGACGGATTGGTAGAACTTCCGCGCCTGGTGCGGACCTCGCTCTCGGCTATTTTCTATTTCACAGATTAGGTTCTTTTTCTATTCTTCTGAGCTCTTTATATTCCTCTTCGCGTGCCAGCGTTCTATGAGATTGTTGCATTGCTCGGTACGCAACATTCTTACGTTCAGTCGCTAGCTTGCATTCATCATCAAACCAGTCGTTCCGATTTTTACGACTGCTGCCTAAGATGGAGTTGGCAGTAGTAATGACAGTATTTTTAAGACGATGGAGGACCAGGAGTTATTAATTCGTTCTTTCGTTATTACGTCTATTTTCCTTTTAATCACACGCCAATCGGGATTTTTGGTTCCAAATTTAAATGGCTACTGCTGTTTTTATTTGATACTGACCCTTTCCTTGCCAGTTCATCTGCTATTTCATTTCCTTCGATATTGCTATGTCTAGGAACACAGCAGAGATTGACTTGGTAAGTGTTACAAATATTGTTCAGCATGTCTTGGCATTTCGTTACTGTCTTGGATCTTATAGTCTCACTGGCCAAAGCTTTAATGGCAGCTTGGCTGTCCACGAAGAATGTGAGCTCGGACGAGTTCAGTTTTTTCGTGCGTACCAATTCTGCCGCCTTTTCAATAGCGTAGATTCTCAGCCTGAAAGACACTACACTCATCTGGAAGTTTGAATGATTCTTTAATATTGAGAGCTTCACAGAACACCCCAGCCCCGGTTCATTCTTCCATTTTTGATCCATCGATGTAGAAGGAGATACCTTGTTCACTAATTAGTGAGTTGGGTTCCCACCCCTGCCTTTCGGGTATTGAAGTAGAGAAGTGTTTGTTGAAATCTATTCTGGGTGGTAAGTAGTCAGTCCCCACATTAGGCCCGGCCATTATATTAAAGTCTTTAACGGAAGCAAAAATATTAAGCTACTTTTCTGAAAATGGCGAGGTCAACAACAGTCCTACTAGAAACCAAATTAAGTCTGCCGGATAGCCGGTTTTCAAAATAGAAAAGTTTGAGAACGTTTCAGAACTCTGAAAAAAATATAGTCAACAGTCATTGCTTCAATCCTACTACAGAAGATGAAGAAGCGTTCAGTTCGATTTTTTAGCTAAGAAATTGACTTTACTCAAAAAACAATCAATATCGTGGAGAAAACCTCGATTCGACAAGCTTCACTTCATAAATATTAAACTTGCTTCTAATTATCGGATCTTTTAGACTTCAGTCTAATTGGTCACTAAAGTTAAGCTTCTCTTTTTGCTTAGTGACAAGGAAATAACTAGTATTTGTTATAATCAACGGGTGCTTTATGCCCCTGGCTACCAACAATTTTACAAATTGAGCAAAGGTATTCAAAATGTTTTGCTGAATCTTACGAGTATTGAGGTATTTTGTTGACGATTCTTGTTTGCATTTCTCTGATTCAAAATCCAGTTTCTGAGATCTCACATAACTCCGAAACCTTTATAATACTCTTTAAAAAGGAAACTTGACATTTGTCGCACGTGTCAAGTGTCAACGTCTTAAATAATGGGTTGCATTTAGATTTAATATTTAATGATTCCAAATTGATATGGCTATCGCTTTTTAGGAATTTTTCTTAAACAATAGGCTGCCGAAAATTAAACAAATAAAAAACCGAAAAACCATCAAATAACTTTGGACTTTTTCTGATAGTTCAAGCCTAAGATGGACGAAATTGTGTATCCTTATCTGCCAATACACAAATTTACAATCTAATAATCTGTGGAAGAATTTTAAACCATATCGATTAAAAAAAAAGATCTTCTTCAGTCCATGGAATATTTTTCTTCTACTTTTCCAGCAACCGGCGCGGCGATAAAGAAGCCAGTACATCATGATACACAAGTAGGTACTTGATACCGATACCCTTCCATTAGAAGCTATTGGAATTGAAAATCAAATGTCGACCAAATTAATTCTTAGCGCTCAGTTTCAGCCACAAGCATTAAAAGGCCATAAATAAAGACTCTAACTCTTCGTCGTCTATAAATTCTCACAAAGCTTTTAAAACACGACAAAGCAATAAAACTAAAAAAGAAAAAAAAAAAACAGAATAAAGAATCTAAGCATGAAAAATTAAATGCACCCTCCTTAGGAATGTTCGCTTTTATGGCCTGTACCTAGGAACAGTGCTCCTCTATTTCGAAGCGGAGTTCTGTATGGTCTCCCTCGAGTGCACACAATGCACATCCACACCGCATAAACCAATAAAGTTGCCATAATTCAACAACTGGAACCCAATTGTACAGCAGCACATTGCTCATTGATTCCGTTGATGGTGGTGGTACTGCTGCTGCTGCTGCTGCTGCTGCTCAGTCCAAGACCCTAACAAGAGGTCGAGCCTGCTTGTGTTATTTTTTTGTGCTTGTTCAGTTCATTTCTCAACTCAATACCGGTCGTGGTTAGTTAGAGGGAACAACAACAAAAAGAAAAAGTTCCTTAGAAAATCCGTTCAACTGAAAGCCCTGCACTAATGGAATCAATGGCAGATCCTAAATGTGGACGGCAGCCTTCCCAGGATAATTCCCAGCTCTATATGGCGGCCACTGTGTAGTATGATGGTCTAAATCCGAATTCATTCGATAGCATTAAGTTCATCGGTGGAAATAAATTTAAGTAATTTTATCGTCCTACAGCCCTGCCCTGTACCAACACCGGAATTCCCAGGCTCAAATCTCCCTAAAGAAATAACTAGGTTGGCACCAACAGGGTAGTTATTTTTTCGCCAGTCTAACTCCATTTCCTGCATCTGACATGAGGACCACCACCATCTTGTGGAAAGGGGTGAAAAGTGTTACGGAGAACCAACCCTGCCAGCCCAGCCCAGCCCAGCCCAGTTTTTTTTTTTTTTTTTTTTTTTGGGTTTTCAAAAGTTCGAGAATTCGTAGCACGTCTTCATCATCGTTGTCGTCAGGCCGTTCGTTGGAGGAGCAGTGGCGACACTCGGATTTAGGGGCGGCCGCGGCAGAGTTTATCGCACACCAAAACGGAACAAATCACTGCCACCAAGACTAACCTACATCCTATGGTGGTGAATTACCGAAAACGAGAAAAATACGGACGATGAATTCTCGAGAAATTACAGGAATAAAAATGAGACACGAACGATTCGACGCGACTCACGCCGTCCGTCGCCTGTATCATTGGAGAGCGAGGAGGGGGAATAGCTTAAGTGGGTTGATAATGCCATGTACCTAGAGTAGTTATAGTCATCAGAGCCCCACTATAGAATTACAAGGGGAGTATACATCTTTCCGTTTGGCAAGTTTTCAACTAAAAGGACGAATCAAGGGAAATAAAACAAAACTACGCAGAAATTTATTGCCAAGGAACAAGCCGTGCCACACTAAGTAGCAGCAGCAGCAGCAAAAGTACTAGCTGTGTAGCAAAGATCCAAAGGAAGTCGAAGCAGGGATGCAGAAGTAATCCTGCTTTTTGCGAGCCTCCACAAAAGTCCATGGTCTTCGATATGTGTATGGGTGTTTGTTTCGTTTTCGCTAGAGAAAAGAGAGATAGAGAGAATTATTTCTCGAGAATGATCCTTTGGCATATAAAGCAATTAAACTCAACAAAATGTACTACGTGGCCAACGGGTGGACGGTCGGCACTCGGCGGGGCGAGACAGCAACGAGAAGTAGAAAAGGTGGCGGAAAGGAATGCGTTTTATGCGAAATCACCCGCGTTGATGTTGGTATATTTCGTACAACATGCTTTTTCATGAAGTTTTTGAATTTCCAAAAAAATACTATCTATTTTCGTAAATGGACGGCACTGACGGAGACGATGCCATTGCCATCGCCACCGCCAAGGCTATGGACACAAAGTAAAATTGTGTGAAATTCTTCAGATACTTGGACCATTTAGATTAGTTTTAGGGCTGGCTTGAGGGTGCGATTTTCTGATTTTGATACAAAAAAGGGTTTTTTTTTGCCTGTCTTCTTCTTTCTGTCGACAATGGAATTTAAGGCAAGAAAATGAGACACACGAATATTGTAGCCCGAACTGTGGTTAGTTTTTTAAGCGAAAAATTCCTTCAAGTTGAACGACATGATGTTCTGCGTGGTTTCGCAAGCGATGACATAAGTTTAATTAGTTTTAGATTCGCTGAAGTGTTAAGCAAATAAGACGGTGCATTGGGAATGGAAATGTGGCGGTGTGGAAGTGGAAGTAATAGATGACTAGATTGGGTGTTAGAGGGAGATTAGTTTTAAAGCTTTAACTTGAATATTATCGCCAAGCACTCAAGGGGCTTTGAAGGTGTACTTAAGTACAGGACATTTTTTTTAAATTGTGTTATTTATAGCTAATGTCCAGTTTTTCAGTGCAAAATTATTTTAGTTTTCGGGTACTCTCAACAAATTCGAAGCTTTTACTCGATGTTAATTCTGAAACTAGGTTGACCACGCATGCAAAAAATGGGGGGCGAGTTTCCTTTAAGGAAGCGCGCCTACAGTATTGATGTTTTTTTTTAAGTTAGCCAGTGGTCTCAATAAAACAGATTTAAAATATTAAAGTGAGGAAATGTTTTATTTTTCAGTTTTAACCTCACTTTGTGTTTTTGCTTGACTAACAATACTGAAAGTGGCCAGATTTCGATATTTAATACCTCCTTGGGTATGTAAAGTCTCCTAACAGGCGTCAATATCAATAGTTTTTTAGCTTAACATTGGGTGGCCCGCTTCGCGAGTTCTCGGGATTTTAACTTCCTTTTCGGGTGCCACACCCGCTCACGCAAATTGGCAGGCCCCAAGATCAACAGTGTTTTAAATTAAAAGTGTTGTGGGTTCAGAAATTTCCTTTTAATTAACATAATTTCCTTACAAAAATAACAAAAAAGGAAAAATTCCCAATAATATCCCAAAAATAATCCGACTCTAGTAATACTTACCCAAAGAGAAATGTCAAAATAAACAAAAAAAAAGATTTACTCAAATACATATAAAGTCAAGGTAAGGATCTTAGGGAAAAAATAGAATAAATTTGATGGCACACCAGTTCCCTTCTCTTCCCTCTTAAAAGCCGGGTCCTTTCTTACAACTTTCCACCACTCTTGTGTGCCTAATATCTACAGGATTAGACAGCATATATAATTTTCTACCGGGTTCGAACGGCTTTAAGTATATCTTCTTCATGACAATTGCACGGAGAAAAATGGTCGGTGGAAAACAAAGTAGCACTCGTGTAAAATTAAACAAATGAGCCTGTTACTATACTACCTGCAAAATTACCCTGTTAAAATTACAGAATTCAACTCGTTTAATTAATTTAATAAATCTTTTTGCTTGTTTTAACTAAATTTGTGTGCAATTTCAACAATTTTCAGTCAGTTAAAAATTGGGTGTGTTATTTTATTATTTTTTTTTTCGGTTAAATCAAACAAGAATATTTAGTTTTAAAGTTCAAACCTATTTACTTTGTAAAATTAAATAAATTTGGTCAAATTTAACCTACATAGATACTTCTTTGATTAAACCAACATAAAAATTAGTTAAATTTTTACCAAGGAGTCGGTCGCATAAAGTATTACCCCGGAAAAGTACTCATTTCTTAAAGTTACAAGGGCTAACAAAAATAAAGGAAAACATAGCTTTTATATTTAGTTTATGAATTAAAGTTGTTAATATTTTCACACATCAAAACAATGGCGTTCTTTACCTCCGCCAAAAATTGAAAAAAAAATCTAAATTAGATCTCGAAACTCCTGTCCACACGTTTTCTTGAATTTTATTTATGACGTATTTACAATTCACTCCCCAAATTTTGCTGTCGTTCATATTCTAATATAATAAACGAAGAATTCTTAGAAAAAAAAGTTATCTCGCTTCACTTACTTGATCTTATATTTTTCTATGGACCAATATGGACCATTAGATATTCAACTTAGTGCTTAAGCCTTAGGTCAAGATGGATTCAATCGGTGGATTCAGTAGCTATATTGTCTGCCATTTTGTGGCCATTGTTCATCATAAACGCAATTATTGCAATAAATTACTAAAATATGGAAAAATAATTGAATTAAAGTTGAATTCTACAAAAACCTGTCCACAGATTAAAAAATCATATTTAGAAAAAGCTAGCTAATGGTGTAAAAAACAACCGTCAACATACAACCGTTTTTTTCGATTGCTCAAAACCGGTATAGCTTATTTTGTATGCTTAAACTTAGTATTGTGTATTAAAATGAAAAAATATGTTTGGATTTTTAAAACTTAATTACATTTTTTTGGAAGTGTAGTTTTCCATTTTTTTTAAAACTAGATATTTTGCAGTTTATTAATACTATCGACAAGATGTAGGAATTATATCAAAGGGCACGGTAGTGCCCAGCTAAGTTCTGGCACTACACCCTTTTTACAGGAACAAACTCAGGCGATTTTTGACCCCTCCCTATCTTCAGTACCAATGAAGTCAGAAAGTTAAAAGTCAGGCACAGGCGCCTCACCGAATTTCAATTTTCTAGCATAAGAGGTTCCTGAGATATAAGGCCTCAAAAATCACAAAAACCGTAACTGACTGACTGACTATTTAATGATTAGTGACTAAAATTTGATGGGTTCACTGGTCAAGTTTTTAAAACCTTTCAAATTGGGCATAAAAAAACTTGCCAAGTAAACCCATCAAATTTTAGTCAGTAATCATTAAATAATAAAATTTCTCTATTACATTGTAGCTGTTTCAATATTATTCTACTTTAAATATTCGGCATTAACCTTCATAAAGTAAGAACTTGGCGTACTTTTAGATCTCAGTACTTTTCACGGCTGACTTGTTAGACAAAGGTTTTTGTATAGAAGAACTTGGCTCTTTTTTAACATTTATGTTTTTGGTCTGATTTTAAACTAACGGTACCCACCATAGAATTTAAAAAATATATAGAATTTTGATAAAATGTTTTCATTTTACTTAATTTTTTTTTCGATACCAAAAGTGAAATTAAGACCTTACTAACAGTGTTACTATAGAACCTTTTTTTATTTTTGACTGTCTCATCTATATCGAAATAAGGAATATTGATAAAAGTTTCTTAAAATTTTATAAAACATTGCATATCAAAACTTAACTTTTCTTTATATTTTTTGTTTTCCTTCTTCATATTTTGTTTGTGTTTCAAGAAAAGTATTAAAATTTTATTTGAAAATTGAATGCATCAAAACCAGGTTTATATTTTCTTAAATACATTTTTATTTGTAAAGTAGTTAAAATTAAAAGTTTGCGTGACAAAATTTTTTCTGAAAAATGTTTAAGAAATTGTAAAAAATATTTTTTTTTAAACACTGCTACAATAATTTATAATTTTTGTTCTTGTGTAATTGTATATTTGCTTGGTATTGTGCTCCAACTATTAAAGGAGTGGTTTCAACCATTTTTTTTTAAATATTTTTCTCAAATATGATTTGATGATTTTAACTTTAATAAAATGTTAGAAAAAGTATGATGCTCAACTTTAAATTTAAATTACAAAATCGTCGTTTTACCCCAGTATCATACTTAAAGAGTCTTTACATCGTACTAATTCCAAAGAAATTTTCCGCCATTTATTTTTAAATTCTAAGTCTCTTAGACATAAGAGGAAATTCTTGCAGTCGTACATTTAATTTTTTTTTTAAATCTGGTACTTTTCGAGAAATTTTCAACACTTTTCGCTCCCCAAAAATGCTCCAGATCCAGATTAAATGGACTTTTTAAAAAAAAATTTTTAAGATATACAAATAAAGCTCTTCACCAAAATTTAGTTCTGTCAGAATTTTTGTCCAAGTGAATCTCCACTTCTTTTTTGGATTAACAAATAATTAAAAGCCAAATTTCACGAAAATTTTTGTTCAAAGTGATCAATTTTTAAATATAATTTGTTAGGATAATCAACAGATAATATGTGCGTTCATCTTCTAAACTGAAATATATAAGTGTTATTTAAGTTTGAGAAAGCGGCCTACGACTCAATGATACGATTTAGTCTTATTTCAGTATTGTTAAGTCCTATATGACCCGATTTCAAAAGTCTTCGTTATTTGCTGCAGCGTTACTTCTCAACACGATTTAATTTCAGAATTATAAAGGTTTTGGTTCTATTAGCAATATTTTGTTTATTATTTTTAAAATCAGGTAAAACTTAAAAACCAAAAAATTACAACATAAATTACACGTATTTGATAGCAATATAATTAAATCGACCATCAACTGTCTGAAAACTATTAACTATTTTAAAAATACAATCGGCTTCATGATAGGCGTATGTAGACATCATACATAAACTTACATATCTAATCGACTTTTAATCGTTTGAAGAATTTATGAACCTACATTTTCGAACAACAATAGTTCACCACCAAATTGAATAATTGTTAATAAACTGTATTAAAAAAAAAACACTTGTCATAGTAATACATATGTACGTTCAAACATAACTTTTTCCAGAAACGCAAAGAAAAAAGAAGAATGTGTATGCATCATAAATAAACAACAATCAAGCAATAGAATTTGAGATGTATTCGTATAGTACGAATGTACTTTCGTTTTCATTTTTATAGTACATCAATTAACCTGGCTAACCCCACCACTGTCATCGTCTGCTGAACAAAACAAATTAGAAACATTCAATGCTCACTCATGACGGTTGATTCATTCAGTATTAAGTTCATTCAGTATCAACAATATAATAATACTACATACATACAAATGTACGAATGAAATTGTGTGTATTATTTTTGTTTTTTTTTTTGAAAATTACGCACAAGTCAAGTAGTTTGTCTGTAAGTGGAAAAGTTTATTCTAAATTACTGATGCAAAAACGTTGCCAAGCCAAACACAGCAGTTGTAAGCAGAGTTAGTAGATCGCATGGGAAAGTTCCCTTTTTGGGAATTATTTTTATGAAATACAATCAATCAAGAATTCGTATTAAGATCAGGAATTCAAAATAATATAATAAATAATATACTTACATATTATATATGTAGGTACCATACGGCAATTTATAAATTCTGTAAAAAAAATATGGAACTCGAGATTCTGATCAAACTTTAAAGAACAATGGTAGGAAAACGAAAAATTTGGGTCCTAAGAATCTGCCTGTCTGTCAGTGTTGTCTGTTCGACTATACCCAAAACATGGTAGATAGAGTTTTTGTGGATTTTTTTCCTGTCACATTTTCTTTTAAGACAAGAATAAGGGTACCTAACATACCATTTTTTTTTTGAAATTTCACAAAAACTGATTTTAATCAAAAAAATAAAAATTTATTTATTTAATTGAAACCTATAGCATTAATTTAAAAAAAAAGTTAAGAAAAATTTTCTTTATTAAAATTGTTTAAATAGACAAAATTTAAAAAAAAAAAAAACAATTTTTCGATTGAAAAAATACAAAAAATTTTGTAGAAAAATTAATATTTATTCATAAGTTAGTTAGTGACTTATGATTTAAACAAAAAATAATTCATAAGCTAGTTGGTAAATTGAAAATGTTTAAGCTTGTTTTGACTACATAATTATTTCATTATTAACGAAAGTAGATTTCAAGCTTTTGTGTGTCCTAAAATTATCTTGCTAGCTTATAAATTTTCCAATTAATCATTTTTTTATCAGAATTTATCCATTAGCTTATGAATTAATTTTTTTTTTAATTCATAAGTTACTTAATAGCCTATGAATTAATTTTTTTTAAATCATAAGTCACTTGGTAGGTTCTGAATTAATTTTTTTAATTCATAAGTCACTAAGAAACTTATGATTTAAATTTTTTTAATTCGCAAGTCACCAACTGACTTATGAATTTAATTTTTGTAATTTATAAGTCAGTAACTAGCTGCTGAATTACATTTTTCTTAATTCATAAGTCACCCACTAGCTTGTGAATAAAAGCCAAGCTTAAGCTAAAAAGTGACTTAAGCTTTTGCAACCCTGTTTGGAACGTAATGGGTTTCCTAACAATATCTAAATGATTTTATAAAAAAAGATATTCTTTTATTTTAAAATAACAGTACTAACAATAGTTTAAAAATCGTGTTCGAAAACCTTTTTTTTTTCGGAAAAATTTGGTTTGTATTGTTAAATTTCTTCGGGTTTTCCACCAAATTGACGCAATTTTAAATTACGACGTTATTAACAATATTTTACATTGAATCATTATTTTGTTTTTATGAAGAAACTTCTGTACAAATAAGATTTAATATACAAAATCTTAAAAACAATTTTTAGAAAAAAATGTGAAACTCCAACTTTATCTTTATCATTAAATTTTTGAACGAATTCTTGAAAAGTTTAATTTAAAAAAAAAAACGGTTCTGTGGTAGGTAGGTACAGTCAGCAATATCTTAATTTTAAAATTTGTTTTTTTTTTTTTTTTAATTATAGATAGTAAAAATTAATTGAGAAAAAAAATAAGTTCTCAAAATTCAAATTTTCGAAATATTTTTATGAGGGTAGGTACCCTAATTTTTAGGTAAAATAAAACAAATATTCTCACGTCTTGCAAAATATATTAAGAAATTTTTGTCAAGTTTAAAAAAAATCTAGCATTAGGTTTTCGAAATACATATTCAGTTTTGAAAAAAAAAATTAATTTTGAAATTTTTTTAAAAATACAAAAAAAATGTGTTTGAAAATTTGAAAACACAATAGGTACTATTCAAATTTATTGGTAGCTTTAGCATAAAAAACAGTTCAAAATCGGTGGTACCGTTCTTAAAGAAAATCAAAAACCAAAAAATTGTTCTAGTGGGGGTACCATTAATAATCATTTTTCGAAAAAAAATGTCAACTTTTACCCAGCACTAAATGAAATTTTTAGAATTTTTTTTTAAATCTGTGGAACAGAAATCGCATGGCAGGTACCGTTATTTTTGGTCTTAAAAAAAAAGAAAAATGATATCTATTAAGTTTAAAGAAAATCGGTCGAGCCGTTTAGGCTGTAGTCGAACAGACAGATAGACAGAATTGCGAGACTCACTTTTTTCGTGTTCTCTATCATCGTAATGTCAAATTTTATCAAAATCTCAAGTTCGATTTATTTTCCGACTGCATAACTTGCCTTAAAGTACCTAAATATAATTCGCAAGTAAAAAAGTTCTTAAAAGTTTTCAACCATTAGCTTATCCTAAATGACATTTTTTTTGAATTAGTTTTCTTAAATTCCAACACAGAATAGTTTTAAAAAATTATTTTCTAAAATTTCTTTCAAAAAAATTTGTGTCGGGTACAGTTAAAAATATTGTTTGGGGAACAATTTAAAAACACTATCGACACTCACGCCCGCGCTGTGTTCAAACATTTAAAGGGTAATCATAATCCCTTGAGCGCGGGTAGATTATAAAAAAAAAAAAAAATGCAGAATTGGGAGACTCATTTTTTCGTATTGGATATCATCTAGTTTGATCTAAATCTCGAGTTCGATGTTCTTACGAATTCATAATTTGCCTTAAGCAAGTAAAAAAAGTAAAAAATCGTTTTGGGGAATAACCAAAAAAAAACCAAACAATTGAAAATTTCACTGTAGAGGAATTTGGTAATTTTTACTTTTAAAATTTAGCAATCGTGGCCGAGCATCGACGTTTGCTATTAAATGCTCGCACTATGTTACTTCATGTATAGCTAGCCTACTTATCAATTACTTTTACTTCATGAATTATGTAATATAAAGGTAGTCATCATCCCTTGAGAGCGTGCTAGTTTTGCTAGTTTTTCAATATTTTTAGGAATTTTCTGTAAGACCTCTTCTAGCACTAACAATCAATCTAGAACTAGAAAAACACACCACCCTTACATAGGTGACTAACACAAACTATAGTTTAGCTCTTCAATGATAATTCTATAGTGACGTTATTCCAATCAGCTGCCATTTTGTAATTTTTTGTCGCATTACGTCAACTCGGTTTTATGAATGAAAATTTGTTGTGAAAAATTGGAGGTGACTAAGTTCTCAATAGAATAAAGCTTTTTCTGATGTTTATTTTTAATTAGTAAAAATAAGCTGTTTTTTATGTCTGTTGTATTTCAATTGAATTCACCCAGACCGCAACTTGAAGGTGATGGTCACACACATGTACTTATACTTGTTCTTTTTTAATTGAATAAATTACGGTTTTTTAAAGTCTTAAATCTATTTATGAATCACACTCCATTCGCAGTACAACTTATACAGTTAAATGATCTCACCCAGCATCAGTCTTTCTATCTATTCAAAATAAATTACTCATCTCATGTCGTTGCGCTAGCATATTAGCACCCATCATCACACCCAGAACAGATATAATAAAGCTTTAATTTCAGTGGAACTTCACATCTTTTGAATTGATGAAGAATCTCTACCACGATAATGATGATGATGATGCTTGTTGTTGTTGATGAAAGCCGATGCGTATGAGCAGGCATTAATTAGTAAAAATGCCTTTAACAATTCATCGTGTGGCATCATGGTTATTAACCCCCAAAACCTTTGGCCTACATCGACTGAGATGAACTAATAAAGTGCTGAGGGGATGACAGGGAGTAGGATGCATTGAAGTTATGTATTGCAAGTAATGACTATAATCTCGAATGTACTTACACAACACATACTTGGAAATAAGATGATTAATGTGGCCAATTTGAGTGGAATATAAGTCCAATGTTAAAATAATCGGTTGATTTATTGTGAATGTCGGTCAAAGGGAAGCACAGTGGAGTATTTGGAGATAAAAAATCGAGAAAAATATATCACAGGTGGAAACTTATGCGTTTCAATGACATTATTGTATTAGGCCGTTAAAGCTGTCAGGTGTTGCTTTTTCCGCAGTAATCGTGTTATGCTCTTGCATAACTTAACATTTTTAATCCAACTTAAAACTACGATCAAGGAACAGTCCAACAAAATAGATTTTCGTCATACCCGGATATTAGTTCGTATAAGTCTGCGCGTCTGGGTGTCTAGGGATCTATTCCTCCAATCTACATTAATCTAATGCCTTAAAGTATGACCCCGATTCATAAATTATTTTTCAAATTTGGTACAGACCATTTTTGTGCGATTCCCTAGAAAGCAAACATTTGTTTTAGCTCATCCAGAACGGCTTGTTATCATACAATATTTTTTTTTTAATTTTCTCAAAACCGGGTCTTACAATTTTGATTGAACTTCGTGCCTGTTGTCTCAAAGTAATAAAAATAAAAATATGTTTTTGCTGAAAAAATCGAAACAAAATACGATTTTGATATATTTTTGAAAAAAAAAGTCTTATTCGCTTGGATTACTCTCGTATATTTCTTTAACTTGGTATACCAGCAAAAGAATTGGTTCACTCTGTCGAACTTTGAGCTGATTCGTTTTGAACTATTTTGAGTATTATTTATTGGGATTGTATTTCCCTGATAAAAATTCTGTTGTTGAAGCACAATTGCCCCAATGTTATAAGATGTGCAAAAACAATAATATATATTTTTATTTATAAGTTGTTCTTGTATTTGAATTGAAGGATGAAAGATAACAGTGTTTAATCTTTTCATTGTGAAATTTTGTTATGAAAAAAAAAATCAATTTGCGAAACGAACCTTGGTTTCGCATAAATGTATGAATTTAATGTTTTATGCCCCCAGTGACTGACACCAAAAAAGGAAGGTTACTCGCAAAAGTTTTTTGTTTGTTAATCTATATCAAATAAAATGATAACATCCCTGCCGCTAATACGGCCTCTCAACCAATTCTCTAAGAACCGAAACTAATGCTAAGTAAGCACTTTTGAATTTTTGTCGCTGCGACTTAAACAAATTTGCTGAAACCCAGTTCGATTTCTTCTTTACATGTGCATTCTGTTTTTTGGAACAGAAATATCTTGCGACTGAAAACGTCCGACTGAAGTGCGTTCTCTACAAAAAAAAAAAAAAAAAAACATTTTATAGTTTTTAGCTCAGTCGAGCTATTTTTATAGTTAAAAAAAAAAGTTTTTTTAAATTAAGTCTCTCATTTCCCAACACGGCTTTGTAAAGGGTAAGTTCATAACGACTAACCTTGTTGAATTCGTATCCTTCAGCCTCTCAGCCGTAGAAAACGGAAAGGAAGTCGATGTTGCCTCGACCGATTTCAGTTAGGCCTTTGACAAAATCTCACATAAGCTTATTCTATTCAAACTGTTCACCCTTGGCCTTGAACCTATCTTCTTAAGATGGATTGCTTTTTACCTAAACACCCGTTACTACAAAGTTCTATTCAGATCTTCCTTCTCTGATGATTTCTTAACTACCTCCGGGGTTCCACAAGGCAGACACTTAGGACCTCTCCTCTTTATTTTTACTATTAACGATATTGAAATGGGCATTAAACACTGTCATATCTCACTCTACGCTGCCGATACAAAGTTTTTCAAGACCATTTCTTCAACACATGATGCCACTCTCCTACAACTTGATCTCAACAGTTTCTCTGTCTGGTGCCTGAAAAATTGCTGAGAACTAAATATTTCCAAATTTCAATCAATAACTTTTTCAAGAAAACGCATCCGATCTACTCCCCGTCGATACCTTCTACATTATCAGCCCATATCCCCCGCTGAGTCGATTCGAGACCTTGGTGTTTTATGTGATAGAGAACTCACCTTTCTCACACATATTGACGAGATTATACTCTAAGCAAACTCTATACTAGGCTTTATGAAACGTTGGTCCAAAGAATTATCTGACCCCTACGTGACCCGTTCTTTATACATAACCTTTCTTCGCCCGCTTCTGGAATACGCCTGTCAAGTATGATCCCCTTATCAACAAACTCATATATCCAGAATCGAGCGCATTCAACGTCGTTTCCTACGTTTTTCACTTCGTAGTCTGTCTTGGAATAACCATCTTATTTTACACCCCCCCTATCATGGCCGACTTCTGTTAATCAACTTGAATTCGCTGGAAGAACGAAGAGCAATATTCTCTTCATTCATCGATTACTTTCGGGGTCTGTTGACTGCACAACTCTCTAAAATTCCATCTCTTTCAACACTAATTGCCGTAATATAAGAAATCCTCGTTTCTTCTATCTGCCTACCCACCGTACCTCTTACGGCTCCAACGAACCTATTACTCGCATGCTTCGAAGGATTAATTGTAACATTAACTGCTTCGACTTTAACCTCAGCTCATCCTGCCTGAAACTCCGTCTTAATCATCTTTCCAATTCCCAACCCTAGATTTAAGTGCTATACTTAAGTAAGATTAAGAAATAGCTTGTATTAAGCCTAATAAATGGGGGTATTGCTCAAAATTAAATTATTGATTGATTATATGGTCCTTAAAATTGTGTATGGTATATTATGTGGGTCAAAGGGGTACCTCTGGCCGTAGCGCAAAGATGAGCTCTTGAAAGCAATAAAAAAACTGCCTGCCAAATGTTGAAAATATTAGTTTTTCCCATTGCAAAGTTTAAGCGATGAATGTTATCTTAAAGAAATTGGAACGAAACTTGTAGTTCGGGGCTTAACTACACTGCAATATTAAGATCTATTGTGCCGTGATCCTGAGCTGTGTGAGATTGTTCATTCTACTGCTTTTCATCCAAATTTGTTTCTTTAGGAAACTTAGGAACAAAAATGACTCTTTTCCATTTTCCGACGTTGCAGACACTGTTTTTGGTGCAAAAGTACAGCACTGCTTCCAGACCAAAATTAATGAACTAAAAGGTGGTCCAACCATATTTTAACACGATTTTAATTGTGAGTCACACCTTAACGTCAAGTTTTTTTGCCCAACTTACTTTGACATTTCTTTGTTTGAGTATTTGACAAATTCAACTATGGAGCGGTACACAGTTGAGCAGCGCGTTAAGATTATTGAAGCCTCTTACGAAAATCGTACCCCTTGATATAATGGTTAGTGCTGCAAGAAAGTGAGCATTTCGCCGATATTTTGTTTCACACATAGACATAATGGTCATAGATCCTCCTATCATAATAAAAAGTATTAAGATAATTCTCCTTAAACCATGGACCGCCCTTTATATTCTTAATTTAAAGTGAGCAGTTAGGAGACCCGTGACTATTTTGGGGCTTTTCTGGATAAGCTGATACAGGATGTGTACAACGGCCTCTATTGTAGTCCCTAAGAAGAAGTTTGAGCCGTCGTCGTCTCAGCTTTGGGAGTTTTACCTATTTTTTGTTATTCTGGCTTCCTGTTCTGTAGCCAAACAAAGTGTTACATTGTCATTCTTGCCCAGACAGTGAAACATAATGGAAGTGTTAAGGTAACGATATTTTCTGTGGATATTTTTTTCCGCACATTTCACAAGACGCGACGTTTAGTTTCACGAGAAAAATGCTCCCATCCAATTGGTAAAAAAATTTTGGTTGTAGGCCCAAAAGTTACTCCCCTTGCCCTTAGAGTCATTGTCGATCTATCAGTTTAAAGTTGATAGTATTTGCTGTGAGAGAGAAATAGGTACACTGAAGCGTCTGGTACACTCTACTTTCGCATCATTCCATCTCTTGGAATGAGAAGAAGACTTTACACTTTACTGCCCTTTTTTCTTTGTTTTTTGTCAAATTTTACTATAGCTCCCGCATACGAAAGTCCATTTTTCTGGGTGGTATGGGCGCTGCAAGAATCGTCGATATAAGCTTGGTCAAAAATAAGGTTTAAACTTGGGTAACAGTTAACGGGCAACACTAGTATGTAGATACATTAATATTTCTTGGTGAAAGTTGGTTATACTGAGGAAATCCATTTACATATATCTGGATAGCTCTGAGTGACAAATAGCTTTAGAAAAAGCAAACAGCTTCATTTTAAAAAAACAAGTTCTACAGCTCTTTTTAATAAAACCCACAAGGCCTCCTGGAATTTAAAATAGAATGAACTTTCTTTATTTGTCCAATTCTCAAAATGTTGTTAAATGGGTAGGCATTAAGTACCTATACTGTATTCTAAAGCTTTATGGCGAAAATATTTTATAACTGAACCTTATCTTGTAATTTTTACAATGAAATAAAAAGAATGCAAAACTCTTAACTGCTCTAAGCTATGCATATTCAAGACTCCAAAAAAAAAAAGCAAGTTCCTCGATCTTTTTCATGGCTTTATGCCAAACACTCATTATAGGTCCTTAAACTTTCTTGTTTGCTTTTTATAACTCATTTACCAGAGCAATTTAAAGTTGATTATTTCGAGTATAAGCTTTATAATATCCCCAACAAGTAAACATTACTCAAGCAGAAGTTTTGTCAATCAGTTTTGCCCCAGTCCATTAAGCTTAGGCCTACAGTCATGCGGGCCCACCATTAAGGACCGTTTTTTTTTTTTTTTTTTTTTTTTTTGAAATTTTACAACCAAACATTCAGATTTTTTATTTTTCCTCGAGAAAATAGCAAAACAAAAGAAAATTTGTACACACAGTGAGTAAACATAATCCATGCCATAAAAATGTTCTCATCAGCTGCAGAATTTTTTGTGTCCTTCCTTTCCTATAGCAGTATTCAAATAATAAACGGAAAAAATAATAATAAAACCAAAAAAAAAAAAACTCACCCACTTGTGAGTGAAAGTCCGACAAATTGTCCACATAAATTCACACAGAAATAAAAACGACGACAACTACGGTCGCAGGGATCTATTCTATACCTACCAAACTTTTTATGAAAATTTCAAAATAAATGCAATAAAACACACACACACACCCCAAAACGAACAGAACTACAGAAAAGCAAAAATTTCCCTAAAAACACACAAAAACAAAACAAAAATTCTACAGGACGAAAAACACAAACAATAATAAAATCCTGCAAAATAAACAACAAAAGTTTCCAGCGATTGTCTTATTGGAGAGGAAGCCGGCTGTGCTGATTCCCCTTTTCATGTTGTTGGGTGTTTCCTTTTTTATTATCACGCCACCATCATGGTGTCTAGGACAATAAATTGTGGAAAATTAAATTTACAAAAAAAAAAGCTACGGCGCATCTCGTAAATAGAAAGAACAGTGGCGAGGCGAAAAGACTTTGGAATCATCATCAGGATTTCAGGATGCAAGCATCATCAAAAATGTTCCGCACAAAAAAAAAAACACAAATCATCCAAGGAACAAAAATTTTAGTTTTTTTCTTTTATAAATAAATTAAAAAAAAAAATTGTCTTGTTTGTGTTATGTGTGTCGTAAATTTTGTTTATCCTGTTTCCGTAGCCGCAATTCTATAGATTCTGTTTGTGTGTCCTCTCGGACAGCAAACACACTTATTAATGAATTTACCATCACTAGTGCAGGATTTAAGGTAAACAATAGAACCGATTCAATTTAGGAAAAGAACTCTTGGCACACAATATGGCTCGGGAGAAAATTACGAAAACAAAGCCGTGAATAATAAAGGAAAAAAGTTCTGTGCTGGAAAACGACGTAAAATTGACATCCTTGGCAAAGATTTTGCTTTTATTTCCACATTTCCCATCACTATGGAGTCCGCTTGCCCTTCCACTTTAGCACAGCCTTAAGTTCTTATCTTTGTTCTTGGTCCTGCATTGTGTTGTGTTTTAGGGGCTGACAACAGTCTTGGGCGGGCATTGTGTGTCCTAGATCTTTCACTTCATCATCACGGCATAAATATTTTCATCTTAACTTGCTTTTGATGACTCTTGAGAAATTCTTCGTTCGTTGTCATCGTCAACGTTATAAAACTCGTGTAAGGACTAAAACGATGAAAGTGGCACAAAACAGACAGTTGATGATGATGAAATCTTGGAAAAGAATTAAGAGTGAAAGAGAAAGAGGAAGGGATAAGAGATATAATATTTCAGAATAGATGCTGGAGTATGTGTATACAAGGACCAGGTCTAACAGGTGGGAAAAACAGGTACGACATAGGCCTATCTGAATCTTGTAACTCTTATAGCTTTAAGAGTCTTCGGAACAACAGTTGAATGAAAGACAGGTTTTTCGTACAGTAACATTTTTGCTGGCTTTAAAACTGAGTCACTTTTCTTTTTAAAAATGTAATAAAATGAACAAAATTAAATTTTGTCCATACATATATTATTTCTTCCATACATTTCCATTAATTATGGAACACAATGTCGTTCAAGCGATAACGAAGCGGATGGTCCTGCGCCTTCAATTTCTGAGTCAATGGGACCTTGTAAGCGAATAATTCCAGGTCCTTGTACAGAATTCTCTACAGGCTAGTTCGTGAAATGTTGAGCTATTGAGATCGATGGCGATGACCAAAACTTCTTTTCAAAAAACGCACTGTTTGGGCTACGCAGCACTCACTTTGGAAATGAGTTTTCAATATTTCCCAACGTTGTTCAAGCGTAAAGCTACTCTTTTTGTACCGCGGCGACGGTATAATATTGACTTTCTATCAGAATTTCGAGCGGGAAACAGCTGTCAGAGTCAAAATAACCTATGATTTAAAAAGAAACCAATAAATGCCCCACTTTGTATATTACTTAGCTGGCACCACGTCACATGCCTGGAAAGCAAAACCCCGCAAAAAATTACACAAACAAAATTGAGAAATTTAAGGGTACTGACTCTTATGAGGTAGCGACAAATTCTGGAAGAAAAAAGTGCCTTCCATCTTAGCCGTTCGGATTCGACAGAAAATAGGATTTTAACTTGCTCTATTTCGCAGTAGTGGTCTAGGTTTTAGTCGAACTTAAGATTACGATAGTGAAAAAGTCTAGGTTGACGTGGCTGTCATCAGGAGAACCGACAAACTTACACCATGAATTGGTCTATTACGATGAAAAAGTCTAACAAAATGGTTTTCGTCATCCGTGCGTTATGTGCATTCGTACGTGTGTCCAGCTTAGCTTTGAGTGTACATTGATTTTGAACTTAAAAATGTGGACCGATTTGCATAGAATTTTGTCAGAAGCTTTTAAATTGCAATCATTATTTTTCGATTTTTTCTAGAACGGGTGGGTCCCATCAAAAAATTTGATTTTTTTCGAATTTTTCGGTAACGGCCTTAACGATTTGTATTGAAATTTGTTTTTTTATTTAATTTTTTTATTTAGTATCAAACTCATGCGGAGAGCGGGGGCAGGATCCCCCATCCCTAATTTTTGTAAAACTATATTAGCTTAATGGAAGCAAAAACTTGAGAATAACTTACTACAAGTTTTACAAAAAAAAGCTTAAAAACTACTTAGAACAAGTGGGCGATGGGGTTAATAATTTTTGTAGAGAATGAAGTCAAAAGAGTTTGGCATACTATTAGCAGCACGTAGCATGCGATTGATAGGTTCGTTTCGTCTAAAGATAGTGCTGTAAACGTTGGGTTTAATGAGTGACACCGATCTACGACTTATGGGGTTGGTGAAATTCTTTGAAGAATTGCAAGGCAGTCGATACTACCAGCTACTTTCATGCGTTTATCAAGGGGTTGCAAGTCTATAAGCTTTAGGCGATCAACATAGGGCGGGAGGTAATATCGCATGCTTAATGGAATACTGACCTAACTCGAAAAAACGATTTTTGGGAAGTTGCAGAAAAAGATCTTGCTATGAGGATTTGTCCTACTTGTTGACGGATAAAATTAAAAATAATTCATGAATAAATTCATGAATACTGGTATTGTATCTGTATCTGTACGTAACTCAATTTTTGCCTATCTCCTAATGGGTCAGTATTCCATTAAGCATGCGGTATGTACTCGTATGTACATATCAGGCCAAGGTAATCCGCTAAGTGCAATATGAATGCTTCAATTCGAATTGACTGAGAAGCGTCAAAAAGAGACCATACCTGGCTAGCATATTCGAGAAAGAGCCTAAAAAATGTGACGTAAAGCAATTAAGTGACATAGGGATCAGAAAATTCTTAAGACCATCGCTTAACGAAACCGAGTTGGCTCTATTTATAGAACTAGAGATATGGGATCTGAAGTTTAGTTCCTTATCGCATAAAACTCCTATATAACGCAACGAATTAACTTAAATAGGGTAAACGGGGATAAATATGCAATAAGGTCGAAATTCTATTTATCGAATATAAGATGGCAAATTAGAAAGTTGATTTATAATAGATGGATTCTTTAAATAAAAGAAAGTCTCCGGTGAAGTGTTCAAACATTTGCAAAAGTCTTACGATACAGATACGAGTATGTATGTTTGAAAGTCAAAAATAAGAAAAAGCATTTGAGAAATAATTCATCATAACTTCGAATTATGTTTGACGGAGATGAATTTTATTGTCTTAGTAAGGAGTCGATTTGAAAATTTAAAAAGTGAAAATTCTCGTTGCTTTATACCAAAATTACTTAAGGTAGGAGAAATGGTTGCGAACAAAATCGATTCTATTGTATAAAAGAATCTCTGCCACCCAGCACCATGTTCTGTATTCCTTTTGAAAGTCAATTAAAAACGGAATTCAATTTCATCTTAAATGAAGCACCATGTTCTGTACTCCGAGTGAATTGAATTGTTTTCCATTCACTCCGAATTTATTTTCGAAATGTCGAAATCAGCTGTAAGACAATTTGCATCATTTATTCAAACATTGTTTCTTGTGCCAAACGTGAAACAAAAAAATCTTCCAAAATAGATTTACTATTATCATTAATAATAAGTGGTAGAAGGAATTAAAATTGAGGGGAGAGAGTTCGTAGAAAAGTTTACGTGGTAAAGCCAACATTTAAGGTCTGAAAAAGCAGTGTAAGTTGAAATGGGGAAACTAGCTAAGCCAATGAACTAACTTAGACATATTTTAATTATTTGTAGTTTCAAAAATAGCTTCCGACTAAACAAAGAGGCAATGCTTATATTTTGGAAGATATAAATTCCTTAATAAAATAGGCCTCAATTCCCTTAACACATAAAATTCTTCCTTAACTTTTTTCATAAATTGCAAAAAAATCTTTTTCCTGTCGTGAGTTCTTGTGTTTCCACTGTAAACAACAATTTGTTTTAATAATATCGATACCTTCCCGTAAGAATGTATTAAGCGACATTTTTAAAATTGTTCAGGAAACGAAAAAAACGTCTCATTTAGTTATTTTTTTGTGTATTTTATTGGACGAAACAATTTTAAAAATGTCGCTTAATACATTCTTACGGGAAGGTATCGATATCAAGGCAACATTTAAAAGCGATATTTTATTTTTTATCAATTGTCGCGCAACTGTAAAGTTTTACCAAACAAAACTAAGTGAATTGAATTCAGGGTAAAACGCTATGTATTCGAAATGTCGAACACGAATTCCCATCTCCGAAAACCCAATTCACAATGATCATTTTGGGTGGAATTCAGAACACCAACATTTTACATTCAAAATGAACAAATCACAAAAAGTCATTTTAGGCTAAATGCAGAACATCAAAATTCACTTATGGTACTCGAATTCACAATAAGTGAGAAATGCAGAATATGGGTGACCGATTCATTTCGTTTCTAATAATGATTTTCTTAAGTGGCTATGTATGATGTGCACTTTTATGTTTTGTAGACGTTTATTTAAAGATTTCTCATTGTACGGGTAACATGGAAAAATTATTTCTTAGGATCCTTTTGTCCAAAACTCACTTAAGAAGCTCTACTCGCAAGAAGACATCGGCTTTCGTATTGGAAGTTTGTTTTCCTCAGCATATAACTTGGAGAAATATATGTCAAAAGCTTTTTCCTTGTAGACGAATGCTTTAATTAATAATTTAATTTATTCATTTGTTTCACAATCGCATCTTCAAGCTATAAATATCTGACATTTTGTTTCTTTTTATTATTTATGAATTTTGAAAAATTTTTGTTTCGAAATCTTAAATCTAAAAAAATAAAACTCGTCAACTGTGGCGTATACGCATCATTTTCTTTGTATAAAACAAATATAATTATGAGTAATGTTTTCGGTGATTTTTGAACATACATAGTTGTTAAAATTTTTAGTCAATATTCAGCAGACTGATTTAAATACATATTCAATGATGATAAAACCTTTATTGAAAATCTCCTTACTATGACACAGTCCTCATACTCGGTTGTCTTAGATTTACCTAGGCATCAAAATTCTAATGCTCATAAACTCCTTCAGAGTAATTAGCAATCCAAAGTCTGTCAGGTTTTGTGTTATAATGTAGCTGGTCTTGCAAATAAATCAATATTATGTAACTTTTTTAAATTTATTTCTGAATTCCAAATCTTTTTTTTATATGAAACATTTATTATATCAGAACAAATACAAAATTATGAAAAATTTTTCAAAGGCTTCAAATAACAATGGATTTCTGCAACAAAAATTCAAAACTTTGGTAGAGCCAGTGGAGGATGTTTGTTTGGATTTAGTAAGAGTATAGAGTCTATGCATCAACTACATTTCGTAAATTTGTATGGAACTACAATTCTGCGTGGAACTTTTCTCGGAACTACCGTTAACTTCGTGCCTTGCTATTTAAACTGCAACCATTGGATAAGTGATTTTAACAGGTTAACAAATTTTTTTGATGAGCTTAGGTCGGAAAACTTCATATTACTAGGTGATCTTAATGTCAGAACGGGCACAATGGGTTCTATAGACATCCAAGCAACATCACAGCAGCCAATCACTGATTCAAGATGTTCAAAAGATTCCACAACCGATAGAAATTGCAACACATTCCTTCAGTTCTTAGAAGATATCGGGGCGTTCATTCTTAATGGCAGAAGCTTTGGTGACAAAAATAGAGAGTTCACTTTTGTGTCAAGCAGAGGATCATCTGTAATAGACTACTGCTGTCCATCTTACAATTCAGTCGGAATCATAAGTGATTTTTCTGTTGGATGTAAAACATACTCGGACCATATGCCATTATTACTAACTCTCAAGGCATCTGCAGACATCACAAGAAACTCACCAATGCAAATGCTACCTAGGCTGAAGTGGGTTGATAACAAACGTTCGGACTTTGTACTTAAACTCAATGAAGCCGTAACAATGAAAATTTGTCGTGAGGAAAGTATCGAAACAAGATGCGACTCCATAAAAAAATGTATATATGAAGCAAACGGAACGCCTAACACTCACAATATTAAATTCGAAAAAATGAAGCCTTGGTTCGACTTACATTGTCATATTGCTAGGAGAGATTCATTAAAAGCACTGAGAATGTTTAAAAAAGACAACCTGGAAGTGAGTAGATTAAAATATGCTGTTACAAACAAAAAATACAAAGCCCTGATAAAAGCAAAACAATATGCATTTTACCAAAACATCTCACGTCAACTTGCATCTATTACCACGGCAAAAGAATGGTGGAGAATCGCTAGGGAAATTCGTGGAGACTCAACAACAAACAGCATAGAAATATCTGCAGATGTGCTTATGAACCACTTCTATGGCACATTGAACTTAGCCTCGACACAACTTGTGATGCCTTTACCCACTTTTGAAACCATTTATCAACAAAAGCTAGATAACAAAATAGAACTGGACGAAGTTATCTTAGCGATAGAAACATCAAAGAATAACAAAGCACCCGGTATTGATGGTATTCCAAACGAGTTTTACAAAAACGCTGGTACTACATTTATAGAAGAGATTCATGTTTTGCTCAGAGACATCTTTGATACTGAGACTATACCATCATCCTTCAAGAAGTCGATTATCTTCCCACTTTACAAAAAAGGTGATGCAAGCCTTCCTTCAAATTACCGTGGGCTTTCCTTCCTCGATACATTCTACAAAATATTTACAACCATTTTGTTAAATAGACTTACTAGTTGGATCGAAGAGAACCAAATACTTAATGAATACCAGGCAGCATACAGAAGTCAGTATAGTACAGTTGACCAAGTTTACAACCTATCCTGCATCATTCAGCTTCAACTGAGTCAGAAAAAAAAGCTTTATGCTTTCTTCGTTGATCTGTTAGCAGCTTTTGACAACGCATTAATAGAAACGCGCTGTTTTATAAATTGCTAAGCCTAGGCATCTCAACAAAAATGGTTTCCGTTTTAAGATCTCTGTACAGGGACACGTCAGCAACAGTTTGGAATGGAAAGAGTACAACAAGCTTCTTTGAGACGACTAAAGGAGTCAAGCAAGGATGTGTACTGAGTGCCTTACTGTTCATCTTATTTCTTGAGGACCTTCACTGCGAACTCCCAACTGGTCTCATCGTGAACAATTTGGAAATAAACGTCCTGTTATACGCGGATGATATAGTTCTCCTCTCCGATAGACCTAATATCCTGCAAACGATTATCGACAGCTTCAGCAGGTACTGCAGTAAGAGGAACTTAGATGTCAACCTTGATAAGTCGGAAATTGTAATTTTTAGAAACGGCGGCAGAAGGGCGGCAGCTGAAAAATGGTACTTTAACGGTGGAGAGATAAAAATATCAAACCATTATAAATATCTCGGTGTTATCTTCACTTATAACATGTCATGGTCTGAACACCTATCGAAACGTCTCGCTGCATCAAAAAACTCCATAAACTCGACATGGTCTAAATTTGTGCGAAATAAATACGTAACACACTCTGCTAAATATAAAGTACATGATGCAGCCACAAAATCAATAATGCACTATTGCGCGCAAGTGTGGGGTTACAAAGAGTACGACCAAATTGAATAACTTCAACGCTTCTTCGTAAAGAGATGCTTCGGATTGCCAGACAACACTCCTAACTACGCGATTCATATCGAAACTGGTCTTCCAAAGGCATTCCTTACAACATTAAAAGCTCACCTAGCTTACATAAGGAAAGTAATGTCAATGCCACGTAATCGTCTTCCACGAATTCTATCTGAAATTATGATTCAGAATAATTTTTATTGGGCCCAGGAATGGTCAGGCCTTTTCCAAGAAATTCAAATAGATTTCAGTTTTGAAGCTCCATGCTCAGAATGGAATCGTATGCATAAAATACTTTTAACAAAGCTATTCGAAAAAAATTGGGTTGATTCTACAGGAAAGGCGCTCCAGTCACAATACCATGACGAATATTGCAACCTGCTTTATTCTGAAGTCCCAAATTATTTTGAAGATAACAACCCTCGTGACATGATAAACCTTATCTTCAAAGCAAGATGTGGTCTTCTTAACTTAAACGCAAGAGCTTTTCGTAATGATACTGTAGGCATATGCACTATATGCAATATGGATGCTACAGAAAATACATATCACTTCGTTGGTGTTTGTCCCATTTTTAAGGGATACCGCAAAAAATATCTAGGAAGCGAAATGCTAGACCGATCAACATTCCTCAACTTCTTAAATGGCTTAAATTACCAAAATCTGTACAACTACTTAAACAAATCACTTAAATATCGAAGTCTTATAATAAATGAATTCAGTTAACTCACTTAGCTTTGCTGTAATAAAGTAAATACATTTTTTTTTTTTTTTTTGAACCTGACAGACAACTTAAAACAAGTTATTGTCACATTTAATTTTGAATACCAGCATAATTATGATTTTGTTAAAAAAAATTTAATTGAAAATAAAATTATTTTATCTATCTATCTTATCTATCTATCAATGATTTTTAAATAATCCAATTACAACAAATTTCTGGGCTTTTTGAAGATGATTCTTCAAACGTTCGTTATTTTCGTAGTTTTGCTATTAAACTAAGCCTCTTCAGAATAATTTTTATTTAAACGCTCTAAAAGTACTTGCTATGAATTGTTTCTTCAGAACGAATGTAATAATTTTATTAAATTTCTTGATAAAATTGTACCAGAACATCTATTTGGTAAAAAAAAATGTTCAATAGCTTTTTGGTAATTTTATTTTCAAAAAACATCATTTTTTAGTACTGAATCTTTTTTTTTTTCCAAACACTTTGTACTTAATTTCTTTTTTTTTTTTCCACTCAATATTCCTCTTAATATATAATCGAATTAATAATCCAATATCACAGCTCATAAATTATTATTTTTTGGCTGTAAAGGTAACCTAACATCAAAAATTGCTTTTGAAGTACACAGATGCAAAGAAAATCCAAGACATCGTTGATGCAGCCAACAAATCTTACGAACTTAGTGTAAAAAACTCGCCTGGTTTCTTACCGCTTTAATTGGTGTAAAAACATAGATTCAATTTATTTCGCCTAGCATGTTCTTGGCTATGAAATCTTAATCAACAGTTGGTAACCCTTTCTGATAATTGCCCCAGACTTAAGGCAATTTTTAAAGCTCAATTCGTCTTCGAGTCTTAAAATGAAGAGAGATAGAATTGAAATGTGAAAACGTCAGAAAAAAGGTGAATTCCTTTTCTTTTCTGAAAAAATAGAAGCAAAATGGGCAGAGTAAAGTTTGACTAAAATGTCTACAAAAACAGATTTTCTACTTAATTGAAAGCTTAATTGTTGTTACTTTAACAACGATGTAGAACCTAAAGGTCCTTTCTGTAAATCATTATAAATTTATTTGTTCAAAATATTACGCAAATATAGCTGTGTCATAATATAAAATTCACCATGTTTATAGCTTCTGCGACAGTAAATTTGTCTCTGGTTTCCAACAAGACAGAGAACAGATTAGGAAAACACGAAGCAAAAATATTCATAGCGAGTTTCAACAATTGAAAATAATAAAACTAAGTCGAAAAATCATGGAAATTTATCCTCTGATAAAAGAAACAACACAAATAAAGTACCAAATCTAATATTTTCTGGGTAATGTGTGAATAAGGAGTGGAGACATCTCCAAATAACCTCCTAGAGCAGTTAATTCTTAGTGAAAACAAAAACATTTTTATTTACATTTTGTTAGTAAATCAATCATATATTTCTATACATTTCTCTAATGCGCCTTAACTACTGAATTGATTTTGATGAAATTTGGTGAAACGCCATTTTAGAAAAATGAATATTTTTTCAACATTGTGACTGTTCCCTACGAGTACTTTTGCTTGGATGTTTTTCCTTTGATCACAATCCTGTTGACGATTCCTGGGCGGATTCTAATGAAATGTTGGCAACGACCGCGACTTAAATTGTTATAAAATCCCTCGAGTAATACAGCAAACATCACTTCACCCTCGTAGAGTAACTGCATGGTGCACCATTTGAGCCATATTTATTTGATGATGCCATAGGCAATGCTGTTACACTTACTGGTGTTCGCTTTTGGGACATGTTGGAAAACCATCCTGCAACCACCAATTATTGGTCAAAAATTCGACAAAATTATTCCACACTCTTACGGACTATAGCGCTCCATTGCTTGTATGTTTCTATACTACAGCTGTTTAGTTCACAAATGTCAAATATGATTGACATACGACGCCATTTGCAAAAATTATTATAACCTCTTCTGATTGGGTTATTAATTTTTCGCAACTTCGTATAAGAAACTCATTTCGAAACACCGCGTCTAAGAAATTGGGATACTACAAAGACACGTGTATATGAAAAATTTTTATGCGCAAATAATTAATTCTAGGAAAAAATTTTACGCATAAAATACTTTTTATTCAGGATTTGACATTTGGTAAAACGAGTTTGCAACCATAAAATATTTGTTCACCTTTGATCTCTAATGCTTACGACTTTCCAATGATTTGGAATTTTCTGACATTTAAGTTTGATTGATTTTTATTTATTTAATTATATCCATGTTTCTAATATAAGACATTATATTTCATATATCCGTTGTTTGTTAACATACATTATATTAAAAACTCGGATATATGTACAAAATATTCTTAAAATTTGAATTTGTTATATTGGTGTAGTACTGTATTAAACTCATTAAAAAAACATAGGACTAAAAACAAACATTTCCAATCTGATGATACAATTTTGCACTTTTCTATTTTTTTATAATAAAATAATAATATAAATTTTGTTTTCTCTTTTCAGGCGAAAAACCATACAAATGTTCTTGGGAAGGATGCGTTTGGCGTTTTGCACGCAGTGACGAGCTAACGCGTCATTTTCGAAAGCACACCGGCGCCAAACCCTTCAAATGCCGCAATTGTGATCGCTGCTTCTCTCGATCTGATCATTTGGCTCTGCATATGAAACGTCACGTTTAAATCGCTATTCAACTTCCATAGAAACATAAATCAAAAAGAAAAAAATACGTACACACTCATTATAACGAAAATGTAAAGAAAAAAAAATTATTGAAGTATTTAATTTTTATCGTGCCATCACAGATGAAGGAAATGCAAAAAAAAACAATAACATTAAAGGAAGATTGTAAAATGTATAGATACATGAGTTTTAAAGCAAAACAAAAAATGTGAAATTCAAGGAAAACTTTAATATTTGTCAATGTTTTTTTTTTGTATATGCAAAAAAGTAGTCGTTTTGTCTTTTTAGCAGAGTTTTATTTTTGTCTTAAAATCACTTACCAAAGTAGAGAAGATACAATTTTTTTTTGTTGTAAAACTAAAAGAAAAACAAAATATAAACAAACGTAGATAGTTTATTTTTTAAGCAATATTAATTTAGTAAGTTTATAAATTTTAAGTTTTTTTTTTTTAAATAACAAATACAATAATAATATTTTTTTAATTATAATTTTTTAAGTGCAAATTATTTTTTAACAAACCAATAAAATAAATAAAAACAATTAAAATAGTTTGAAAATACAAAACAAAAAATTAACAACACTGCCAAAAATTATATAAAAAAAAAACAGAAGAAATACATTTATAAAGAAAAATAGTTCAAATGACGTGTATACATATAAAAATAAAAATATAACTAAAAAAAAAAATAAAGTAAGTAATGCGCGACCTTACATTAAAAAAAAAATACATATAGTGCAAAAACATTTACGATGGCGACAAACAATATTAAAATAAACTATTTCACTTAAGTTTATATTTTCTTTTTCGCTGATCTATTTTAAACACAAATTTGTATTTAATTTTATTTTTATTCTGTATTTTTGTTTTTGGTTCATAAAGCTTATAAGAAAATAATTAAATTAAATTTAAAATCCTAACACATAAGCTTAGCTTAATTTTTGATGTTAATAAATATATTTAAATAAATGTATTGTATATAACTAGGCAATAATAGTTTCCATGCTAAATGATATTTTTCTTTCTTTATTTTACTAATTCTTTTCGTATACAAACAAACAAACACTATTTAACAAAAAAAATCTTATCATCAAAATTTAAATTTAAAAAAATAAAACACACAAAAACCTAGCTTAGATAAAGATGTATGTAGGTAAAAAAAAGTGAAAATAAGAATAACTGTTAAGGAATACTGAGAGAACCACACACGAACAAACGATATGCGGTTGTGTAGAATAAAAATTCAGCAAAACAAAATTTATTTAAATTTAAAATTAAAAACAAAAATAAAACTATTTTATTACCATAAAAAAGAAAAAACAAAAAAAAAAATCTCAAAAGAGTGTTGAAAAAAAAAAATTACATAAATATGAAATAATTTAAAATTGGCTGTTTGTAGCGTTAATAAATAAAAACATAAATAAAATATTATAAAATAAAAAAAGTAAAATTTAAAATTGATATTTTTAAATGTTATTTAGAAATCGCATTTAAAATTTAGCATAAAATTTATGTTCTCATTTTTTTTACAAAGAAAAACAATCGTATTAATCAAAATTTTACAATTTAATTTTACAAAGAAACAAAAACAAAATGTAAATATGTATGTGTGTACATCCGAATATTAGCAACAGTATCACTTGGTTTCAAAACTAATGAAAAGAAAATCAGTTTGAAAATTCATAAAAAAAAAACTTTAAACTTAAACTTAAAAATAATTATAACAAAATTCAAAAAATTAGATTAATTCTAGATTTAGTTTGCTTGACATTTTTGTGTTAATAAATTAAATTACCACATATTTTTAAAAATGAGTGCTTCGATAATTCAAAATAAGAAATAAATCGGGTATAAATAAATTTAGGAAAATCGCTTAAATTTTTTTTTTTCGAAAGATATTGTTTGAACAAAACGAAAATGAAGGGATATATTAATATTATCAGTCTTGCGAAACTTGAAATGGAAAGGAAAATTGATATTAAAATAATAAGAAAAAAGAAAATATTCGCTATCGTTTGTGTGATGAAAATTCTGTGATCCGCATTTGATTATATTTTTGGGTGGCGTTTATATGATAATTTCGATGAAAACAAAAAGGATATTAGTAATGAAAACCATGGATATGGAAATGTCATGAATGTTTGTAGGTTCTGCTTGAAATCTGCGAGCTTGGTACTTGGCTTAGATTAAATTTAATTTCATAATTTTGGACTTAAGTCTAAATTGTTTGAGGCACTTTTACAAAACTAAGTTTCCAAAAATATGCCCATAAGGATTATATTCAGAGAATATAGAGTAAAAGAAAATTGGAACTAATCCAGAATTGAGGTTCAAAAATTAGTAACAAAAATTCAATATTATATATATTTATGATATCTTATGAAATAGCGAACAAAAATCCCGGTATAATAATTGCTCACTTTTGAATACTCACCGATTCACCTCTCAACCTCACTTCGAACGTAGATTCTGCTAAATACGAAGATATTATTTTTTCTGCTGCACATGACGAATGTGAAATATTATGCTTACACAATCTCACCCTTCCTCATATAGGTACAAATTCTCAAAAGGAATCAGCATGATTATTTTTCTCTCCACAATCATAAAGTTTAAGAGGAAGAATCTTAAACCTAAAAATTCATCCAAACGGTCCCTACCAGAATTCTTGAAAATATTAGCGTACTTTTGTAAAATTGTTTTGCTATACATCTTCTGCTTCCATAATGTTGAACATTAAATTTAAAAATAAATTATTAAGCCCAATCACTGCATATATTTTTGACTTTAAATTTAAAACATCTATTGCCTGTAAGAGTACCCTCTAGCATCCGAAAGGAATACTCAATTTCAAAAGGTCGTTTAAACAAAAAAAGCTTACAATTTAGCCCACAAATTTCATGCAATTAACTATTTTATGAATTCGATTTCAGCATTTCTTTATTGCCAGAAATAATTTTACGTCAGTTGAACTGATAGTTGTTCGGCTTTTCACTTTCACATGCCCAGTCGAAGAGTTGAGTCGAAATTGATTTTTTCTATAATCTGATTTTAATATTCCAACAATAATATTCAAATGACACCTATGGATTGAAAATTAAATAATTTGCCAATTTAAAGAACAGAACAGAAAATTCTGGTAGAAATAAAAATCATTTGTACTACCCGAACAAAATAAAATGGCTGTGGTATCGAATACCCAATTTAAATTTCTGTTACATTTGTCAATATCCCCACTAACTTCACCCTTTATGAAAAAGATTATTGAATGGTATAATAAACTACTCCTAAACAAAGAACTATATCAAATTTAATTTTATAACAATTCGTTTTGGAATACCACAAGATTCCGTTGTTTGGCCTCTTTTATTTTTCCTTGAGCTGCTATTATAATAACACCTCTATTGGGATTAATTTGGATAATGTTTGACTTGATATTTGTTTATTGCCGTACTACACGAATGTGAAATGTCTACTTGGCGCTATTAGTCGCTTCCATTTCAATATTCAAAGTTTTCAAAGCAATATTTATCGGTTCCTTTTTCATCTGCAATTAAAAGTTTTCTTAGAAAATAAATTTCGAATTCAAGTTTAAAAGAGCTAAGCCGCCATCTCGCATAAAAGTTAAAAAAAAAAAACAACTATGATTTCAAACTATACAAAACGAAAACAAAATTTTTGATTTATAAAACAAAAACCATTTATGATTGAACAAACCTCTTCCAAAGTGAAACTTCCATGATATTAATTGGTTCTGGTTGTATCACAAACTAAACAAAAAACAAGTAAAATCAAACATAATGCATGAATGCGCACTTAAATTCTGATTTAGCAAAATGTTTCGCTCAATTTTAGCACCTTCTTCTGCAATAACCACTCAAAAAAAAAAAATACAACAAAAATAAAACAAAATAAAATGTTCCTAATGGCGCGATAACAAAATATTTATTAACAACAATTATCCGAACATTTTTATTTAATTTTGTTAAACTCACGCAAAAAAAAAAAAAGGAAAAAAAACAAATTGGTACCTGACACACAAAAAATACATAAAAAAAAAGAAAGTTACAAAAATGCCACAAAACAGTCTAATTTTTCACTCACTCCAGAAGATTACAAAAACAAAAGCAAAACATAGGTTCACAAATTTCCTAAAACAAATCTTAAAAACAAAAAAAAACAAAACTTCACCGAATGCACTCTTGATGGAATTGTTGAAATATTTCTGTATCCTCTGTAAATATCTTCTTTTTTTAAACATTTATTTACTATTTTTAGCAAAAAAAAATATAAAATCTTTCTCACTTCAAAAACCAACAACAACAAATAAAACTTATACAAACTCAAAATGTGTCAAAAAAAAACTTTATGCAGAAAACTTTTAAGTAAAATCATTAAACAACAAAATAATAATAAACAAAACTATAATTAGGGTTAACATTTCGCAAGTAAACAAATAATAAATTCAAACACTGAAATAAATATAAAAATAAAATCTAATCTAAGATCAACAAGAAACAAAAAAAAAATAATAAGAAATCCCATATTTTTTAAGCTGAATAAAGTATTATAAATCAAAGACTGGTATATGAGGTGTTCCGAAGAATAAAATTTAAATAAATAAAATAAAAACAAACAGAAATATAAAAATGGAAGCAAACATATTTTTTAAAGAAACCCAAAATAGAAAACAAAAAAATCAACTTAAAAATTTAGAACTCTATATATAGACAAAAAAAACAACTTATCTTAGAATTGATTTAGTCTCTAAGAAAGAAAATTAAAAAAAAAAACTCTTAATACTTACATTTTGGAAAATATTACTAAAAACAAAATTTAAAAATTAAAAAAAAATAGAAACCAAAAAACTGAGATCTAGATTAAATATTTATTGCAAGAAACATTTTCAAAAACATTCCGATAATATTTTTGTGTTTATTTTATTTCTCTATTAACTTAACTTTTTACTATGTCACTTTTATTGTTTTACTTAATTTTAATTAAATTTATGAGGAGGGGACTTATTTTACTGAGAAGCATATTTCCCATAAAAGTTAAATTTTGATCATATTGTGTTTTGGTAAATATGAAAATATAGATTAAAATTATTTCTACGCATATAAAACATTAGCAACATTTATAAGTTCTGGTATTTAAAAATTAATTTCCGGAAGCGCCTTGTTTGTTGTTGCACAAAGCATATGATACAACTGCTCTCCTGTGTTAGGAAAACAATATCTTTACTATTTGACTGGGACCATCACTTTAAAATCTGGGGCCAAATTACTGCTTCAATGACCGAGTGAGTTAGTCCCATCACTGATCGAATGAAAATGTCAAATTAGGGTAATCGATTGCTCGATGACGTAAGCGGTAATGCCAAACTCACATAATTCAGTAACGTATTACTCGAAAACTGATGCGGTAATTTGGCCCCTTATCTGAACGAATTTGAATTGAAACGTTAAAGAGCTTCCAAAAACTCTAGAGATCAAGTTTAAAGAAAACTGGTTCCAAACAATTTAGGGCTAAACCCCTCCGATTCTTGTATTAGTTTCTTTTTCTGGGGCTTATCAGATCCGAATCTCAAGTGGAATCGGTTAAACACCGTCTTCCTGCTCCGTGATCTGCATTTGGAATTTGCATACCTTATCTTAGTAACGGGTTTTCCAATAAGAGGTGTTATTTTGAATAGCCCGCTATTTCGGTAGCTGTCACTTTTGAAGCTGTCATTTTTTGACATTTGACAAGTAGAAACTACGCTATTAATAAAAATGGAACGATACACGCTTCAACAACGCATTGAAATTATTAAAATTGGGTCCTTGAAATGCATGAAAATGAACAGGAATTTCATCGAAAAATCATCTTGACTGATGAGGCCCATTTCCATCTCGGAGGCTACGTCAACAAGCAAAACTGTCGCATCTGGGGCTCGGAAAACCCAAGAGTTATTGTTGAAAAGCCTCTCCATCCTCAACGCGTGACTGTTTGGTGCGGTTTATGGTCCCGCGGGGTCATTGGACCTTACTTTTTCGAAAATGAGGCTGGAGCAACAGTTACGGTCAATGGATTGCGCTATCGAGAGATGATTAATGATTTTTTATGGCCTGAATTGGATGGTATTGATCTGGACAACGTTTACTTTCAACAAGACGGCGCTACGTGCCACACAAGCAATGAAACCATCGATCTTTTACGGGAAAAGTTTCCGGACCGTGTTATCTCTCGAAGAGGTGATCACAATTGGCCACCGAGATCTTGTGATTTAACACCTTGCGACTTCTTCCTTTGGGGCCACGTGAAAGATAAGGTCTACGCCAACAGCCCAGCGTCGATTCAAGACCTCAAAGATGAAATTCGTGAGGCTATCGAGGACATAGGGCAGCCACTTTGCGATTTGGTTATGGAAAATTTCATGAAAAGGATATGGTCCTGTAAGCGTGGTCTTGGCGGCCATTTGGCTGATGTCGTGTTCCATTATTAACGGCATACCTTCCTCTTTGTAATGAAATAAACATCCGATCATTTATCTCCAAAAATGCCATTTTTCTTTGAATATCAAAATAACACCTCTTATTGGAAAACCCTTTACATGACTGCGACCATTTTTTCAGTCGCAACGACAGAAAATCGTGAGTTCTTAATCTAACCGAAACATTTTTTTTTCTTAAACTAAAAAACTAATACATATTTCTGCCGATTGTCATGTGTGAAGCCTCTATGTGATCTATAATTCTAATATCACAACACCGGTGATGTGCATAATTCTGAGACTACGACTTAATATGTGATTTCGGTCGCAAAAAATTGAAGGCGATTAAACCCAGAAATCACGATCCTTAATAAGCTAACATTTTATTAATTTTCTTGGCGATGCTATTGTCGGAAGTTAGGCTACGCGTACAGTGGTGCGACAAAGCGATGCGATATGAAAAGTGGCGCGACAAGCGATTCGTGATGCGATAATTAGATGCGACATAGTGCGCACAGTAAATTGCCATCAAAATTATCAAAACATTGCATCGCTATAGATGCACTGAATTAACAAAATTTTACTCGCTTGTTTTTTTCAGAAGAGTTTGTGAGCGAGATGCTTGCGATATGTTTGCGAGAAACTCGCAACACAAGAGTTTAAATGTCAATGAATCTTCGTTTAACTCAGAAATTATGATGGTTAATAAACATTTCATTGATTTGCTTGACGATGCGATTGTCGCAAGTAAGAATAAATCAAGTGCATTAACATGTTATGATCATACTTGCGATTAAGTCGTAGTATGAAATAAGCAGACAATCTGTTCAACTTTTTTAAGCATTTTTTTTTTGTCGCAAAATTAATCAATAGAATTGAGATTGCATCCTCTTGCGACATGGTGTTTCAATTAAATAATCGCATGAAAAATCCTCTTTTACAACGATCATCAACGATCGTATCAGTATGATTTCTTGTTACCATATACGAGTTCGAGTACGTTCTTTCGGATTTAAACTCATGAGTTTTAATAGTTACGATTGAAGAATCGTCCGACACAAAATAACAAACGATCTTGTGAACGTTCGATTCATATTGGTTTGTGTACCTTTATCTATAGAGACTGATAAATTTCAAAATGTTAGCCAGCACAGCAGTAGTGACTGCCTTCAAAGTTCAAATTGTGTGTGTAAGAAATTTATTCAATTTACTAATCTTAATAGTCGGTTCTAGCAAGGTATCTGTTCGGAGCGGAAAATTCTCCGATTTTGTACGATTCGGAGGATTTTTGCTTCGAGGTATTCTTTCTGCGACATTATTTTAACGCACCCGGCACTTGATACCTCGCTAGGGCCGAGTATGTCCTAGTAGAAACCTGTTTCGGAATGAAAGATGGCATCTTTGATGTAAAAAAAGACTTGGTCATATATTTTATTTTAACAATTGTTGCTATTTTTGCTTTCAATGAAAAAATATCTCCATTTCAGCTATTGACCGTTTGATCCCATACATATAAACACTCTGTACTTCTACATTGTCGAACATTTTTCTGAGTGCACATCAGCGGTGAAGAAATTTCTTTTGTAAAACTGTATAAAATGTTTTTACAGACCATTTTCGAAAACGTCATTTGCGTCAAAAATGCAATTCAATAATGTTCTTGAACGCAAACTGCAAAAATCAATTGTTCAATTTTATGTAAATCATTAGTTTCGATAATTTATATATTCGATAACAGCGTAATTTTACAGTAAACAAAATCAAACTAACGACAAAAATATTGAGCATTTTCGTAAACGTCAAATGTGCTTGCAAGAAATTTGACTGATGTTCATCAAACTGATTTCATAACAGCCGTTCAATTGCATATTTGACAATAGTAGTACCTGCGTCAAAAATTTGATATTGATTTGAAGATTTCGAAAACGGTCAAAGAGAACCGTTCACTAGGCGATACAAGTTTATGAAAACTCTATCTTGGACCTTGCACCTCTTCATTCTATTTTTAATAGCTTAAGCATACACGGACTTATAACTACGAGTATAATATACATATGCACAAAAGATCCAAAGGTTGCAGTGCACTTATACCCCAAAAATATTTCATTCATAATCAGCCGAGAAATCTCTAAAATCTAGCCATTTAATCAATCAATGATTTTCTTAATTCTGTTAAAGAAACGTTAATTGCTGTCAATCATATTCGATCTTTTTGCTATGAGAAAATCTGGGATAAGCCCACACTGCTTCTCAAATATTCCATTTCTCAATAATTTCTATAGCCTAGCCATTGAATGATTGATCTTAATTCTAGTTCCATAGTCAAGAAAACTTATTTAGGAAAATGTGTGGAACTAGGCCTTAATAGATGGATTTATGATTGGAAGGTTACTAGCTGATTACAACTTTGGACACAACAGTTTTAAGCTTTCTTTTTGTTGACTCGAAGAAGTTGTTTATTACTTCTTCTGTAACAGAGCTCTGAGAACTAAGACAGAACTGAGAACTCGTCGTATTCGTATAACTATCCGCATTCACTTGAAAGCAATACTGTTCTTTAAAGATTCCTAACTCTATTAGCGCTTTCAGTGTAATTTTGACCCTAAACGGGTATTTGGCAATAATATACATAGTTGCACACTTATTCACTTTTTCTTGCCACAGTCCTATCTATAGCTGTTAGGATGCATTGAATGCAGATACCACTTTCCAGCTTACCATTCAGGCCTTGTGGTGGACTCTTTCGTATTCGTTATCGTAGGTTTTATCGACTTAAGACCGGTACAAATGCTAAACTTCCCTTTAAAAGAAAAACTTTCAACTCTACAAATTCGTATGATTCTCTTTTCGTTTTATTTTTAAAAAACTTAAATCACCTCTTGGCGATTTTTCAAGAACTGCACCACTGTTGGTGGCTTCTATAATAAAGTATCTAACATATCACTCACATGCACTCAAAATACAACACCCCTTAGTCTCCATTTTATTTTATTTTTTACTTATCTTTTAAATCTATTAACTAATCGAAACCGATATGACGTAAAAAACTGATAAAAAATCGAATTTTTCTGCTCGCCAGAATTTTTAAAAGAAAATACACGAAACGTTTTACCGAAACTTTTAAAGAAAAAAAAATATATATAAAAAAAATAAATAAAACTTTTTATAGCAAACTTTGAAGAAAGAAAAATTGAAAAAAAAATATAAAAACTTTTCCAATTGGGTAGAAATAAAACAAAATAAATACACACACGACAAGAAAAATGTTATTTTTATATAAATTCACATCACATAAAAAAATATATACAATTTTTACAAAAACAAAAATTTAACATTTTCCCCTTATTTTAAATATATATATATATATATAGATATATAAAAATGAGAAAAAAAAACATTATTATAATTAATGTAGAAATAATATAAAAAAACATAAGTATATAAGTGAAACATTTTGCACATGTAGTATAATAAAAAAAAACCTAACTTTAAGTAAACAATGATTGTAAGTAAAGAAAATTGTATAAAAAAATATTTGTAAAAATGTTCATTATTAATATTATAAATAAAAAAAAAAACATAGAAAGAGATAAAAAATTGATAATGCAAAGCATAATATCTCCTCTTCATGATGTAAGAAAATGAAAATACTAAAAACAAAATATATAACAAAAATATATATTTCTTTTTGTATGTTTATTAGAGAAAATAAAAAAAAATTAAATAAATCATGGATTTGATGCATTCAAAGAAAAAACAAAACGTAATATTAATTATATGAAATGAAAAAACAAAACAAACAAAAAATTAGTAAGTCTTCAATGTTTAAATGGTAAAAGTGGAATTCTAAAAAAAAAAAATGCAAATAAAAATCTTTAAAATGCAAACAAAAATATTGAATTGTTACTTTTTTTAATTAATCACCCTTCTATTTGATTCTCATAAATTGTTTAACATTATTAAGGAAGCTTGTTTTTTTTTATTAAATAAATAAAATCATAAGGATTGATTATTATTATTAATTTCAAATTGTATTCAAATTTTATGGTGTTAAATATAGTTTTAATTCAATTAAAATAATAATATTAAATATTTAAATTCAATGAAAATGTTACCATTAGTTTTTCTTTTTTGGAATACTTTGTAGTTGTATAACTGTTTTATTTTGTTTAAATTTAAAAATAAAATTCAAAAGCGATAGTAGAGTAAAGTTTAAAAAAAAAATTATTAACAAGAGAAAAAGTAAAAGAAAGCTCGATTAAAATCACTAAACAAAAAAAAAAACAACAAAACAAAAAATAAATATTTAACTGTCTTGTAAATGAATATAACTAAGAAATGCATCGTGAAAATATGTTTATTAAGAAGAAACAAAACAAAAATATTATATTATTATGTTTTAGGTATCTATCATTTAACAACAAAAAATTATTATAATGAAGAAGAATAATAAAACAATATTATTAAATTAATAAATTAAATTAGCTTATGAGTATTTCTTTTCTTTTTTATTATAAATATATTATTAATATTGAATAATTTTATTTTGTCGCTATATTATTGGCTTGTTTGTTGCTGCTTTTTGTGAGTAAATATATATATTATATATTATTATTATTCTTATGTAAGAATTATTAATTAATAAAAAATACATACATTTTTTATTTAAAAAAATATAAATAAATCTTGTTTTTATTTCGAAAAGGATATAAGGGGTATGAGAATATAGACTGATATTCGAGATTCGCGTAGAGCTGTGTCAATCAGCAATCAGGAATCGATTTTTTTGACCCGACCGATCATCGAAAAGTATTGATGATCGAAATCAATCATTTTAATCGATCTCAATCTCAATCATTTAGATGATTCTCGATTCTGGACTCTCGATTTTCTATTTCAATCTCAATCATTTCAATGAGTCTCGATTTTCGATATCAGTTGACTCGATTTATCATGATTTACTCGATTCCATTTGTTCTGAAAGCCCTAAAATTGCTCTTTTCCGGAGCAACAAATAAAATCTCTTTTTCTTGAATTTCTTGATACTTTTTAATCCATGTACAAAGTAACCATCATTCGTGAGATTTTGTGAGAACTATCAAAGCCACAAGTCAATCTTATCATCGAAATCGAATAGAAACAGTATTAATTCATTTCAGTGAAAAGAAAATGATCGATTGGTTGAAATGATCGGATCATTTTCGTAATCGATTGTTGAACGATTCGATCATTTGAAATGAACGATTTACAGAGCTCTAGATTCGCGTGGATTCTTTTTTTAAATATTTTAGAGGTCCATAGTGCAGTGCTGGCTTAAGAAATAAAGAGGGACGAAATATAGTTGTGGGGTAAATTAAAATTATTCTCAACTGTGAATGAAATCTTAGGACTTAAGGTATTCAAAACCTTCCTCAGTATTTAGGGTAAGGAAAAACTAGACCAGTACTTCAGGAAGCACAACTCACTACTCCCATCTCCCGTAAACCAATCCGTCATGTAATACAAGATTAAGATTCATTTTAAACATTCGATTATTCACTATAGAGGGCGCTTTTGACATAGCACCTTAGTTGCGATATGTTTAGAAGTTAAATCTTTGATACTCTGATGCTAAGAAACGTCATTCATTTTAGAAACTGTAACAGAGTGATGTGACAAGCTGGAAACTTTGTAGCCCTAAAAACGTAATTTGGGGGCAGTTTAGTGGTCGTACAAGAATATAAGGGAATTATTACTTAAATTAATATTCTTAAATAAATTCAGTTTTTTTTCGCCAGGGCAAGATTTTCTCACAGACAATTTTAAATATGTATACATTTTCTCTATCTCGAATTTGAATAAGACTTCAAAACTGCTTCACGTTTTCGAAATTCTAAACCATATTCAGGCCAATCACGAATTCCATCTTAATCGGAAACTTGATACAAATCCCGAAACAAACTATTGAAGAATCCATCGTAGTGGAAAATCTTATAAAAATTGATCTTAAGAACGGGATTATTGATCAGCCCTATCGAGGTATTCGTTCGGAAGAAGTTCCGAAACGATAGTCCGTTCCGATCGGAACTTAGATTTCGTTGGAGGTATTTAGTTCAGAAGAAAAATACTAAAGCATACATCGCATTCATTCCATTTTTCTTAAAATAATCCGCAACTATTTTGTTTCTATATTTCGAAGAAATTTAACGCACAACTGTCAAAAATTCTTTGCTGAATGTTCTTCATTGCAATGCGTTGATGAACCTCACATTTTATCGCAAGATTGTCCGATATGTCAATCGGACAGGGTTGCTCGGTAGAAAATTCTCCGATTTCGAACAAATTGGAAAAAAATTTTTTTACAAACGGATACCTCGATAGGGCTGGATAGCTTTTTATCGAGATTCGAAAAGGTTCCGGCTACGATTGAACTCATGATAGGGCTGAATATTTCAGTATGATTTCATGATTTAAGAATTTCTCCTAACGAATTAGAAATGAACTTTTTTCAAATAGGGATTTCTGAACTTTGACAGGTGATTTCGGCCATATTGTTGAAGCTTCATCTGTCAAATTGGCTGTCATTTATTAGGTATGTCTTGTCAAATCAACATGGAGAATTAAAGCGTTCAACAATATGCTCAAATGATTGATTTTTTTTTATTTAAATTGGCCTTATGTTCAAGCAACATTTCGTCATAATCATCCTTCGGAGAGGAATAAATTCGAGTCGACTAGTTCAGTGAACAATCAGCCAACACCCGTACGGCAACGAAACACGGGATCTGCCGATAACGTTGCAGCTTAACGTGAGATTGCGCAAAAGAATACGAGGCGATGGGTCAACACCCGCATATAAATTTCAACTGACCCAGAAGCTATGAGTTAATTTTCATAGAATACGGATTGTGTTCGCTAACTGGGATCTCAGGCCAGTCGAAAAATCATATTCAGTGATAAGACCCATTTCTGCATGAATGGCTCGTCAACAAACAAAGGTTTCGAATTTGGGACGATGACAAACAATAAAGAATCCACCAAATTGCAATGCATCCAGTAAGTGACTGTTTGGTGTGGATTTCGGGCTGCCGGCATCTTCAGTCCATACTTCAGGCCAGGCTATCACCGCCAAAGGCGAGCGCTATCGGTCGTTGACAACCAATTTATTTTGGGCCGAATTAGATGATATGGTAATTGATGACATCTGGTTTCAACGTGACGGCGCAATATATACATATGTGGCATTTTGTTTCCCTAGGAATTTTTTTCGTCAATCGTGGATCTCCCTCGAAACTTTTCCCCTCGGATAAAAGGAAGTACCATACATCTGTTGTCGAAAAACACCTTTGAATTATGTATGTGTAGTTTTAAGGCTTCCAATAACATTAAAATCCCTCAGAAATGGAAGAAAATCACGATAGCCATAAATTACGCGGGAATATTTCCAACTCATTCCCGATCGCGATTTTTCGAAAATGGGAATTCTTCCCATGGTAATTTTATTCACGATAGCCCCCAATGATTGAAACTGAAATGTCTGTTCTATGTACATATGCGAATAAATAAGCTGATCGCAATAAATAGTACCCAGAAAAAAAAAAAAAAAACATTTTTACGGCGTCTGACAGTCCAACGCACTAACCATTATACCAAGGGGTATACGAAAAGTACCAAACTCATGCACTGCATACAAATTTTATGATTAAGGGTACACAAAATCAACCAGTGAGCCAAAATTGTCACTTGCTTGTAAATGAGCACGAAAATTTAGTGGTGTCTAGCCAGCTTAATACACCCAAGACGAGATCTGAGAGGCTCGCACAGAAACTTGAGACATTTCTCGTTACTAATAACATTTTGTGTATGCAGGGCCCCTATCGCGTAAGAGTAAAGTGATCACTAAATTAATTGATTGTCGTTTTGACAATCGCTCTCTCTTTGTTTCTTTATTGACATAACAGAGACAGCTATGTATAGTCAAAATGACAATCAAAAATAATAAACCATTTTCTTTGGCTGAACTCGGATTGAACAATCGAATGGAAAGAAACTCGCTCCTCAATAGAATTTTACTTCCAATGCAACCAGCGTTGCCACTTCGAATTTTTTTTTGTATCGATTTGAGCAATATTAGGAATACTTTTGGAAAACAGGAATTCAAATTGAAATGAAAAAATCTTAATTTAAACAATCTCGTTATTTGTAAATCTGAAGCTTTTAAAGTACTCCAAGATCCCAGGATAGTTTTGTATTATGTATTGTCCAAGAACTGTTGTTGACATTGAATTTTTGAATATTACAACAACAACTTGAATGAACTACCACCAAGGGGGTTCTTATTTGGCTGGAGTTATAGCTATTTCACGGTTGCCAAGCCGATCATCAGACTCCTTTATTAGTGGTGCTTAGCCTTTATACTATCAAGTTTAATCGAAAAACTTTTTGCCTTGACTGAGATTTGAACCCAGACCTAGCGTCGTCAGAAGCCAATGCCCTACGCATCACGCTACCGAGACCACATGATCAGGTCCATCTCAATTTAGGTTTTATCGTTTATCAATTAGCACTTGGGGACTAGCGTTTTTATTAGTCATTCAAGTTTGTTGTTGTAAATTCGGTTTCTTTCTATTTCTCCGAACTCTGTTTATAAGCCAACAATTCGTTGTATATTATAAGGAGGGAGATTTTAATGAAAGATTTGACTCTGGTCAAGTTTCAAATGTATTGAAGGGGTTTTTGTATGGTTACATACATGCAGTGTGCCTGTATTTAGTTCAGAAGAAAAATACTAAAGCATACATCGCATTCATTCCATTTTTCTTAAAATAATCCGCAACTATTTTGTTTCTATATTTCGAAGAAATTTAACGCACAACTGTCAAAAATTCTTTGCTGAATGTTCTTCATTGCAATGCGTTGATGAACCTCACATTTTATCGCAAGATTGTCCGATATGTCAATCGGACAGGGTTGCTCGGTAGAAAATTCTCCGATTTCGAACAAATTGGAAAAAAATTTTTTTACAAACGGATACCTCGATAGGGCTGGATAGCTTTTTATCGAGATTCGAAAAGGTTCCGGCTACGATTGAACTCATGATAGGGCTGAATATTTCAGTATGATTTCATGATTTAAGAATTTCTCCTAACGAATTAGAAATGAACTTTTTTCAAATAGGGATTTCTGAACTTTGACAGGTGATTTCGGCCATATTGTTGAAGCTTCATCTGTCAAATTGGCTGTCATTTATTAGGTATGTCTTGTCAAATCAACATGGAGAATTAAAGCGTTCAACAATATGCTCAAATGATTGATTTTTTTTTATTTAAATTGGCCTTATGTTCAAGCAACATTTCGTCATAATCATCCTTCGGAGAGGAATAAATTCGAGTCGACTAGTTCAGTGAACAATCAGCCAACACCCGTACGGCAACGAAACACGGGATCTGCCGATAACGTTGCAGCTTAACGTGAGATTGCGCAAAAGAATACGAGGCGATGGGTCAACACCCGCATATAAATTTCAACTGACCCAGAAGCTATGAGTTAATTTTCATAGAATACGGATTGTGTTCGCTAACTGGGATCTCAGGCCAGTCGAAAAATCATATTCAGTGATAAGACCCATTTCTGCATGAATGGCTCGTCAACAAACAAAGGTTTCGAATTTGGGACGATGACAAACAATAAAGAATCCACCAAATTGCAATGCATCCAGTAAGTGACTGTTTGGTGTGGATTTCGGGCTGCCGGCATCTTCAGTCCATACTTCAGGCCAGGCTATCACCGCCAAAGGCGAGCGCTATCGGTCGTTGACAACCAATTTATTTTGGGCCGAATTAGATGATATGGTAATTGATGACATCTGGTTTCAACGTGACGGCGCAATATATACATATGTGGCATTTTGTTTCCCTAGGAATTTTTTTCGTCAATCGTGGATCTCCCTCGAAACTTTTCCCCTCGGATAAAAGGAAGTACCATACATCTGTTGTCGAAAAACACCTTTGAATTATGTATGTGTAGTTTTAAGGCTTCCAATAACATTAAAATCCCTCAGAAATGGAAGAAAATCACGATAGCCATAAATTACGCGGGAATATTTCCAACTCATTCCCGATCGCGATTTTTCGAAAATGGGAATTCTTCCCATGGTAATTTTATTCACGATAGCCCCCAATGATTGAAACTGAAATGTCTGTTCTATGTACATATGCGAATAAATAAGCTGATCGCAATAAATAGTACCCAGAAAAAAAAAAAAAAAACATTTTTACGGCGTCTGACAGTCCAACGCACTAACCATTATACCAAGGGGTATACGAAAAGTACCAAACTCATGCACTGCATACAAATTTTATGATTAAGGGTACACAAAATCAACCAGTGAGCCAAAATTGTCACTTGCTTGTAAATGAGCACGAAAATTTAGTGGTGTCTAGCCAGCTTAATACACCCAAGACGAGATCTGAGAGGCTCGCACAGAAACTTGAGACATTTCTCGTTACTAATAACATTTTGTGTATGCAGGGCCCCTATCGCGTAAGAGTAAAGTGATCACTAAATTAATTGATTGTCGTTTTGACAATCGCTCTCTCTTTGTTTCTTTATTGACATAACAGAGACAGCTATGTATAGTCAAAATGACAATCAAAAATAATAAACCATTTTCTTTGGCTGAACTCGGATTGAACAATCGAATGGAAAGAAACTCGCTCCTCAATAGAATTTTACTTCCAATGCAACCAGCGTTGCCACTTCGAATTTTTTTTTGTATCGATTTGAGCAATATTAGGAATACTTTTGGAAAACAGGAATTCAAATTGAAATGAAAAAATCTTAATTTAAACAATCTCGTTATTTGTAAATCTGAAGCTTTTAAAGTACTCCAAGATCCCAGGATAGTTTTGTATTATGTATTGTCCAAGAACTGTTGTTGACATTGAATTTTTGAATATTACAACAACAACTTGAATGAACTACCACCAAGGGGGTTCTTATTTGGCTGGAGTTATAGCTATTTCACGGTTGCCAAGCCGATCATCAGACTCCTTTATTAGTGGTGCTTAGCCTTTATACTATCAAGTTTAATCGAAAAACTTTTTGCCTTGACTGAGATTTGAACCCAGACCTAGCGTCGTCAGAAGCCAATGCCCTACGCATCACGCTACCGAGACCACATGATCAGGTCCATCTCAATTTAGGTTTTATCGTTTATCAATTAGCACTTGGGGACTAGCGTTTTTATTAGTCATTCAAGTTTGTTGTTGTAAATTCGGTTTCTTTCTATTTCTCCGAACTCTGTTTATAAGCCAACAATTCGTTGTATATTATAAGGAGGGAGATTTTAATGAAAGATTTGACTCTGGTCAAGTTTCAAATGTATTGAAGGGGTTTTTGTATGGTTACATACATGCAGTGTGCCTGCGAAGCTTCATATATTTATGAATTTTTGAATATTACAACAACAACTTAAATGAACTACCACCAAGGGGGTTCTTATTTTGTTGACATTATTCATTTCCCTACAAATTATAGCGTTGTCAAGACCATTGACACAAAACATATTGACATATTGTTAATTAGTTATACCTTTGTATATAAAACTTATAGTACTATCAAGAAGACGAAAGATTGTGGCGACATTTTAAGTATAGGGACAGTACTTGCTAAATTTGTCTCAGCTAAATTTAATAATAAAATTATTATCTTTTTTACTACTTGTTTTGTATCTTATCCTACTCTCCACTATAAAATCTAGCGCTAATTTCAGCGCCACTACGAGGCTAGAGTTCCCAATACAAAATCACGCTCAATGATAATACTATAGGTTATATTTATACAAGGGTTATACGAAACAAATACAACATCATAGATTTTTTTAGGAATGAAAGCATCCAACTAATTTCTTTTGTCATTTTACAAACAGATTGGCTGCATTTAAAAAAAGAATTTGATACATCGGTTTATTTTGAGCATGATTTTCTAGAGCAGTTCGAAAGTTGTGGTGCAGTTGCATTTTTTTTTTACGGAAATTGCAGTATATCTATTTTAATTCTAGCAATTTGGCACCGCAGTGTGCGATTTTGTTGGAGAGAGAATCTAGAGGATTTTACCAACGAGAAATAAATAGGACTTAGGAGTATAATTTTGGTTCAATTAACTATTTCTTGTACTATCCTATAGTGACACAGGATGTCTCTTAGATATATATTATAGCTTTTTTATGAAAAGACGCTCTTCCAATAAATCTGGTATCATAAATTGGAGTGATCTACAGCCCTTTTTCTTCTTCCTGATTCCCAGAAAGTGCTGTGCACTTAATAGAATTTACATCTAGATATTTTATCCTGCTCGAACAAAATTTAATCATTTTTAAATCAGTTCCGTCAATCATTGCCCTTTATACCAACAGAAATGAATGGCAAATTTGTTGAACTAAACACAGGCTAATTATATCTAACGTACCACATCAATCAACAAATGTTGATTTTCTTGATGAGTTTACACAGTCGATGACATAAATATGGTTCTCGCTACACGAAACATTTCTTACCGAAGAAGCGTACCAATTTATGAAGGGAGAGTTTTATGACCCGCTGCATGGAGCCTAGTCTGTCAAAGTTTTATTATTTGGTAAGCACAGCGTTCGCAACTAACAACGGAAAGGGTTCTGCATAATCGACTTTACATTAGCTTCTAACCTATTTGTATTAAATCTCCCAGGCTAAGGATCCACAAAGCAATCTGACGATCTCCAAAAGGTTGGAAAGCGATCAACGTAATGCCAGGAACAACTTCGACTGAGTTTTTTTGCAGCTAACAATTGCAGAGCTTGGCTGAAAAGCGAAAAAACTGCAAACAAAAACAAATTCTTTGTTCTGCGTTTTACCTAACACGTCAACAATCACTGTTTCCAGTTCGCTAATACATCATCAAGAGTGAGCCAAACTTCCGTATGCTATTCGTATCAACTAACCCCGTCGTTAAATGACAAATCCATTCCACTAAAAAAGTGACAGAAGATGCTGATGCGAGAATCTTACGTAAAATAAAAAAGGGTAGATATATACGCGAACACCAAGCAGACGGGGGTTAGTAGATACCGTAACTGAAATGCAGGCCGCAGGTTTTACAAAAAAAAGGACTCACTGATGGATTTAAGACTGAAACGCGAGCTTTTCGAAAACAGTGAATGTAACAAAGTCTCCGAACTACAGAGAATAGTAGATTGACTCAAGCAATATCTATTTCGAACAGTTTCTAAATAGGCATAAGACGAGCAATAAGGCAAGATCCTAAATAGACATAAGACGAGCAATAAGGCAAGACTATAACCCACTTCGAAGCAATAAAGCACCAGTTCCAGCACTCGGTATAGAAGAAGCAGGCTTAGGTATAAAAAGTTTCAGAACAGCAGGATCTGATGGACCAGCAGAGCTCTTCAATTACTGCAGTGATTTTATAGTAAAGTTTACATATGTATCAAATTATCAATAAGAATATGCGCGGAAGAAGGCTCGTCTCCTTATGCCCCATCTACAAAAATGCCCATCTTATATCCTACAAGAACTTTCGAGGCATATCTTTCCATACTAAACTTCAAATATAATGTACTATCCAACGTACTGTGTGGTCGTAAGCCGACGATATCAACATCATAGCCCTCTTCTAACAAGATGTAGTAGAGTTTTTCAAGACGGCACGCGTTTGAAGAATAGCTTAAACTAGTTGCACTTGAAATAAACGTAGACAGAATTCAGGATATGCTATTAAAAAGAATATGTCCTCTAGCTAAGGCAAAGCGGAAATGTTGATAGAAACAAGTTTGACATAGTAAATCCAATAAAAATGTTCTACGAAACAACTGCTTCTTCAAAAAAATGGGTCTAAAAGAACTCAAGTGTAAGATTAAGTGCACTCTCAACAAGACCATTATACTGTCAGTTCTGCCTTACGCCGCGGTGCCGAGTGTTGGACGATAGGTAGAAAGGAAGCAGAGCTGATACTGGTCTCTTTCGAAAGAAAAATTCTTCAAATGATGCTTGATCTTGTGAGCAAGGTGCGAATGGTTGAGATCAAAATTACGCTGTCCCAAGATGTAATCTGAAAAATCAAAATCAGTCGAATATATTGGCTCGGTCACTTCAATCCAATGGAAAACAATGTTTGACACAATAATTCTGGTTTCGAGAATATTTAAGTAGCATCATTAGATACCCCATGAAAAATGTTTCAAATAAAAAAGGATACAAGTGACTTCGACTTTAAAAAAAAACTTATTATCTCAAAAAAAGAATCGCCCACTCACTGTGTATTTCCAATGTTGGATGTTCCCAACTGATATAAGTTGAAATACATCCACCGTCCCCTGAACTTTAATCTGCACCCCCGAGGATTTTTCGATCAATTATCCTTCAAAAAGAGACATCACACAGACAAGAGCAAAAAAAAAACATTCCTGCTTCTTATCTTTTCCCATCGAATACCTTTGCTCAAATGACAGACATTCAATCGCGTCTGTCTCATCTCTAACAAATATATTATTATCGCTACTTGCACCTACAACAACTGCATTCGAACCACTTCTTCAATTTCAACCTATAGGGTGCCATTCCCGTGGCGCTTTAAAACGTAACTCGTGCATTTGTACAAACCTTTGCAATGCACAATCTTTAAGGATATCTCAATGCTGCCATCGATTGCTGCTCTGCAATGGCATCTCCATCTACTTTATCTCTCTTTCAACCTTCCTCATTCTTCAAGTCATGGAAGGTACATATGTAGATATCGGGCAGACCCCAAAGTGACTGCCAAAGCTACTCAACTATCTTCGGTATTTTAGGGAGCCTCAGGGATGCACAATTTTAAAATGCATACCCAAGCAAGCAAAAGGAACTGTCGATACTCGATGCCAATTCTTATCCGCCTCCACAGTGAGCTGCTGGGACTGTCGCTTTGCTTCCATTCTATTGCGCCCCTCTGGTGACTCCCACAAGCCCCCAAAAGCCAGTCAATCGATGTCATTATTGTCATGACCTCAGGTGCAGAATCACGAACTATCATGCACTAAACCATCTTCAAACCCTGCGGGCGCAAAGCAGACACACAAGACAAATTTTCTATCGAACTATGTGTGACTTATCTTATCAGGGAAATGGCCACCGGAAACCTCACAGATCTTTTCTTCATCATTCCCAGCCAGCCCCAGTATTCAGAGATGGATGACAGATGGCGATGGATATGCCATTAGGGGTGGACATTTTTGGAAGTGGAAACGCAAAGAAATGTACCGGATGTTACTTTAGATTTAGATTTTTTTTGTTTGCTTATAAGACGAAAGAAGACCTCGTAAAGAATTATCAGCAAAAAGTAAAATTCTTCACAAAGCGGAAATAAATTGATGGATCTGTTACAAATTTTGTGTATTTAAGGAACTTGATGCAAGTCTTTAAGTTGTTTGCTTTGGTGCTATAATGAACAGTTAATTCACCATTTTTTGTTTTATACTCGTAGTTAAAACATAAATCGTTGAATAATTAATCTCACAGCAGATGAAGAATTTTGACAGTTGAATTTTAAAGGTTGTAACAGAATAGTTGTTTAGAAGTTGAAATAGTCTGTTTTCGACAATGTAAAATCAAGTTCAATTTGATCGTCAGTTTTTTACGGACGCTTGCCTGTACAAAATCTATTTGGTAAACGCCAGTCAAATTTCTTGCAATCAATATTTTTGTCGTCAACTCGATTTTGTTAATGCAGAGCTGCGTTGCAAATGATGTTATCGAATATATGACTTTAGCAAACAGCGTTATCGAAATTAATGCTTTTGAATAAAAAATCCGCCTTGGGATTTCGTACACTTGACTTTATCAGTTTGCGTTTACGAACATATTGCAATCGAATTTTTGACGCAAGTGACATTTTCAAAAACGGCCATAATCTTGTACCTTTTTGGATACTAAATCACTGAATGCAGATAGCTTATACCTGTCAAAAGAATACAATTCAGCCAACTAAAAAATTAAATCGACTGTTGTTTCATGCCTGTAAACTGTCGGATCTCAAATCAGAGCGAAAAGAAACAAAATTACTCAAGACATTAAACACCCAAGTGATTTTTATTTTATATTGAAATGTCAAAGTATCATATTCTGAAGTTTAAACATTAAAAAAAATACATACATAGGTATTCGGTGATTTATACTTTAATAAAATACAGGGTGCGTTTTGTCTTCAGGTCTAAAAAGATATTAAAAAAGAGGATACGCTAAATTCGATTTTTAAAAAAACTGGAATCATAATAAAACATTTTAAACATCGTATTAATTCGACTAAAACTGTCCGCCAACCTTAGTTTAAGTTTTCAAGCTTTCGAGTAGTTGACATTAAATGTGTTAAAAAGTTTTGAAGTAAAACTCTTTCATTTTCCATCAGAAAATAGCTATTTTTATTTTTATAAATAAGGGAGATATCAAATGTTTTCACTTATGTAAGATTTTTATTTACTTTGGAATTTTCAACAACAATTCTTTGTCATTCGATATAAATGTGTTTTTTTTTTATTACAAATTTTCAAACTCCTCATCATTAATATTCACCCATATTCTGAAACTCGTATTTATGACTCGTATTCGACTACAGTCGTAGGAACTGTCGTACCTGTGCGATGTTTTTCGTTTCCCAATATTAGTACAAGTGAAGTCGAATGGTCATGGTAGACTCCTGGAGTCCTGGAATAACAACATACGAATTTAGTCGAATACGAGATTACGAGTCATAAATACGAGCTCCAGATAATGGGTGATAATTTTTTTTGAAATGTGAGTTATTGAAATTTTACAATTTAAAGAAGCCTAGTCAGCATTCATTTACACAGTTGTTTTGTTATAATGGGTCGTCTAATTCGTGTTTCATCTCTGTTTCAATTACAAACGTCAAATCGAACTGTTATATGATCATCTGAGACTGGGTTTGCATAGTTCAAGATTTGGAATTTTTGAAAATTACTATTAAAAAAGGGATTTTTTAGAAGGTAGATACATTCCGCGTATTTCCAGCAAATTATTTATGGTAGACATGGTCGTCAATTAAAGCGTAATAGCTATAGTCGAAAATCCAGCAAAAAGTAGATCTGTTGCACATATCATATTATGCTCAGTCCATGTTCGAGAAGCGCCCATTTCAGAAATACAGAAAATGTTGCTGCCGTTAATAAAAGTATTGAAGAAGACGGAAATCTATCCATATTACGGCAAGTTCAGACCTAATTTACGGTACATTAGTGTTTTTCAATTATTGGCGCGGGTAGTTTTGGCGGCCTGTTTCACTGTTTTTGACATGTTGGTTGTTTGGTGACATCTGTCAAATCTATTGTTTATTATTCAGTTAATGATGCCAAAGCACCGTGGCAAGTTAGACAACAAAACTTTATTATCAAAATGTGTGTTCGTTAGTGCAACCAGAAATAATATGCAGAAATAATCGAAATTTATCAGTACCTAATAAAAACCCATTTCACATGAGGAAACAAGTTGCTACACGCTTTTCATCGAACAAGTTGCAATTCAGATGGCAATAAATTGAGAACAATTTCCAAAATGCAACTGCGAAAAATATTTGTTAAAAATAATTTGTATATAAAGCTACAACTGCTCATGCATCAAAATAAATCTGCTTTACGATAATTTTAAACGAGTATTATTAAACGCAGGTTTCTTAAATAAATTTTCTATTTGCAATACAAAAATTGAAAATTTTTGCAATGAAAAATAAAATGGTATGACATAAATAATAGTCCATATACTTATATAGGTACCTTTTCTACATTGATCTGCATTCGAGTTCGGCAAAAAAAACAGGATGTGAGATACAAAATTTACATTTGTTGAATAGAGAGAGACTAAATAATGTCGAACCAAAGGGCAAAAACAAATCATTTTTACAGAGTACTATAAATGAAACTACCTACTTACTGACAGTTGTCAAAAAATTATAGAAAATTGTATCAAGTAAAAAAGATTAGTACCCCCTGGCATAATGGTTTTTGAAACACATCCCGACAAACCACCTTTTAATTAGAAACCATTTTGATTGTGAGAAGTGGTGTATTGCTTTATTAAAGGTGGCTGCATTTTTTTAACATAAACCGTGTTTTTTTTTTAGCTCAGAGCAGGGAACTGAATTGTTGAAAAAAAAATTGTGTTTCTTTCTTAGCTCAGATACATCACGGCGCTCGGGTTGTTTTGTTTTTTTAATCGGAGTCAGCTTGGACCTTGCGCATTATGTGCTCAGAATAAAGCAGATGGAGTGAAAAGCTGAGTGCCGCTAACTTCGTGTGATAATGACAGAGACAGATGTCGAAAAAAAACGGACAAACAATTAAAAAAAGAAATCGACGCTTTGAGAGTTCAGTGTTCTAGCGTTTTTCTCTGCTCGAACTCTGCTCAGTGCTCTGCTCAGAATTAAAATAGAAAATCGCCTATAGAAATACACCGAGCTGTTAAAACAACACAAATTCCTCCTTTTACATTGTTGTTACAATTTAAATCTATTCATCAAAAGATTCGAAACACCGAAACAAAAACAATTTCAATTACAGAAATGTAAACACCTGACGTTTTGATATTGAAACTTATTTGCACATTATGTACATATCCCAAAGATTGGCATCTTAATAATAGATATTCTTTGTTTGTTTCCAATACCGAACCGATGGAATGGTTGAAGAAATCTTCCTTTTGATTCCGCGCATTCAATGGAAAACGAAATTACAGAGCTCCGTTAGTTTATTTCTTGTTGTTTTTTTTTTAATTTGAAAACTGCTTAAAATTTAAGAAATATTTTTGACACCAGCAACATCCATTGCTGGCAATTAGGTATATTCTAAATCAGTTAATACCACTTGAAAGACGCCTATCGTTAGACATTTCACAAATGCTCATTACATCCTAGAAGTATGCAATGAACTAAATCCCTTTAAAATTTCTAATAAAAACAGTGCTGTCGTATAGATATAGACCAACTCCTACCACTGAGTAATAATAATAAATTGTGGCCATTCAATACTCTTGCTCTTCAAATAAGTGATCTCGAGTAGAATTAGGTAAACTGTATGTAACTTCCAAAAGCCACATTAATTTGTTAGAGCTCATATTAATCAGTGTATCATCACTTACGTGTTGTTTCCTTGCTAATATTTCGCCTAAACCCATCAACTTGTAATAAGCTCAATAATTCAAATTGATTTTTGTTTCTACTGTTTGATATTCATGCTCTGTAATAAATCTCCTTTGGCATATTCATTAAAACCACTAAATTAAAATTCAACTCATGCTCTTCATCCCAGTTCCACAGAGTAGATTTCAATTAAAGTACTTTGCTCTGTAATTAGAGAAAGTGTTTGCCAATGGGAAACAATGGTGCTTCCTGTCGTCAATCAAACATTCTTCATATATCTATGTAATGTATGTATATAAAACACTTCACGCATTTTCTGATTTACATTCCTCTCAGCGTTTGCTTAAATCAATCAAAATCAATGGAGCTCCAGCTCCACAGTTCAAGCCAGCTAGGAGTGTAACTTTATACATATTTGTTCACGTCTGAGATATATTTAGAGAGAGGGGATTTTGTGAAAATGCTTTAATTATACGTTTTCTTTAAATGACTATATTACTCTTTAATGATTTGTATTTGTAGATTAATTAAAGCCTTTATTAAGATTTAAACAAACTTAGAATATCAATCGAAGCTTAGGTTCATATTTTTTTAGTCTAGAGCCTAAAAGCGGTATCAAAACAACTATCAAAATTGTCAGTTGAAATTAAAAGAACGAACATTTTTGACATTTGGTGAATCCCATGAGCGACACAATGGACGGTGTTCACATTGGACTCACTCCGCCGACTTATTTTGACGTATCTGTGTTTTTTCTCATTCGCACTTTATGGTAAGAAAGAGACGAGAAAGTAAGGCAGGATTTTTAAAACAAATTGAAAATTAATGAATTTTTATTTTACATTTGTTTTGGTGACATATGACCCGGCAGTCAACAACGTTATTTATTTATTTATTTATTATTGGTTTGTGTTTTGAGTTGAAATTCATTTTAAATATTAAATATTGTAAACATTGTCAATTGTGACAACAACTTTTGGGTCTGAATACGACAGGGTGGCCTTACGTCAAAATAAATCGGTTGAGTAAGTTCAATGTGAACACCGTCATGGAATGCGAGATTTACATAGTGACGTCATCCTGATTTCGAAAGACTTTAATAGACTTTTGACAGTTGATGCCAACTGGAAAAATGCTTCTGAATTTACTGAAATTTATTATCCAGTTATTTGAAGTTATTCGAAGCATTAGTGATTTGCATCTCTCAGCCGTTTTTTGTGCGTGTTAACAGCAATGGAGGTTACCTAAAATTTTCTGTCGGATCCGAATGGCTTTTCATGATAAGAAATACTCTTGGAGGATTCGTCAATTTCAATACCGTCAAAAACAGAAAAACTCTTTTACAGCTGCTAAGAATCGAACCTAAGGCTCTTTGCATAATGAATGTACGAGTACTAACCAGCATGTCAAGGTGTATTACGAAGCTATGTCTAACTTTTTCATTGATCTAACGACTTTATAGAACTATTTTAATAAAATTAAGTTTTAGAACGTAGCGTGAATAAATTTACGTTGAACAAGTCTTAATTTGACAGGTGAAGAAATCAAACAAAACTGCAATCTCACAACGAAATAAAAATAAAAACGGACACAACTGCAAAAAAAAATTCTTTACCACACAAAAATTTACTTGTACGTAAAACCCGCTTAAGAGAAACGGGAAAATGTCACAGTCTTTCTTTCACTTAAGCGGGGTTTTCACTTAAACGAACCACGCTTAAGTGAAAAATAATTTCACTTAAGCGTAGTTCGGATAAGTGAAAAAAAATTTCACTTAAGCGGATTTAAAAATTCCATTAAGCGGAGATTTAATGCTAGAAACAATATTGTTGGACTTGCCTTGAAAGAAGTTAAATAAAACAACGATTAAATAACACAAAAATAATTTATTGAAAAACGAAAACTAGCAAATTTTTGTTCTGTTTGATTCAATTTTTTTCACTTAAGAGAGTTTTTTTCAATGAAAAATATTAAAAATTAACTGAAAATATGTTTCAGCTATCCGGGTTTTTCGCCTAAGCGAGTTTCACTTAAGCGGAGTATCTTAAGGGAAATTGGTCGGAAAATACTTGGGGATGAAAAAAAGTATTTCAGTTAAGCGGGTTTTTCTCTTAAGCGGGTTTCTCTTAAACGGGTTTAACTGTATAGACTTTCAAAAATATACAAATTTAAGTAGTTTATAGCATGAGTCAAAAACAACCAAGCGTTGGTATCTGAAACACGGGTTTCTGTTTTTTTTTTATTTCGTGGTGTTCCTCAAGGATGCATTCTCGGACCACTTTTGTTAACAAAAAGTCTGCAGCTGCTGATATTGCACTAGCAAAGCTCTTAACATACTTACATACGAAGAAGGTGTTTTGTACGATGCTCGCATGAAATCATCACCTAAGTATTGGTAGAATTGACCATGCCCGATGTCTTTACAATCATCGATCGATATGGCACTTCTATACTTTTAGTACTGTCCAACTTTCTATACTGCCGTGTGGGTTTCAGCCCAGCAGATAGACCACGGACCATCCTCAAGTTCTGGCATAGAAAAAATTCAAAGTTTAAGAGACTTACCTTTTCATCGACTTCAAAGCTGAATATGATAACATTGATCAACAGTCGGTCTATATGGCAATGACTCGCGATCCTGGGAAAACTGATCCACTTCTTCGTTCTGGAATATTATAGTGTACAGGACAGAATGTCAACGAGACTAGACTTCATTAATTTTTACAGTAACTTAGAAAAAGTGAAGGAATTGAACCACCTTGGAGTATCATTAATTTCACGAACGATACCTTTAGTTTCCGACGCAACTTCGGTTTGTAGAAAAAATGCATTTAAAACTATCAGGGGTAAGACGAAGACACAAAAATTATTTTAAAGAATTTACCATATTTTAACTGAAGCTTCATTATTGATACTCCTTGCGTGCGATTTCAAAAACGTCATTTGCGCGAAAAATGCAATAATATGATGTTCTTTAAGGATAGGCGCGCACATTCAATATTTAGTTGCACATCTGTTTGGTTGCTTACAGAAAACAGATGAACTATTTGGTTGAATGTCCGCGCAGGTGCATATATAATATAAATAGCGAACTCATTTTAGGCAACCGTTTAGTTTGTGTCAAAACACAAACTTATTAGATGCCCGAACTAAGCAGTTGCGCAACTAAAAATTGTATATGCGTGCCTAGCCTACGGCAAAACTTCAAACGTCAACTGTTCTAAAACCCAAAACGAAGTTTGTATGTAAAATTTTCAAAAAAGCAGTTTGCTAAAGTCATAATATGTTTGTCATAAAATCTAGTTGCCGACAAAAATATCGATAAGGCAGCGTGCGTGTCTCTTAACGCCAAATACGTTTCCAAGAAATTTAAATGACGTTTATCAAACAGATTTCATGCAAGCCGTTCTATTTCACATTTTAAAATAGCATTACCTGCGTCAAAAATTGACACATTGACGTTTTCGAAAGCGGCCTTTTTCCATCAGATCTGGACCGTTTTTCACTATGAAACCACATTAGAATCAAATTATTTTGGGGTTACGAAGTTTTTGCATTACACCACGAGTCGTTATAGCGAAAACTCCTAACCCTGCTTCACATGGTTCACGACTTCAAACAAGTAAACTTATAATAGAGAAGTTATCTGAATTTTGGCGAACCTAAATATTAGATATAGATACGTTCTACAATCAAACATAAAATCTTTATTTGAAATTAAAAACAAATGCTCAATTAATAAATTTAAAAAACTTATTGGAAACGAAAGCGATGGCATTGCCACCCATTATTCTTCTCATAAAAAGTGTGCTCCTACCACACGTGCCCTTAATTTACTTCCAATCGCACATCCATGTGTGATTGTGAAAATATTGCAAAATGTGGGGACAAGTGCAATTAAAAGTCAATAATTTGCCTGACATTATTGTGGTAAGGCAATGCAGTATACATATATACGTACGAGCTGATGGTTTGTCCCTGTATGAGACTCCTCTACGATATGCCCAACTATGCACTATAGAATCCATCGCTGATGGCGCTGCTGACTTTATTACGAAACGGTCACGTTCAATTTCATTTCCGATTGGCATGTGAAAAAGATTACGGATTTCAGTCGAGTTATTCTGCTGCTACAGCTGCTGCTGTAGCTTTTGGTTAGTTCGCATGTCCTATGCGTGAACATAAAGTCCATTATTGTTATATGTCAGTGAAAATTATATCGCAATTATTTTATCTATTTTAATTTTTATACCTGCCTGGGTAAAGCTTCACACAACGAATGTATGCACACATACACACACGACCAAACAACACACAGGTTAAATGGGAAAAATTTAAATTTCATTTGAAATGTCATCGTGATTATCTGTGATGAAATTAAAAGAACGGCTGTTTTTCGTTCGACAGAAACACCTCTTTTAAAATTGAAATTTGTCAAAATTCATTGGTGCGGAAAATATTATTTTATTTCGGTTTCTGGATTCTGTCAATGATAATAATCATGATTCGGCGTCATGGCTTATTCTATAATTTGATTTACCTAACCATAAGCCATAACAATCTAAATATGTAAATTATAGTTTTGGACCAAGAGTGCCAATGTTGTTTTTTTTTATAATAAATTTAAAATAGTTTAAGCAAAATGAGGACGCTTTCAAGTGCAATAACACTTAGTGTAGATGGTGTTGGACCAATGAACATTTTCGCACTTAAGATCAGCATGAGTTTCTTAGTTGTTGTTTTTTTTTTTTTTTTTTTTTTTATAATCTACCCGCGCTCAAGGGATTATGATTACCCTTTAAATGTTTCAACACAGCGCGGGCGTGAAGTTAATGAAGAGAAAGAAGGATAGGAAAGATGTGTGGCACGATGTTCTGAGACTGTTGGTGGTTGTCTCAGATATTTTTATCTCCAGGGATGGCGGCTGAACTAAAGCGGAGAAATGCCGTGTCTTATTTCTATGTCGCTTATAATTCACATTATTTTATTCGTGTTCATCCTTGTTGGGCATACTAGTTTAACTCAATTACATGTTGTTAGTGTTATGCCTGAACAACATGTAATGAGTAAGCCAGCAACCCATTGATGACAATTTTTGGAAGGTTTTAATGGAATTAAAACGACATATACGACGGCAGGGATCGAACCTGTGATATTGAGGTTGACAGGCAAGCACATAACCATCGTGCCACGGCCACCCTAATGTTGTTTTTTTTTTTTGGAAATGAGTTTGTTAAATGCACTCGCCGAAATTTGGCATTATTGTCCATTTACATTAGACAATCTTTAAAAAAATAAAATTGACAGATATCACTAGTTTCCAAATTTCTCAAAGATTCTCTCAATGCTTCAAATGCAAACGAACCTTCTTATTCCCCAGTAATTTTCACCCATATTAATTCGATTAATTTGGTGGTAAAGGGTCCCGTTCAAGAACATGTTTCAAGCTTTGCGATGACGTATAAAACTGACAACTCGATTGCATACCCTATTTCTTATGAGAGCAACGTTCTTCGACAACGCATGTCACGGACGAAGCGCAAAAAGAAACTGAACTTTTGGTTTTTCTTATCCGCGGATCCGCTGACACCAGTTGTCAATTGAAGGTTTGTTCAATTTAAGCATTGCATTATGCAGTCTCGCAACTCGCTCTGATTTGTTCTGTGTGTCATTTTAATCGAACTAGCTTCTTTTTGCATTTTAGTTTCAAAAGAAAAAGAATTATAAGAACACATAAAAATGAGGTTATGGAGCAGGGTATCGAATTCCAATCCTACCAGAGCCGTGCTCGAATGCAATGCAATTGGTTCCTTTACCAAGCAGACCGTTCTTTAATACGATAATAGAAGTTTCATATTAATGGCTTCTCATATATAAAAAAAAAACTTATCAAGGGCCCTATTGTGAGTGTCGTTAACGTTCGATTCGATAAAAGTCGATAGTGCCAAAATGTTTGACGCGTTAAAATTTGTATTCAAAGCTATTTAGATAACTTAATGTTGTTGAAGGAATGTATAAAAACACAGCTTATGGTATCTTATACAAGAATAATTTCAGATATCTTCATTTTTTGATGATCGATTTTCGACAAAAGTCGTCGATCGATTAACAACCGACACTCGCAATAAGGGCCCAAATCTATGACTTCTAAACGCCAAAAGTGTCCTTTTACACGAGAAGATTTCACTTGTTGGAAATTTATTTGACATTTTCAGCATTTTTAAGCTGAACTACGTTTGAAATATTTTTGTACTTGCTTTCTATAGTCCATTAAAATTTTAACAAGGACAAATAACACCAAAAAATGTAAAAATATAGATTTATTTTTGGATAATATAACTAAGAAGTCATAGACGTGTAAAATAAAGATTTTTTACAGTTCTGTGAAATGCACCGATATTCCACAGTGCGCACTAGACCAATGACCATTGCTCAAACACAGTAATTTGAAATGTTTGTTTAGATCAATATTTTTAAACCAACATACCCAATGGGACAACCATTTATAATACCTTAGACCATGTCAATATCATGCCACATTGCATGCAATGCCTTAAGTGAAGATTCTCTTTCACACAGTATTCTGAAACTTGAAGAGTATTTTAGTACGAGAATTGACAGTGGCGGTGCCTGGCTTCAAGAAATGTATAAATCTTATTTGTCATGTCCGTTATGTGTTCTTTTTAACCTTTTTATCGTTTCAGCAACTCTAAAATTTACATCACTATCTTATGATCTTCAGTCAAGAAGTGTCAGTTCAGCTTTTTCGGTGTTTTTTTGAAAACTTCAAAAACTTTTAACTTTCTGAAACTTTTAACCTCGTTACTTTCGGCCAACAGGAATCCACGAATTTTTGTCACTTCATTTGTTGCTGAAGTGCGCCACCTTTGCAGTTGTCGAAATCCAGCCGTCCTGCTTGCTCTCTCATTTTCTACTGTATGCATTGTCATTGTGGTTCCAATCGATCAAAGAGCGGTAAGCACAATGAACTCATTCAGTGACAACGAAGCAATTAATAACTTAATACATATTTCGAAGAAAAAGTTGCCAATTATTTTTTTATCCGCGATTTTAAAACTAATTTGGTGGGCTTTTCTTAGATTTGGGGAGAAGTAACATCAAGTTCAGAGACCATTTCTCATGCCCTTCTGTCTCTCTCTCTGAATGTAAGAAGAAGCACCTTGTAGGTAAAAAAAAAATGGAAAGACAGTAGCTAGGGAACGGGTCGAAAAGAATTTTTCTTGTTGCGGTAACAACTCCCATTTTTTAATTTTCAAAGACATGACCAAATTAATTTTAAATTACATTTTTTCGAAACCTTTGTTTGAATTAAAAATGGTTTTTGGAACAATTAGAGAACTTAACTCCCCTTTTATGGAAGACAACTCAACTATAGTTTAGTTGTAATTCTTAGAATTGGTATTATCGATCACAACTAGTTGACTGTCAAAGCACAACCAGTTGTCATTTAGCAGACAACTAACAAAATGGCCGACTTTTCAGTTGTCTCTTTGTATTATGTGAGTTGAGTTGTGCTTCGGTTGTAATAAGCGTCAAAATCAAACAGCTGGTTCTAAGCAGTTATGTAGAACACTTTAATGAAAGAATCTGCATTCGGATAAGAAATATGGACACAAAAAGGTAAGTAAACAACAATTTTAATAAAAATAGAATGTAATGAGTGTATTTTAGTTTGAAAACTACATGGTCATCACAATTTGAACGACTTGTTGCTCTATATTAGCTGAGCATTTATCCATTTTCCACAAATGAGTTCCTCAATCACATCTACGACTTTTTTAATACAACTGACACTATCGATTGAGCCAGTCCTAAATTAAAATCATTGCCACTACACTTTTGGTAACTTCCTTCGCTCATAAAACGAAAAGCAGTAGCAAGTTTGACAATTGGTGGAATCGCTAAGGAACGTTGTGCTTGTTTTAGGAAAACTTTATTTCGATTCGAACCAAAAAAATACATACTTTAGGAATAGAAGTGCACATAAGTTTATTAAATATACGGATATTCTTTTCTATTTTGGCTATACATTAAGGAAATTCTCATCTTCCAAATCACCGAAAAACAAATCGAAAGAGCTTTCCATTATATAATTTCTTATTCTTGCTTTTGTATTTCATGTTGAGCAGCAGGTTTTGACAGCAAATCGACTCCTAAAAGACGGCAACGTATTTTTTCATTACAACTAATTTTAGTTGACTTGCATAATACGAAAAAATTGTTTGGTTGCCTAATGGCCAATTTCACGAAGGACTTTTAAATATTTAACAGGCTTCTAAACCTTAAAATGAGATGTTTTGGTTTCACCAAGCGCTTTTAAATTAAACAAGCTTTTAAACACCCTTATAAACTAAATGCCCATTTTTGGTTCAATAAATTTTAAAAGTGTCATTGAAATGTCATCAGATGTAGATCACAACAATTGGATATAGGTAGCAGCTGAAATTATTGTTTTGCAACATTTTATTTTTTAATTTTTGAAAATACAAAGTGGATAGGTTTTTAAAATATTAAAATATGTTTTTTATTTCGAATAAAATATTGAAAATTCTTCATTCAATGCTAAAGTGCCGCACATAAGTTATACGCCGAGCAAGAGTATTCCGGGTTCACAAGAATAGGAAAAGGAATCCATTCTCCGACTGACTTCGAAATAGGTTACGACTTTCCAAAGCATTTGTGAATCGTGAAACTGTTTGTTGAATTTGTTTAGTCGTCATTTGGAACCGAAATAAATACATCAGTGCAAAAAAAAAAAATAAATTAAGTGCTTATTACGATTTTATCCCACAGGATCTTTCCAAATATTTTTGTTTGCATTTTTTTTTTTTGCATTTCTTGACATTTGTTTCAACACATAACGCTTTCTCATTTGTTCTCATACATTGCGCTTGTTAGAAAGAAAGAACCAAATTCTTTTCTTCAGGGATGTGAAGAGAACTCAATTTTAACAAAAATTTCCCTAAAATTTCCCTTTTATAGATTGGTGAAACTAAAAATTTTTAAGAGCCTGATAAAATTTAAGAGGATTTTTGATAAAAGTGCTTTTAGTGTTTGTTTATGAAATCGGCCATAAATGTAATAGAGTTTCACTTTTTAAAACTTAATTTGACACAGTCAAGCTTAATATTCTCGACTGAAAAGTATCTTAAGCCGAGGCCGACATAAGATATTTCGCGTTTTTTGGTTGAACCTCAGTACCATTCTAAAGGGCTACAGTTCTGTCTGTCCTTTGCTTTTTTATAGACAAAAACAATTTCATCTTACATATATTCTAAAGACACATCTCTACACGAGGTAAAATATATTAAGTCCACATAAGATTGTGTGTTCTGCTTAATTTTAAAATCTAAATTAGACTTAAGATTATATTGGCTTTAATGGCCAATTTCACGAAGGACTTTTAAAAATTTAACAGGCTTCTAATCCTTAAAATGAGATGTTTTGGTTTCACCAAGCGCTTTTAAATTAAACAAGCTTTTAAACACCCTTATAAACTAAATGCCCATTTTTGGTTCATTAAATTTTAAAAGTGTCATTGAAATGTCATCAGATGTAGATCACAACAATTGGATATAGGTAGCAGCTGAAATTATTGTTTTGCAACATTTTAGTTTTTAATTTTTGAAAATACAAAGTGGATAGGTTTTTAAATAATTAAAATATGTTTTTTATTTCGAATAAAATATTGAAAATTCTTCATCCAATGCTAAAGTGCCACACATAAGTTATACGCCGAGCAAGAGTATTCCGGGTTCACAGGAATAGGAAAAGGAATCCATTCTCCGACTGACTTTGAATTAGGTTACGACTTTCCAAAGCGTTTGTGGATCGTGAATCTGTTTGCTGAATTTGTTTAGTCGTCATTTGGAACCGAAACAAATGCATCAGTGCAAAAAAAAATAAATTAAGTGCTTATTACGATTTTATCCCGCAGGATCTTTCCAAATATTTTTGTTTACATTTTATTTTGCATTTCTTGGCATTTGTTTCAACACATAACGCTTTCTCATTTGTTCTCATACATTGCGCTTGTTAGAAAGAAAGAACCAAATTCTTTTTTCCAGGGATGTGAAGAGAACTCAATTTTAACAAAAATTTCCCTAAAATTTCCCTTTTATAGATTGGTGAAACTAAAAAATTTAAGAGTCTGATAAAATTTAAAAGGATTTTTGATAAAAGTGCTTTTAGTGTTTGTTTATGAAATTGGCCATAAGAGTTGAGTTGTGTTGATGACAACTCAACTAAGTTGAGTTTTAATCCATAATAGGCACATAAATCTCAACTCAGTAACATTCCAATCATACAAATGAAGCAAGGAGATTTGAAATGAGAGCTTGGTAGGTATATCTCCCGATTTCAATAAATGTTTACCAATTTCAAGAAACATGACAAAATTTACTTTACATGGAAATTTTGGAAACAATTGTTCGAATTAAAAATGGATTTGGATCTATTTGAAAGACAAAAATTGAAATTCAAAGCACTTCCATCGTTCCATTTATAGTTCATAGTTTTAATGGCAAATGGTTGACCTAAGCTGGTCAGCGATGACTGATGCCGCTTGAAGATTGTTTCGGCTAGAGAACATTTTTATTTTTTCGTCTTGATTGGCAGTCTTTAATGTCATAGCTTGTTTTTCGCTTCCATTCGTGGGTTTAGTCAATATTCCCAATCACACGCGGAGGTAGTAGGGTTAAAAGATTTTCTATGTCCTTGTGGCAAATATGGACAAAACAAAATTAAACATTTAAATAAAATTTGATTTCACTTTCGTTTTTTTTTTATTTCAAAATGTAAATGTGACAGATACACGTATGGTTTTCCAATGGAATTTCCAGTCAGAGTAGATCAGAAATAATACCTATCACAATGAGTTACAGAAACCCAATAATGTCCAGTGGCGAAAAGTGGGGAATGAATCATTTCTTTTTTGCTTACGATGCAATAAGTTAACGCCTGGGTTATAAGAAATGGGTCCAGACGTTCGACTGTATTTTGCTTAGGAAATTGTCCCAATCACCTTTCACAACAATTTGCATTGGAAAACCAAAATGGAGCTATTAATCTTAAACATTTCGAGCTCATATTCTTGGTTAGATCATTTTCTAAGAGGCCCGTAAGCAACACAGCTTTTCATGGTATCAAGAAAATCAAAGCAAACTCGTCAAATTTGTCTTACCCTAATGTGCCTATTTTAAACACCATTATGTGTATCCGAAGTTTATTCGAAATGATAAAAATCATTCTCCAGTAGACACCTAGCCAATTCCAACTCCACCCAGAAATTCTTCGTATCGAATCCAATGTTTCATTTTTAATGTGTCCATTGAATTGGTGCTATGAACTCGGACCGTTTCGTTCACCTCACAAATTCGTCCTGGCCACATAAGAGCACCTTCAATTACCACACAACGATGCAACACAATAGACATATCACCTATTCTCTTCCGCACACATCTGGTTAGCCCACTTTGACATTATTTCAAGAATCCAGACCTTGAGGAGAACCTACCTCACATAAGAGTGTCTCTGTTGTTAAGTACAACAATCGTATGCAACACTATTCCAATTGATTAGATGTTTACCGAAAACCCTTTAAAACCCTTGCATATGGATACTATTGGATGTCGAATCCATATGTATCCAGCGTCAGATACACAACAGGTATAAGGGCATCTTTGATGCCATTTGCGCGACTACCTCCTTATATCTGTATAGTCTACTACAAAACAGAGCTCTTATCTTCTGCTCCTCTGCCTAATTAATTAATCCAAAGTGAATTAATCGATTTAGCACAACTCCATAGACTATATTAACTACGCTGTCGATACCACCACATGTGCTCTTTCTCGCACACAAGAAATAATTCGCAAATGGGAAATATGTAGGTGAGTCTATGAATGCAACACAGCTCATAGGTTTTCATTTAGTCAATTTCCTGTAGATATCCTCTTTGATCCTTCAGCATCATCCAAACCCAATAAACGCATAGCCAAGTGGTCAAAGTATACAAGCAAATGCCAGAGATTAAATCTCATTTGCTACATCGAATCGCATTGGATTGCAGAAGAATAAGTAGGGCACATAAGGAATCGAAGGACTTTACAACTACTACTCCAGACACGGCATATTGGCAAAGGTGGGGAGGCATCCAACCTGAATACAGGATACCTGATGGCAGAAGCATCGTTAAGTCACTGAAAAGCTGCAGACTTGGAACTCAAACGAAGCAAAAGTATTCCCCACCACCTGGACTCATTAGAATGTTCTTCGGCTTACCTACATTACATTTAAGACCTGGCAAAGGATACATACCTAACTTGCTATTGCTATACTTATGTATGGATATTCTAAGCTCGATGCTCTCAGGGGTGGCAGAATTTTCTTTGGCGCAACTTTCATTCCGGCGGATGCTTTTGGTAGCTCGAATAAATGAAAATAATGTTCAAAGGATTTAGGTTCTATGGTATTGGTGAACGTTGATACTAAAGTAGGTAGGAACACAACACACATCAGATATGAAGAGTGTTTCACTTCATTGGCGCACCTGAATGTTCGTGGTTGGTTCTGGTATTTGCACAGAATTATTTTTGGGATATCTATGTACATATATTGAAATCGATGGTGTGGGACTTTGTATAGATCCTGGCTTTTGCTTCGTCTTTGGAGATACGAAAATCAAGAGATCAAAGATATCCCAACAAAACAAGTAGACTTATTTAGCTAGCAGATGGCTTAAGAATGGGGGAGCTCAAGCTAAGAAATAAAAATAAATAATTTCATTTAGTAGATACATACATACATACATACATATGTATGTACCTGGACCTTTTGCCTTAAATTTGTTTGCGATGATGGTTTAGGTGAGTCGTGGTTGATTCAAAAGTAAGGTTTTCAAACTAGACGTTTTGGTGAACGTATCATATCTACTACATCCTTTTATAGCTTAATGTTCAAAACTTGAAGAATATTATTTTAAACTTCAAAAATTAAATATGTAATTATAAAATAGTCTTGAAGGATAGCCCCACGGACTTAACAATTTTCGAAATATGAAATTTTCAAAAAAAAAATCGAATGGATATAATAAAAGCAAGCATGAAGTTTGTGGTACGATTAATGCTTTGCGACTTTTTTTTAAGCAGAGATTTCTAAAACTGTAAAATTTATCAGACTTATTTAAAATAAATGGGTGAACAATAATGTGCTCTTTCACTTAAATAAAGGTATGTGAAGTTGAATCGAGATTGACCTGTGTCTTTGTTTGAAATGAAATGGGTTTCGTTCAACTCAACTACTCTCGCTGGATTGAATCAAAATCTTTCAATTTGGAACATCGACTGCATCTGAAGTCGAGAACATTTATGGCCGATTTCACGAAGGACTTTTAAACATTTAACATGCTTCTAAACCTTAAAATGGGATGTTTTGGTTTCACCTAGCGCTTGTAAATTAAACAACATTTTAAAAATCCTTATAAGTGCCATTGAAATGTCATCGGATGTAAATAACATCAATTGGATATAGCAGCTGAAATTGTTGTTTTGTAAAATTTTAGTTTTCAATTTTTTAAGATACAAAATGAATAGGTTAATATCTACTAATAATTAAATGATCTGTTTTTTTATAAAGAATAAAATATTGATCGTCTTTATCCAATAATAAAGTGCATCATAATTATTCGCCGAGCAAGAGTATCCCGGGTTCACTATGACTTCAAAATGAGGTTCCGACTTTCCAAAGCATCTGTGAATCAGCTGTTAAATTTGTTTGGTCATCATTTGGAACCGAAACAAACCCATCAGTGCAATAAAAAATAAATTAAGTGATTATTACTTAACGATTTTATGCCACAGGATCTTTCGAAATATTTCTTTTATGCATTTCTTGACATTTGTTTCAATACCTACATAACATAAGACAAAAACAATTTCTTTTTTCCAGGGATGTGAAGAGAACTCAGTTTTAACAAAAATTTCCCTAAAATTTCCCTTTTATAGATTAGTGAAACTAAAAAGACGTAAGTCTGATAAAATTTAGGAGGATTTTTGATAAAGGTGCTTTTAGTGTTTGTTTATGAAATTGGCTATTAGACTGGGTTGTATGAAGAATGCAGACATGTCAATCACAAACTGACAGCCATTGCTTTGATCAAACTGACAGATGCAAAAATGCAAAGCGAGCATAAAAGGTGTCGTTTTATAATTAGTAGGTATCTATTTTTTTTTTGGGTGATAGGCAAACGATTGTCCGTTGCATCAAAGTGCGGATGTTGTGGAGGCATTTTTGCGCCTTTTCACAAAATGACAAACGGAAACATTCGAAAAGTGTTTGTCGTTGGACTGTCAAACACTATTTGTCTATGTCTATGTCGATGTCTAAAGCGCGGAACAGATTGAACCAGCAACAGCACCGTCAACAGCAACAGCGGCCGCCATTAATTTAGAGCCAATGTATTTCAATTGTTCAACACACATAAGAACAGCAACAGCAACGCCAACAGCGTCGTTAGGCCAAGGTCCTAAATTTGCTTTTGCTGGTGCGGTGTTGTCAACTTTCCCACTGCAATATTCAGTGGCACCACAATGAAAAACTTTTTTTCTATATGAAATGTCAAGCAGATGAAATGACGTTGCTGGTGGCAATGTGTTTGAGAAATTTTTGCTGGTCAGCGTGCTGTTTGCTGTTGACGATGCTGGTGCTGTTGCTGGTTTAATCTGTTTCGCGCATAAGACCAGATATATATGTACATTGTTCAAATGTATGACAAGCACGTGCAAATGTATTAGTAAATTCTGGTTGAAGTTACATACACACACACCAAGCATGAGTCTTCAATCTTTTATTTTTACATCGACGGTGTGGTGAGAGGAGGTCAATTTAATTATTGCACTTTGTGAATTTTTCCGGCAAAATTGTGTTCTTACGAATTTCTTTGAGATTTTCTTAATTTTATCCGAGTAATTTGTTTTATTTATTTGTCCATTGCATCATTTAACTTTTGTTTATATTTTCATCTGTGCTTATGTTGTCCTATGTTCTCATCTCTTCAAAGTACTGTACACGCAAATGAAGCAATCAATCATCAAACTTCCATAAACACTACTTCAATGAAGTACGATTGATTGAAGAAAAATGAAAAGATTTTGATTTTTTTTCAAGCATACATCCAATCTATGTATAAGTGTGAATTTTTCACTAATACACTTGCACGTGCTTGTCATATATTTGAACAATGCATATCTGGCTTAAGTCAAATGAAAATAGCTTAACTGACAAACGAAATGTCATTCTGACTTTGAAAGATAAAGAATAAATGTTGGCCAAGGTGGCATGTCATTGTCAAAGACACAGATCTGACAGCTAATTAAATTCAAATTGAAATTGATTTTGTTAGTATTGACTGATTTTTTATAAAAAGAAAACATCAGGTTATTTACTTTCTTCTCTTTCATGCAGCTCGCAATCTGTGCCAACAAACACCACAAATGAGGTTTTTTAACATACTCGTAATAAAAAACTTAACATAATATTTTCATTTTTAACTCAATTAAAATTCAACAAGACAAAATCAACTTTTTCTTGACACTTAACATACATTTTATTGAAAATGACTGATATCTGGGAATTTGTTTTTATTGATTTGTATTTAATTTAGAAAAGACCAAAGCAAATAAAAAAAGCTGTCGTTGAAATGACACAGGAGTTAATCGAAATGGGTTTGTCTCTAATCTTGCTTCATTAAAGAAATGGCCACAGGTGGAAATGAACTGGGAATGATGTCGTTAAAATACCAAATCTTTGGCTATCAAACTGTGTCAATTCAAAGGCAAGTGGAAGCCTAACATAAGAGATATACAAATAAGGTGACGCAAAATTAATCATCCAATTTTGTTTTGAAATACTTTTTTACTAAATAAAAAAATGATTTTGAGTGATGGAAATCTTTATTTGGGCCATTATAATTTTATATCAGTCAAGTGCCTGCCGCCAGTGTTGATACACATTTGTGTCTGTTTTATCGCATTTTCCATGACTGTTCACATTTTAGTCGAATATTCTTCTTAAAGGCTTCAATTGTCTGAGACTTATTGGCAAAAACCAGCGACTTAAAGTAGCTCCAAAGAAAGAAGTTTGGGATGGGTAAATTTGGGCAATATTGCTTTCCATGCCAAATCGCCAAAAGAGATTACGCTCTGTAGCGTGGCAACTGTGATCGAAATCAAATAGTTTAATCACCAGTTGAAAGAGAACCGCGCACTGGCAACTCTTTACTCACGCTCGCACTCTTTTCTCTCTTGCACTTATAAAAAACAGCTCAACTGTTGCGAGGCAATCGTTTAGTTTGTGTCAAAACACAAAATTTTTAGTTTCGAGAATCGAGTTGTTCTATGTGCGCGGTGTCCCATAAAAGCCCATATGTTTCATTTTAGCAACTAAACAGTTGCGAAACTAAAAATTGAATGTGCGCGCCTGGCCTTCTAGCATCACACGCAGATTTTCAGTGCCTCAGAAATGAAGATTTAGCGTATTGACGTAACCGCTTAGGTGGAAATGAGCCTCCTCGCTAATGATGATTTTCGTATCAAAATCGTCCTCTTCGTTCTTGAGATTGAGATTGGGTTGATACTCGTAATTCACAAGCGACGGACGGTCAGCAGGCATTAACTAATGCACTGTTTGCACTTCTTACGCGCACATGCGAAAGTATTTCACTTCAATTCTCTGTAGGGTCTGTCTGGTGACGTCCAATTGCATGGCCACACCACCGACCATGTTCTTGCAGAAAATAGCGCTCCATTGCTTGCCTGTTTATATACTGCAGCTGTATTGTTCAGAAATGTCAAATACGATTGACGTACGACGCCATTTGCAAAAATTATAACACCTTCCGATATGGTGATTGATTTTGATCCTTGGTTATAAAAAAAACTGTATCACATTTGTAATTGGACTCTTCAATGAAATATCTATGTATTTTTTCTTTTGATATTTCGTTTTACTCAAGTAAAATACAATGCAACTTTTTGCATGCAATATTGCAATCTAAGTTGAAAAGTTGTTCAAAGAATACCTAATTGTATATACAGTCGGAATACTAACAATATAGAAACAGAATAAATTCTCCGGCTGGAATTGCAACGCAACCAACCATTCAACATACATGTAAACGTGAAAACAACCATAAATCTTAGTCAAATTCCAAAGAAATACATAGGTTATTTGTTTTTAGATCTTAAGATTGCTCACTGAACTTAAATAAAATGTTTGACCTTCCAAACATAAAAAGTTGGTCAATATATTGAAGTAAAATCAAAATGGTTTTGTTTAATAACTAGCTCATTTTAAAATTTTGATTAAAAATGTCGACTAATTGCTGACTTCATTGAAGAAGTAAATTTAGTTTATTTCAATTCCTTCTTAGTATACCGCATGACGTAATGATACTATTATCCATCACAAAAGATGTCTTTTGATCGTTTCCCAGTAGATGTCACCAATACAAATAAATGTTTCTTCCAGAGGTATAGACTCTTGAAATAAGTGACAAATTTTCTTGTCATGAAAATATCTCGATCGTCTTATGTAAGATCCTAGGATTCTGCACCAATCGATTAAGAAATAGACTTATAATTCACCACTGCTTTTTTAGAATGCCGATTCGCAACGCAGGTTATTTTGATCCAATGCATGATACATTTGATTTGATGCAAGTTTGGAATAGTGAAAACTTGCCCTAAAAATGTATGTAATTTTGATAAATGTTAGGATACCAGTTCAACAGTGATGTGTTCACCTTTCACACATTGTTTTGATGCACATCGACATCGGAAAATAGCAGTAATACTGAAGCACAAATACTTGACGTATGCAATGAATTACATAAGTCTATTTTTTTTAATCAATTTTAGAAACATGCCAAAGACACCGAAGTACATGTTTTCGATGTTTTCTGTCAAAGTTTTTCGTTTCTTAATGTGTCATGTGCATATTCGAACTACGTATAATTGAAGTCGAAGGCATTGTGCAACGACCAATAGCACGTGATAGAAAATAAAAATAATGTTATCGTTGTCGCTGCAAGAAGTCTGTTAGATGTTTTGCGTCACATAGGACTTCTGTAATAATCGTAATCAAGAAAGTCGAGGTCGTTGGGATATGATGCATTTAAGGTGTTTTTCTCTGCACTGAATCTATTTTTATTTTTTGTCAGTGAGAGTGACGCTCCTAGATTAAAGGATACCGATACGCTATCACATACAACGAACTTCATTACGAGCTTGTGATGCGATTAAATTGTTTGATTTCTTTGTACCAAAAATCGACCGAACTGTCAATCGTTCAATATGAACGATTTGTATTTCCGGAACTGCATTTGCGAAAGGCAGAAATGTTTATAGAATATTTCGTGATCGAGACCAATACATTTATAATAAAATAAAAAGTAAAGCAATAGATTTAACGTAAAACTGATTTTCTAATTAAGGCGAAACCCGTTTAAAAAATAAAAAAGTATTTTTTTATTTAAATTTGTGAATATACGTACAAAGTCAAGTTGAGTACCACCTTTAAGAGCATCTGAACGGAACCATATTAATTTTAGCGCAAATAATTTTACTATAGTTAAAGAAATGAACCTTACATTATAATTGACTCAAAAAATTTCGAATTACAATTAGTAGTTCCCTGCCTCGTTTTTTCGATCTTTTCTTATAAATTTATGTTATGTTGGCACTTTTTCAGATTTTCGAAAAATGTTAACTTTTTAAGATCTCACTATGAATTCGATTTTCGAATTTTCGGCAAACTTTTGATTGTCAAATATTACATCCATAGTTTTGTGGCCTCTCGTTGCATCATGTCGATAGTATGATTAGTCGCATTTTTAATTTCCAATAAGTTCTTCGGTTTATCACGGAAAAATGCAACATAGTGTCATGGTCGTGGTAAGTCTGTGGACCTAGTGAGTTCTCGAAAAATCGGTGGCTTCCACTGATTTGAAAATAGTTTTCCTAATGCCTGTTCTGAATAAAATCTTTATTCAACAGGTTTCTTTTAATGGATCTGAAAATGCTTGTTTTTTTTCCCTTTTCGGAGTTAAACTGCTCATTAAATGGTGTTGTAGTTGGGCATATAAAGCCTGTTAACAAGTAAATTGACATATTTTTGACCCATTGAACATTTGTACGTTATCACCTGAACCCACTGATCTCTATAATACACTGGATAGCGCATTCCCTACATTGTATAACAGATTTTTTGACTCCAACTGAAGATGACAGATAGTGGGCAGCTTCATAATTTGACGTGTTTATTTCACAAAAAAAAAATATTTCGACATGACAAATACTACGTTAATATGAGGCATTGAAGCGAGCTTGAAGCTCGCTTCGACCCTTTATAAACGGGTATTGAGTTGAAATGAGCTTCGTTCGACTCGATCTCAATCGCTCAGCGGTGTCGAGTCGAAATATGAGACGAAAAACCTGGGTCGAGGAGTTGGCTTAACAAAATGTATCAGAATCGCTCAACACCATTTCAACTCAACTCCAAATCGAGCTCTCAACTCAAATGACGAAAAACCTGGGTCGAAAATCCGACCCTAATCCAACTCGATCTTTCTATACTGCATATAAACGTAGTAAAAGAGGAAAACAAATGTGACTGCACTTGCTTATGCGGGAAACAGATTGACACAGTACAGCTAGGCGCACACATTCAATTTTTAGTTTCGCAACTCCTTGGTTCGAGCAACTAAAAAGTTTGTGTTTTGACACAAATTAAACGATTTCCTAAAATGAGTTTGCTATTTTGTGTAACATTTAATTATATGCACCTGCGCGGACATTCAACCAAACAGTTCATCTCTTTTCTATAAGCAACCAAACAGTTGTGCAACTAAAAATTGAATGTGCGCGCCTAGTCTAACAGCAACGAAAACTTCAACATCAAAAGTCTTGTGAAATAGATAACAACGTGAACAGCGTTTTTGACAGCATATAATCAAAGTAAATTCAAATGCGAAATGATTTTGCCGTACATTTAACGAAAAAAATTAACGTAAATTGCGTCAATGTATACGACTTGCGCAATTTTTCATACTAAAATTAATTTGCTTTTAGCAATTCTTCCATTGTCAAAACCAAAATAAATAGGCGAATCAAAAAGATGGTTGTTACATTTTCATTTAAGTGTTGATAATACTGACAAATTCCGCCTCAAAATTTGGTAGCATTTGCACAGTGACATCGAATTTAGGGTTAAGGTCTAACGTTAATGTCGAAGTTGCTGTGTTAATGTAATCAAAGCCATTTAAAACAGTGGCCCTAAAAAGAGTGACGTGGTTGTTAAAGTTACGGTTGAACTTGCTATTGAAGTTGTTGTGCTAATCTGAATGCTGTTCACGTTGTAATCTATTTCACAAGACTTTTGATGTTGTAGTTTTCGTTGATGTTAAAGTTGCTGTTGAAGTTGCTGTGGCAATCTGTTTCTCCTATTTCTCGCATTATTTGTAAATTTTAAATATTTATTATTAAAATCAAAATAATTAATTGAAAATTGGACGAAAATCATTTGTTTTGATTGACAAATTGACAATTTAATAAAATTGAAGGAATGTCGTTTCAGTTGTCTGTTTTTAGGCAAAAGACTGGAAAGCACGATTTATTCAGCGATTTTTTAACACTCACGATAGTTTTTTATTCTTTATTACTTTTTGGTCACTTAATTTTGCAATTTTAGTTTATCAAAAATTATTTATTGTCTTTTATTCATACTACGTTAATTGCAACCAAAATAAAAAAGTAGCAAAATGAAAAAATTATTTTACATTCTATTTTGTTTTGCATTGTGGTGCAGTGGGAAAGTTGACAATACTGCACCAGCAACAGCAAGTTTAGGACTTTGGCCTAACGACGCTGTGGGCGTTGCTGTTGCTGTTCTTATGTGTATTGAACAATTGAAATGCATTAGTTCTAAATTAATGGCGACCGCTGCTGTTGCTGTTGCTGGTTCAATCTGTTCCGCGCTTTATGATACTGTTTTAGATGTTATACAGTTATACTGTTATACGGCACCGTGGTCGCCTTCATAATATAACAATGTTCAATTGGAGTCAACCTTTTTTGATGAATGCGCTATCCAGCGTATTATAGAGATCAGTGCCTGAACCTTCTTAATTTCTTTATACCTGCCTGTAATGAAAAAGACAGAACTTCCCATTAACCCTACTCGTAAAATGGATTGTACACAATGGCTCAATTCAGCTGGTAAAAGAATGACAACACTTTGATGTTTTTTCCCCTGGTCGCAAGTGCCTCACTCTGTCATTCACAAATGTCACCTACGTACTACATGGCGGCAAACATACAATCTCATTTTTTAATTTGTTTCTGTAGCTTAGGATTTGTTCGCTCTAACTTTTGTCGTTCTCTGCATGGCTGAGCCCTAAAACTGTGGTAAATCGATCATACAAACGTATTTCACAGAGTTTCTGAGAGTCTTAATTCTTTGAGTCAAAGTGCGTCATTTCATTATGTTTCAGTATAAGCCATGCACCATTACCCTGCCATAATCTTTTAAAAATATTGAAAAATAGCCTCAAAATCGGTTTCATCTTCAAAGCTTTTCAAAGTATAGAATACCATCTCTTAAATGACATTTTTGTTCATCACTAGAAAAAGAATAAAACAATACTAAAATGTCATTTAACGAAAAACTTTCCGCATCAAGGACCACCACAGGTGTTTTCTTTCTTTCGAACATTTATCCGTTCTTAAAAAAAATGTCCCAATCGCCCACACGCCGACTGCATAGCGCAACTTCAAAAGAACTTCACCAACAAATGTTGCCATCTCCCGTCCCTCAGCCCAGATAAACTAAAAGAATGGAAAATAAGAAAACAAGTAGAGAAATAGAAGGAATCCGGACCCTGTGTGCATCTTTATCCTGCAGCAGTTTCCATTTGGAACAAACCGCATGTTTTCCTATCGAGGAGCAACTTATCAAATCGATAGTCAAGAAATTTCCTCAAACATCGATTATGGGACAAAACGTGAAACTTTTTATCCGAACACCCTCAGGTCTTCTATTTATAAAGCATGTCCTTTGAGTTTGGTCCCCAGTATCTACATCAGCGAGGACCCGAGATCAAGCCAATAGTTGGTACTTTTCTTACAGTGAAAGTTTCACAGCCCCACCTGCTCGTGCTTTTGGACAAAGAACGTACTAAATGCAGAACCCCATGTTTTCCAATGAATCACTAAAAGAAGTGACAGACGACTCCACCGCCGCCGCTGCCGTCCGCTAAGAATGAGAGGTAAATGCGGGAAACAACAAGAAGTATTAACTTTGGAGACAAAAATAGATCCTATTTCACTTGAAACATAAATGCATGACCGGGTTGTACGAAATTGCTCTTAAGGACTTTCAATACCAATCCAATTATTTGCACGGGTCCCTCAAAGTTGTAACTTGTGATCAGAGAAATATAAAAAACCGGAATATTAAGAGGTAAAAAAACATAAAAACATGGGCGCCATAAACTGCCAAAATATAAGTACTCGCCATTATTGCTATAATATTCGTTTGCGAGAAAAGTAGCTTTGAATGCTTTTAAACGATGGAATATCCCCTAGCGGTAATCGGGAAAGGTATGTGTGTGGTGGCGGGCGTTGAAGAAATTAGGTTGATAAAATTGCAGATTTTTCGTTGTTTCTTCTTTGTGGTTTTCTTATTGTTCGGATATGTTTCATTTTCCACTTGGCATTCGGGCAATGGACTTCGGCCAAGTACGTGCATATAGTAAAGGGTGCACAGAGATGACACCTTTTCGCTTGAAAAAAAGTTAACTTTCAATAAAAATTGCAGTGTTTAAAAGTATCCAAATTGATTTCGTGTATAAGCAGACTCTGTTAAACAAAACTAACAATGCAATATACTTTCCTCTATCCAATTTGAACTTTCATTACAAGCTTTATGGCAGATCTTGTCGAAAAAAACGTATGCCTTACATAAACTAAACTTATGCAAACCCAACTCAGAGCAGACTGTTCGCCATTTTTGATGTGTAAACGTTTTCGTCGGCGGCGGCGCGGTAGGGTGACTCAAAAACGTGGTTAAAACTTATATGTACGTTCCATGTAGCTCTACTGTTACACGTGTGTAGCATCTTACCTTAAGCTAGACCTAAACGACGAAAATGCTCGCCGAACTTGTTCGTTTGCGTTAGCCCCTACACGGCGAACACATTTGGCGAACATTCATTTCGTGTTGATTCTTCACAGAGTAAGCATGTGCGACGCACAGTGGGTCCTGTTGGTACTAAGCAGTCTCAAAATTCAGAGTCTTGTTAAAAATGCTAAAAACTGTTATAAATAGATACTAACTGCTTCTGAAAATGAAAATATTAGCAATAATGAATATAGTTCTGACTTTTAAAAATAAAAGAAAACTGCACACAATTAAAACTTCCGCATGTTTAATGAAAAATTAATGACACAGACAACTTAAATGTACCGTAACTGGGCCGTTAGACAGAGAGGAAAGATAATACTGTGTTATAATATTTGTTATAATATTTATATTGGTTAGGCATTTTTATTTTGTTTATTGACAAAAATTGAAAACCGTATTTTGAGCACTATTATGTATGAAGAGGACCCACTGTGCGACGTTCACGGTAAAAATAAGATTTGCTCGCGAACAGGGCCCTACACGACGAACATCGAAGCCAACGAACATGAGAAAATCGAAATTTTTCGCCAACAGCGAGCGGCTCGCGAACCAGCCCCTACACGACGAAAACATGGCGAGCACGAACAAGTTCAGCGAGCATGTTCGTCGTCTAGGGCTAGCTTTACGGAAGATTGCATTTAAGACCCTGTTTACATTGGGAATATTGCATATTTACTACATCGTGCTTACGATGGAAACTTTGAGTACTGAAATCTCGATTTGAGTACTTTTTATTGCTAGCTAGAACTACAAATATTCACTCGCCCAACATATCTTCATTTCTCGACCAATATGTCAAAAAGACGAAAGGCAAAACAACTGGTGTAAAATTTCATAGCCGGTTCATTCAATGTTGTAAGCAAATTCACTTCAAGTTAGTGATGGACGATTAGATTTTATTTTATGCTCCCAAAAAATTCATTGTAAATCCTAAAAATTTTGTGCAGCGCAATCAGTTGGAATGTGCAACGAGATATTCTCGATACGTCAAAATTTAATTTGTCCCTTATCTGTCATACCATATAATTATTTTAATTATCGAATTAAATATAAATATTCTATAATATATAAAAATATAAATTGTGCTTCATCTGTCAAGCCATGAACTCAATGATGACTATTACCTTTGTATATACAAACTATAGTATTATCATGGATCGTGATTTTGTTTTGCGAACGCTAGCCTGGTGGTGGCGCAGAAATTAGCGCACGCTTTTACAGTGGAGAGTAGGATAACAAACAAAACAAGTAGTAAAAAAGAGAATATATTATTATTAAATTTAGCAAAGACAAATCTAGTAATTGCAGTCCCTAGCCTTAAGATGTCGCCACAATCTTTCGTCTTCTTGATAGATAGATAGATAGATAGATACTTCAATGGATTAAAAAAATTTGTTTTTCCCACTCATATTTCCCTTAACAATTATCCTTACAAGGTGGGAATAGTGTCAATCGGCTTATAAAGAGGGAGTAAGATAGTCGTAAAGTACAGAAACTTAAAAAAAAAAGTCGAAGGATTTAGCTCAGTGTGAACACCGTCTATAGCAGAAAAAAGACATCAAGAGCCTGCTTACACGAGTCTTCTTTTCATCTTTTCGATATTTGATGTGAGGTGAAGAAATGTTGCGGAATTAAGCTACGATTCTATACCTCTCACCTAAACTGTCAACAAAACGAAAGACGAAACAAACGACAAAATGAATCGTAATCAGGATCCAAAAGTCAAACTTAAGTATCATATTTTCGTGAACCATTAGGGGCGGTCACATTCTCAAATATGTTTGACAAGAATGGCATGATTGGCTTGATTTTGATAATGTGAACGCTCCATCAAGTAGCTTGTCAAACATGGATGGATTTCAAAATGTTTTTATATTTTGGCTGGATGACAAGCATGTTTGAGAATGTGAACGCATGTCGGTCAAGCCTAAAGCAAATTTCATTTTCCATGAACTTCTCGAGCTATGCCGATCATAAGAAAATATATCAAAATGAGTTTTATAATCAATTGCGGTAGACTTTGCAGACTTTCAATATAAAATTCAGAAAATTTCCTTATCTAAAATTTCATCTATGCTCTTATTTGGTCCATCATGGTCAAAATTCTAATGAGAAGTGATGTTTGACAGCATGTTTGACGAATGTGAACGCTTCTGTTTTTCATCCATCAAATATCATCATGCCGTGTTTGTCGAACAAATTTGAGAATGTGAACGCCCCTGTTAATGCTCCTAGCATTTAGTTGTATTATGACTGCTTTTAAACGATGCGATATCACTCTGCAATTTTTAAGCATTTGGTGACGGGGTTAAACGCAATTACTGAGGTTGAGCAAAATGAAAAGTTGTCGTTCTTTCTTCTTTCTGGTTTCCTTTATTTTTCGAGCAGATATCTATGACGGCTTTTAAACGAAGCAATATTACCTTGCGATTTTTAAGCCCGTTGGAGAGAGACGTGTGTGGTGGCGGGGTTACATAAGGCGGAAGATGACTCCAAAAGAGAAACTAAGATTAAAAATCGCTTTCGTGTAAAAGCAGTATATGTTTCATTTTCTATTTGGTGTTCGCTCAGTGAAATTCGTTTAACTAAGTAGAGTAGGGGGTGCCAAAAGATAACTCCTTTTCGCTTGAAAAAAGTTAACTTATAGTAAAAATCGCTGTGCTTTTTTTTTTTATAATTAGAGCACACTCAAAGGTTTTTGTATACCCTTAATATGCCAGAGACACAGTGTGAACATTAGGAAAAAAGGGAGGGGTTAGAAGGGAGGTGTCGGTGTACATTGGTTTTGAATTCTTGAACACTGCAATGACTGGGAAAGACAGAGCGTGGTAAAGAATTCCACATTCGCGTAGTACGGCTAAGAAACGAATCTCTGTACTTCACAGTACGACCGAAGTTGGGCTCGAGGGTAAACTGATGGGCATTCCTAGAAGTGCGGATATTACGGTTGAATTGTTTAAGGGGAGGAATGCAACTGGCTATTTCTCTAGAGCAAAGTCCGTTAAAATAACGGTAAAAAAGGGTGAGGCAAGAATCATTACGACGATGTTGGAGTGACGTAAATGAGCCAATGATGTTATTCTCACCAATCATTTTAAAAGCTCTTCTTTGAATACTGTCCAAGAGACTTAAGTAAGTTACTGGAGCACCAGCCCATATATGGGAGTTATACTCAAGTTTTGGACGTATATAGGTTTTATAGATTGTAGCCAGATCAGAAGGAGAGAAGAATTTCTTGCACCGTCTCAGAAAACCCAAACATCTTGCGGCATTTTTGGCAACATCGCGTATGTGATCGTTCCACAAGAGGTGGTTCGTGATCTACATACCGAGAATATCGAGATGTTCAGTTTAACGATACGAGACAGCATTGGGTTTTCGAAGCATTAAATTCCACGCGGTTTCTTATTCCCCATTGTACAATGCTGTTTAGGTCGTGGTTTAATGAACTTATCATATTTTGTCGTTGCAGTTCCACATCCGAAGAGGAGGGATGAGAGTCTGAAAACGTATATAAAAAGCTAAGAGTAATATCGTCAGCGAAACAATTAATTGGATTAGAAGTTGCAGACAGGAGATCATTAATAAAAATGAGGAAGAGGGTTGGGGACAAAACGGAGCCCTGGGGCACACCAGCATTTATATTGTGGGTATCAGACTTGAATCCGTCTAATACAACTTTTATTGAACGGTTCGAAAGAAAATTTCTAATCCAAAGAAGAAGGGATTCGTCGACACCAAAAGCACGCATTTTGCATAAAAGAGCAAGATGCCAAACTTTATCAAATGCCTTTGAAATATCAATAATCTTACTTTCTCCAAAACGATGTAAAGATTTGTTCCACTCTTCGGTGAGATATACCATCAGATCACTAGTGGACCTATTGCTACGAAAGCCATACTGCCGGTCATTAAGAAGCTTTCGTTCTTCAAGATATTTCTTGAGCTGATAATTAATCAGCGTTTCCATGACCTTAGAAAGAAGGGACGTTAGTGCAATCGGTCGATAACTTGAGGGAGAAGAAGAGTCGCCTTTTTTCGGAATTGGCTGAACAAATGCAGTTTTCCAACTGCTCGGAACGAGCCCAGAAGAATAGGATAGATGGAAAAGCTTACGCAGGGGTTTTGCTAGCCTGGAAGAACACCTCTTCAGAATAATAGCGGGGATACCATCCGGACCAGCGGATTTATGTATGTTCAGATCTTTCAGGACTCTCGCGACGGTACGATTACGAAAAAAGATTTGTCCCATAGAATCACTAACGCGCTCAAGAATTGGGGGAGTCATAACACTATCCGGCAAGGGGGAATTTGCGGCGAACTGCCTTACAAACAAGTTAGCTTTATCAATAGAGCTAACGAAGGGAGTGTCATTGACAACAAGCGTAGGAACCGAGGAAGAGGAAGAATTCCTCATATTTTTTACAAATGACCAAAAATTTTTACTGCCTTTGGGACATTGCAGTATTTTTTGCCTTGATTTTTCATCATGTAAAAATTTGGTCCGTCGAATATGGGCGTTGCAGGCCTTCCTGGCTTGTTTTAAAACACCTTGCTTAAAAACAACCATGCAATCGAAAGAAAGCCCAAAGAGAAACACAGATTAAAAATTGGTTTCGCGTAAAATAGTCTATTTCGTTATGTACAGCTATGTAAGTATATAGAGATATTTTAGGACTTTTGGATTTATGTATGTATATAAGTAAAAGGGAAAAATAGTGACTTGATTTGAATATATCCAAAGTCACAAACTAATAGAAAAAATACAGTTGCCATTATGTTATGATTTCAGTGAAATTCAGTTTTTAAAAAACAAAAACACATTTTTTTTTTAAATTAGCACATTGAATCAGAGTTACCATTGCAATGTTTGTGCAAATCGTTAAAGTTTTGTCTTTGGTTTTTTTAAAGGACTTTTAGGATTTATCCCTTTTTAGCTTTTGAGTGAAATAATTCAAATTTAGGGAATAAGATCATACCTCAGTTTTTTCATTTTTAAATCTGTGTAAAACATTTAAACTGCTGTATTCTTTATAGGAAGTATAAATATAGTGTCTTTCAATTGGCACTGGTAGATTTTGGTGGGCTGTGGCAGCCATATTGTAACATCTTTCAAATCTGTTGTTTATTATTCAGTTACTCTTGCTAAATGGAAAGTTACACGATTCAACAGCACTTCCAAATAATAAAACTTTATCATCAAAAAGAGTGATCGTTCGTGCAAACGTTGCGTCCATTTTACGGTAGATGCGGTGTAACTTCACAGTCGACTCTTCAACATTTGGTGACCCATTTGACACGACCGGTTCGGTTAGCCATCAGCCCACATTCGTAAGTCAAAGGAAGGCAAGATTGGCTGAGAACACCACTGCGAACCCGAGGCAGTCGACTTCTTGCCGTACACAAGAACTCGGCCTTTCGGAAACTTTAACTTGGTGAACGATCCAACTGACACAAAAGCTCAAAGCTTATGACCATACTCATGGCCATTTCTTTCGCTGACTAGGCTTTACAGCGTTTGGATAAAGACACCGATTTTAGCCGAAAAATTATCTTTAACTAAAGGTGAGCATAGCACAGGCCATAGCTGAAATTCGGCCGGATCTATGCGAAAGATCATTACAAATTTATACCGCTCGGAGACGTGCCACCCTATGAAGCCGCGGAAGGAATGTAAACGATGTCATATTTCATATATAATGGTGTATATGGGTCTTTCAAGAGTTTTGTTAATACCTCGCACCCAGCTTATTATATTTCATTTCAACATCTACCCAACTTTATTGAAAAACCCTTTATTTATGGAAATATTGATGGAATTTAGTATCTAAAATAAGTTATGGAAATAGATTTACAAAAAAAAATGCTGTGTAATTAACAGTTACTGTAAAGATTTGAGGAAATATTATATTTGTGCTGCATAGGTTTTTGTTAATACCAAAAATGGCTTCAAGTTCTTCGAAAGACACATATCCAAGGTCAGTTTGTTTTTGATAAACAAAATTTTATTAACAGTTGCTAACCCCTCTGATTTTTTTTTTTAAATTGAGGAAGTTTATAATGCTCACTACGGTCACCCTAGAAGAGCTTTAAAATGGAGTTAACGTATTGAAATCCGTACTAGTCAGAGTTAAGGGCAAATATCTTATCTTCCATTTATTGAAAATATAAACTGGACAGAGAAATACATAAAAGAAGTATCATGAGTCGCTTCAACAAATTGAATGAACGTAAAAGATCATTTAAAAAAAGAAGATTTCAATATTTAAGTTAAAATTGGTTTGATGAGAACTACTAAAAAAATACTGATGGTCATTATTAAACATTTTATCAGAAGATGTTAAATTCGCAATATAATGGGGTTAACCGCATTGCAGACATATTTTTGTAGTTTGGACCCATACGAAATTAGCTACAATTTTGAATCTTAAATCTTCATTCCCTCTGACCAAGGCTTTATCGAACTACTTTTTGAAAGAAGAATCGGGAAACTAATATTTGATTTCAGCTATTTGTGTTTTTGCCTGTACCCCTCGATAGAATTTATATCTACTAATTTGTTTTAAACAACCCTTTTAGTACTAAAATTAGAACTTGTCATCATGTCTCATTAATGTCTGATTTTACTTTTTTCTCCAACTCCCGACATGTCCTTAAAGCAAATAAAAAATAATATCTAAGGAAAGTCAAGTAATGGGGGTAAAGCAAACTACATACAAATATATTAAGGAATGCTCTAAGTACAAAAAAATGAAAGTTCTTTAAGGTTGGCGGTAATGAAACTTTTTATTGGCCTATTCACACATGGTGTTAACAGTGCGACACATACGTGATATAATCAGTGACTGTTTTTAAGGATCAACCCCTACTATATCTATGTATATTTTTATTGTTATGTGTAGAGACGAGGCTAAAGATTAACTAGAGAGACAAAGTAGGTTTATGGATATATATATGAGGAAATAGAGATGGTGTCTGGTGATAAGAAATGCTGACCACAAATTAAATGGCGAAATACACTTCACTTTCACTTAGATGGATGAAATTTATTGCGAAAGATATGCTTAACACTATATTATTTGTGAAGGGCTATCGTAAAAGCAAACGCGTAAAAACCTTTCCTCTCAAAATGGCTAGTTAAATCAAATTCACCCATATCATCGTCAATGTTTCAAAATGTTTATGGTCCTATGAGGAAAAGGCTAAGTTTGTAAGTCGTTGCTTGTCAAGCTCTATAAATTAAGTACATTTGACGTATGCTGATTACATTTGAGCCGAACTTCATTTACTCGTATATACATACCGAAATCGAGTACTGACTAAGTCATGTTTGAGTCAATAAAAAATATATTACAGATGATATTTGTATTCAATACACATCTATATGAACCAGCTATACATTGAAATACGACTGCCGTCCGATAATTACTTAGCCTGCACCGCGGGATGGTGCCAGTATCGCAAGAGAGATTTACTTTCGTCTAGTACATTCTCGTAGTTTTGTTTTGACGACGTGTGGAAGCCAGCTAGTCCGCCAATTTTAGAAAAATGGAAAAAGAGAAATATCGGTCGGTGATTCGATTCTAGTTTTTGGAAGGAAAATCGCGCCAGCTTACACCTCCGCCATCGCCACGGCCGAATCAGTTTAATTGCACTAAGAACTGCTCCCCCATACACTGTATTCTCCAGACTTGGCCCCGTGCGACTTTTTTTGTTTGCAAACTTGAAAAAATTACTCGTCGCCCAGAAATTTGAGTCGAATGAGGAGGACATCGCTGCCACGGAGGCCTACTTTTCAGATCTCGAGAAAACCTATTTTTCGCACGGCTTAAAGAAGTTGAAGAGAGTGCTGCCGTTTTAAAATTTTCCAGAGGAGTAATTTTTGTAATTTTTGGGGAGTATTTACGATAGTTGAGGAGTATTGCCAAAATATCAAGAAAATTATTAGTTCAACGAAGAAAACACAGAAACGTTTTCTATAAATTAAATTTTCTTAATTCATTTGTAATAAAAATAGGAATATTTGTGTTTTTTTAATAATCAGAGAGTTAATAATAAATTAACTCTAACCTAAACTATGTAGATATATACTGTACATTGATTTTCCAGCAACTTATTCTTTACTACTTATTTGTAATATTAACTTTCGTATTTTGTTTCGTATTTTCGTTTCTGTACTTTTTTGCTTTGTAACGGTCAATTTGTATTTTTTTAGAAATGGTAAATTGGATTGAACGAAGTCCGATTTAACTATCTGGCTCGCACTTGATAAATTAAAAAGAGGAAACAATATTTATTATCTCTGTCTTTTTATCTTGTTATCCAGGGATGTTTGCAAGTTCAACGATATGCGATCTTGTATGAAAAAAAGAACAGAGATGTGCATTTTGTCGAAAAAACAATATGTTTGCTTTAAGTTGGTTTGTTGCAATTTTGTTTTATTTTTAATTTTTATTTATTTTTTTGGGGAGTATTTTTGTAACATGGGGAGTATAGGAGCATCGACCTCACGAAAGGAGTAAAATACTCCTATGGGAGTAAGTTCGGCAGCGCTGGCCTTGAAGCATCTCTGGATTAAGTGAACCGAGCTAAAAGGAGACTATTTCCAAAATTTTTGTTTTTCTTTTATAGGCTTAGTACTTATCGGACCGCCCTCGTATGTAATAACAACATGAATATTTAAAACTCGCCAATCATAAAAGTAGAAAAATGTTTTCACCACAGAAAATTTTGCAATGATAATATGCAATGCGTATTATGTTCATTGAGGCTTCCAAAAGGAACGGCCGTTGCCGTTGGTAGATGTTAAAATTGTATACATAATGCATAATGGACAGCACTAACTATATTTTGGGGCGATTGCGAGCTTATGGGGTATACATACATTTTAAAAAAATGCATTTTTTGAAATTTTTAGGAAAAATCAACTTTTTTTAGATTTTAAATTTAATATTCTCAAATATTCATAGTGATTGACAGGGTGAAATGACACATAGCTTAAATAATAACCCACGACAAATAAAATTCAATAAGTAAGACTGCTAATTATACAATTCGAAAACTTACTCGGTTAAAATTACACGAGTCAATTCAGTTAATTTATTAAATAAATCTAAAAATTGATTTTTTTAAACAAATTTTCGAATACTATTTCACTTTGAAATTTTCAACCCATTTTAAATCAATCTGATTAATTTTTTTTACCTAGATACTCGTTTGATTTGAACAAAATATGCATTAATTTAATTCAACAAAGAAGATTGTTTAGTATGAAATAAATAAGAAATGTGTGTTTAAAAGTAAACAATCTTGGAAATTGTGAATTAAATCCCAGTTTCTTCGTTAGTATAAAATAAGTTTTCAATTAAAATAACATTTTAGCTAGTTGTTTATTTTAAACGATTTCAATTAATCAAGTTAACTAGGTTATTTTGATGCCTTGACATTTGGTAGATCTCGTGTGGATTCGCCGTTCATTCAAAGTTAAGAATAGTTTGTTGTAGTTGAAATTGAATTCCACATGCAACTGCTTCAGAACTCAGTCAGCGAACACATGAAGTGTTGCTCGACGCTGTCACTTGTCATAGTCGCATTGAACTGTCAAAATAAACCCGCAACTTTTGGAAAATCTTCCATGTACTGAGTACACGTCTCACTTATACAATCTGTTTCTTCCACAGTATGCTGCAAAAACCTTAAATCATAAATATATAAAATATATGACTTTTTATAAGATAACAAAAATTAATAAAAATGATTTTTTTTTCATTTTAGAATAAACTTCAATCGAACTGTGCGATACGAAGTGAAGCTAAAATAGAGACAATTAAGAAAATTGTAAGGAGTACCTGCAAGAAACTGTACTCATTACATAAAACTAATAGCAGCATATTGTGTTGTGATGAGCACAGTGTCTAGTCTAAGTACTCACTATTAATCAAATCGTCTGTATCATGGTTACCTATATTTTTTCCTCGGTCTGGTGTGTATATCAGATTCTGGGTAACACAGTCACCTATGTCTCGAACACCTTTTACATAAAACAGTTGGCTTTCAGTTTTAACATCATAAGAAACGAAATTTAAAAATTAAATTATTTATAGGCCATCAAGGCTCGTAAAAATCCTAACCTAAGGGACGTATTGGTAGGATTTGAGTGAACCTACAATTCGCTGCGGATTCCGAACGGCTAATGAGCAGCATTTTTCATGGCAAAAGAAACTATTGTAAGATTTTTCACTTCCTTCAAAGAGGCAGTCTACCCCTGAAAAACATTTTTGCAGCCGCTGAGCATTGAACCCCACGACCCTCTGCACGACTGTACATTGTACAACCCAATAACTTTTATGCCAAGTGGTAAATACCATCGTGTAGAATTTAAGGCTTCCAAAACTCAATGGTGTGTCCTGTCTTTGTTCGAGTAAAACCTATCTCCAGCCCCTATACTTAGTGGGTATGTGTATTACCAAACACCTTTTGTGGAATTATTAAATACATGATGACCCTACAAATACAGCAAAATATTTGGACTTCCTTCGTCGGTGCAAGAAATTTGTCTCCCTTTATAATCTGGCTATTTTATATAAAACTTTTATCAAAGGTGGAGTATGGTCTCTCACACATATACATATAAGCTAGTGCTCCTCTAAATCAATTGGTATTCAGACCATTTTAAGGCTAGAAATGTTTCTTGTCTATCCCTTTTTTTATCGTGATAGTGGTCTTCTAAGCCAGTTGAATTCTTCCCTTAAAGAATCAACTGTTACACTCACGCTTTTAGAAATGCTCATCAATTTGCCTTTAGTGCCAATTTCGGATATATTGTTTAGCACAGAGATTCTTTCTTTTAGCCATACTACACGAATGTGTAATGATCTACCCAGCTCAGTTTCTCCAACTCTCCCATTGTAATATTCTGAAATTCAAAACAAATTTGCATCGGTATCTCCTTTTAATTCACTCCAATTTACCTTATGCTCAAACTGTTTTGGTAAACAGCTTAAACAGTACCATACTCAAGCGCTTAGATGGTTACTGAAATAGAATGCTCTGGGCCGCCATTTTTAACTACCTTCACACTTAACGAATTCCTCAATCAACAGCTAAAAATGTCCATGCCTTACTACCTATCTTCTTGGGTTATTTAGGAACCTACGTACGTTAAGGCTTGATAGTTAAACCGAGAAGCCATCAGGACTTTCAAGTTGGCACACACATAAATTGCACACATTTTGTGACTGTTTTACTTTTTAAGTAGCCTTTATGTTTAAATTTGATGGGAGTAAGTTTGCTACTTTCAGTTTTTGTTCTTTAGTTAGCTAATTTTACTGACTTCGCGGCTTTTACTAATTTCGTCTTCAAACAACTCCGAACTCTGGATATTCTAAAAACTGGATAAAATTACTTACTCACAACGCCTTAAGAAGTAAATTCAATTTTTAATACACCCAATTACAACTTTATGTGATACAATTTATTTCTTAATGCTGTGTCTTCCAATAACAAAATCAATCCCTTTATTGCTGACCACCGAACCATATGCCAATTGCAATAAAATGAAAACAAGAAAAAAAAAGTCTCCAACGAAGCATTATAAGCGAAGCAATACAATAATATAAATACATACAAGTCAGCACATTGACCCAATGGTCCTTAAAATTGCAACTTAAATCCATTCCATGGGAAAGCCATTAAAAAAAAAGTTCCAAAACATTCCTGCATTAAAAACGTCCATTACACTGACAAATAGAGAACGTAATTTAATGGACATAACGAAACGTAAAAACGTTAAGGACGAGAATTCTGGTTGGTTATACAGATCTACATACTTAAATAACACACACAGCCGACACATTGTCCATTTGTTGAGAAAAAATTCAAATGCCGTTCGTGTGTGCTGTAATAAAAATCGGGGCCAGCCGTAACCCAGATTGCCAAATTGTTTTCATCCTACATACCTCATCCCTTCCCACCGTCACCCTTCTCGCACACTCACACAAACACAAACGGTAAAGTTTGGTTTTGCATCAGTTGTTTATAAGAAGCGCTTCTTCGTTTGGACTTGCTCTTGTTCTTGTTCTTCATAATCATCCTCGACGTCTCGTTGTCCTACTAGACGTTGTCGTATAGTCAAAGCACCGTTGTCGTTGTTATTTGTTATATTGTTATGTGAATTTTCTTAGCCCAAACTTAAAGGATTCCCCTCCTAGTTTTCTCCGAAAATTAGGTGGTAAGAAATAAACTCTGAAGCCCCCATTAACCCAGCATAATGCTTGTTGTTGTTTTAGGTCTAAGAAGCAGACGCCATCAGCTGCCACCATTTGGCGCTGATGAAGGACGAACAATGAATGTGTGAGTATACCTAAGGTATATTAAGAGAAATTCCAAAACTGCAGAAAACTTCTGCTTCGTCTTCATGCCTTTTTGAAATAAATGTTCGGTCATAAATTTCACTAACGACAAAGTCAGGAAGTCAAAAATCTATTTTATTGGACATTTTATAGCACAAGAGGCTCGCTCTATCTCTACTGACTGGAGGGTCTTCTTCTGATACTGGAAATGATAGAAATGGATATCTTCTATAACAAAATATATAATTCAAATTGTTCTTTATTATAAATCACTTGTATTTTCGAGATGAGATGTATTGCTTCAGTTGTGGATTAGTTTTTTGAGCGCAATAAGGGCCCTCACGTCTAATTGTGCGGAAAGTAAAAGTACCACTTGCAGCCACACTGGGAGAGCTTTTTCATCAGAACTCTTGATTTGATGAAGAGTGCGGATTCATGAATGCAGCTAGAAACGATGTATTCCAATCGATGAATCTTACTTACTACTTACTTACCTAGGTCCTCGGACCTATTACGTCCTGTGGTTCCCCTTGCGGGGCATAGGGCCTCCACTACTCCTACGCACCATCGTGTACGGTTTCTGGAAATGTACCTCAGCTCTCTCCAACTCTTCCCCAGTTGTGCTGATTCCTCTTCGACCGTTCTTCGCCAAGTTCTTCTGGGGCCCTATTTTGTAAAACGATTATCGTTGAAATTACTTCGTTATCGTTGAAATGCGATTATGTTAAACGAGAATCGTTTTATTTTAACGATACTCGTTAGTTCTAACGACTGACATATACCTATCGTTTAACTTTCGTTTTCGTTTAGTTGCCAAAATAAAATTGTGTCTGCCGGTGTGAAGATGGTTGGAGCTTCAAGAAAGTAAATAAAAATATAAATAATACATTTGAGTGTTTTTTTCCCGTTAAGCTTGGCAACATCTTTCGTACGCCTTTTTCGTTTTACTTAATCGCTCTTTGTCGTGACTATCGTATTCCTCAGTATCGTTGACTTGCCGCTCGTTTCGTAATACAAAATAGGGCCCCTGGGTCGGCCCACTCCTCTGCCTCGCTGCGTGAGAGGGTTCCATTGCATCGCTTGACTCGCAATGCACTCGTGGCCTTTTCGAAGCGTATGTCCAATCCACTGCCACTTACGTTTTCGTATTATAGAGTCGATGGGTTCCTGACCTGTCCTCGCATGAAGTTCATCATTGGAGATACGGTTAGGCCAGAAAATCCGCAAGATGTTTCGCAGACATCTATTTACGTACTGCATCCATAAAGAAGCACGGATTCTACATTGGAGCGGAACAGTCGTAGCTTGGTCTTTAGGCTTATAGAGTTGTTTTTCCATATTTTGGACAGCATTCCGAACGCAGCTTTTGCTTTCCCGATTCGGCTGGTTATGTCTAGTTCGGTCCCGCCATAAGTAGAGGCAATACTCTCAAAGTCGACAAGGCTGCATGCATTGAATGAATGAATTGTATTGGGGTTTATTGCACTGCGACCTATAGATCTATTGTGCCCCCTCTTATAATGATGAGCTGGCTCATCCTACAGTTCTTCCTCCAAACCTATTGCCTTTAGGAATTTTAGTATTTGGGGCACTGTTAGAGAGGGTAGGTTGCTCTCTTCCACCTGGTACCGTCCCAGATGGGTTTTCCTTTGGTGCATGATTGGACAGCACTTTCCCAGTATGTGTACCGGAGTTTCCTCATGCATGTTGCAGAATCTGCAAGTGGCACTGCTAACCACACCAAGTAGATTAAGGTGTCTTCTAAGTTTACAGTGTCCTGTTAGAATACCTGTTATTATTCTTAGGTTATTCCTACTTAGGTTGATACAGTTTTCGAAACGTTGCCGGTTGTAGTTCCCCAGCAGTAGTTTCGCCTGTCTCGGCCTTGGAAGTTCATTCCAGTTTTTGATTCTGTTTGCCTCCTCTTCTTGTTTAATTTTGGTTTTGATGACATTTTCACCTATTCCGCAATAGGGTTCAGGCCCTGTTAGGGGAGTTGAAGCTCCTAATTTTGCTAGGGAATCTGCCTTTTCGTTTCCAAGAACACCAACGTGACCAGGTACCCAATAAAGAGTGACCCTGTTCTGTTTGCCTATTTCGTTTAGTCTACTTATGCACTCCCCCACCAGCTTAGAGTTGATGGTGTATGAGCTTAGTGACTTTAGTGCTGCCTGACTATCTGACATAATGGCAATGTTCTTATTACGATAATTCTTTTCGAGATTGCGATCTACGCATTTCCCTATCGCGTTTACCTCCGCTTGGAAGATGCTGGTGGACTGTCCCATCGGTATGGAATGTTTGGTTTTTGGCCCAAAAATTCCTGCACCAGTCCCTTCGCTTGTTCTCGATCCATCAATGTACCATTTGATGGTATTTGTTTCGAGTGTATAGTTTATTTCCTCTCCTACCCAGTCTTCTTTGTTACTAAGCTGTGTAAGAAAGTTTTTCTCGAAATTATGTTTTTTGATCATTCCATCTCTTGGGATGTCAATAAGGTTTGTTATTGTGGACCTGTCAATTAGGTCCCTTTCTCTGAGACCGATAATTTTACCTGTCCCAGTTCCTTCCTTTGAGAACCTCATGATTCCTCCCAATCCAGCACTTCTAATGACCTCGTGTAGAGGGGATAGGTGGAGGATAACCTCAATAGCTGCGGTTGGGCAGGTTCTCATTGCTCCCGTAATACAGATACATGCGAGCCTTTGGATTTTTTCTAGGGTTTTCCTAGTTGTTGTTAATTCGGTTTTCTTGTGCCATGCAACCGCACCATAGGTAATGATGGGTCTTACCATCATAGTGTACATCCACCTAAGGATGCTCGGATGCATGCAGCACATCACTTATTACCAACAGGAACAGTATTGGTGACAGTATACAACCTTGTCTAACGCCACTTTGGATTTCAAACTCCTCTGACAACCTTGCTTTATGCAGAACGTGATATTTGGATCCTTCATATGTAGCCTTGATTATAGCGATTAATTTATCCGGAATGCCCCTCCTGCGCAAGGCAAGCCAAATAAATTCTCTATTGACACTGTCAAACGTTTTTTCGAAATCGATGAACAGCAGGTGAAGTGGTGATCGATATTCAACGCACTGTTCGATGATGATCCGCAAGGTGTTGATGTGATCCACGCAGGAAGATCCAGTTCGGAAACCTGCTTGTTCGGCGTCAAGCGTGTCTTCTAGGTGGTCTTTTATTCGACCTAGGACGATTTTTGCTATAACCTTCGCTACAGCAGGCAGCACGCAGATTCCCCTCCAGTTTTCGCACTGCGTAAGGTCTCCTTTCTTTGGAAGCTTGACAATCATCCCCTTTTTCCACTCCTCAGGAAAACTTACTGTTTCCCAAGCTCTTTCTATGAGTGGGTGCAGGAGCTCAGACGATGTTGTTGGCGCTGCTCGTAAGAGCTCTGCGGGAATACCGTCAAGTCCAACCGCTTTGTTGTTCTTCAGTGCTTTGATTGCGGTTAAAATTTCTTCTCTACTGGGGGGTACAGTGCGTATTCGGGAATTTGTTACTACGGACGGCTCATTGGGTGTTAGGATGACTTCGCTGGTAAAAACGCGATTTAAAACCGCAGAAAAGTGTTCCTTCCACCTTTTGATCTGGTCCTCATCCGAAACTAGCAGTGATCCGTCTATACCCTTTACCAGGTGTTATTTAGAGCTTTGGACACCAGTTAGCTCTTTAGTAATTCTGTAGACGGTCCTGCTGTCGCACCTACTTGCGGCCTCTTCTGCTTCTGTTGCCAATGCGTTGATATAGTTACGCTTGTCACGTCGCACGCTTCGGTGAACTTCTCTCATCTTCATGCGGTACACAGACTCTAGCTCGATTCTGCCTGCTGCTGACGTTGCTGCAATGCGAGCTTTGAGCTGTTTTCTTTCTTCGATCCTGGACCAAGTTTCTTCGGAAAGCCAGGCACTATTTCTTCCTTGCGACCGACCGACTATACTTTCAGCACCTGATATGAAAACTTTTTCACAGCACACCAATGGTTTTCGATGGAGGTGGGTTCCGTGCTATTGATTGTTCTCAATCCTTGTGAAAGATGGTCCCCTTGTTGTTGGCGGACTACGGGATCCTTGAGTCTATCGGTGTTGAACTTGGGCATTCGGGTGTTTCCTTGGGATCTCCGAACTGCAGCTGTTCGTAATCTTACGGTAGCAACCATCAGATGGTGGTCACGGGCAATTCCCATGTCTGTACCTCTTTCTGTTTCGGACAAAAGTTACTGATATTCAAACATACAGCTGCTGTCAGAACTAATCAAAGCATCGAGAGATGATTTGGTGAGCAGCAACTTCAATTTGGTCGAATGAAAGCATGCCCGATGAATAAAACCTCTGTGCGCTATAGACAGCTAGGGAGATGTTCTATAGTGTGTCAACTACAAAGAAACAAATCTCCTAAGATCTTGCCTACTATAATGGGTTACTTCTCAAAATTCTGGTAAAAATCTGATCAACTCAACAGTTCGATCAAATTAATTTCCGCTTCAGCACCAGTCAACAAGCTGCTCAGTTTAGCACAGTGTAGATGTTTTCAGTTGCGGGTTAAGTGAGTGATCTGATTCCTGATGATTGTCATAAAGCAGAAAGACGTTTCAAGACCTACGAGTACTACATGATTTTTTAATTCAATACAAACGGAACGAATTTGGGGAAATTACCTTCATTACCTTCCGGTTTTCACCCGTGAATAGCTCTTGAAAAGTCAACCAGGGATTTGGAAACCGCAACCTCTTACAAGTCCTGGTGTTGGAAATATCGCCACCCAAACACATAGTTAGGTAGTTGAGAGTCCAAAATCACTTTGACTGACTATATTTCGAGAACAAGACCACCCAGAACATTTTAACTTATTATGTGTTCATACGCATTGAATAGACCTCACGTTTGATGCATATATCGATGGGTTTGGTGAACTTTGAAAAAATAAAGATTTTTGTAAACAAGTGGTTAGTCCATGATTTTCTCAAAAATTAAAAAAAAAACTTTGTTTTCGAAATTTGTAAAGATTGGCACATCTAGGGAAAGGTATGGTCTTTCTCTATTAAGTTTTGGAAACTGCAACTCCTTATGAGCGTTACTTTCGAAAATATCTCCATCCGCATCCGATGACTTTTTAAATTTGGACCAATTTTTAATAAAATCACTTTGGATGGCCATATTTCGATAACCAAACCTCGCATTACCTTCTGGTTTTCACATTACATTATCAGCTTGGGCTTCGATTGATAGATGTAGTTAACTTCTAAGTGGTCAAGTAGGTAGTTTGTCCACCTGGACTGCTTGATCAGATGAAGAATCAGAATTGCATCTTCCTCTCTTAAAAAAACGACACATAACCGAATAAAAGATTTTGGTCATCCAAATCATGGTAAACCTATGGCAGAGAATCAAGAACATGTCAATGAAAAAATCACTTAAGTGTTTTGAAAGGAATATTCTTCCTGTATTATTTGGTATAGTATGCATCCTGGAGTATCTAGTAGTCTATTAGACTTTGTCAAAAAAAATGAAAATATAGTAGCTTATACTGTTGGGAAACATAAATCGTATGATCAGCGTCGGAGAAGCTCGTGAAGTCTTCGACTGCGCAGTAGAACAGTATCTTATATTATATTGCAAGTAATGTGTAAAAATGGAGAACGATTTCACCTAACTTCATGTGCTAAGTTCAGAGCAATTATTATCAATAGGTCGTACAGCTGGAGAGGTTAAGGCCAAGGCCGTAGTGCAGCCATTTTTGGAAGCGCCATATAATGTAAAGAAAAAAGAATGTAAGGTAAGTTCTTTGTTCTGGCAATGTGACCCCAAGATAGCTTTGGCTCCAGTGGATTAGCAAGTTGTATTCCAACCCCAAAAGAACTCCACATTAAGACCCGTATATCCAGTTAAGGCACGACAATTTAAATACACCATTTCTGGATTTTTAGTAACAAGACAAAATGGTCTTTACATAACGTAAAAAAAAATATTCATAGATTCTTAGATGAAGAAGGAATTTTCGACAATATCCTGAATCTACGAAAATTTTCGAACCACTACTCGACTTTAGTTTGGAAGGAAACTTTATGTTGAATGAAATGGATAATACACCTACCAAGGGATATCAAAGTTCAAGCCATTTTTGGAAATATATATTCAACTAAGATTACCAGAAGAGGAACACATCAGGGTGGTGTTCTATCCCTTTTTCTATAGCTTACAATTACACTGGTCAACAAATTTGTAATTTTTTTTTGTCACATGAAAACTTATATCAAATTTTAAATATAATAGGGCCACGAAACAATAATATATCAATGAAAAAAAATGTACACATCAGGTTTTCTTGTGACATCAAAACATATATATTCGTAAAAAGTACAAAAATCAGCCACACTTACAGAATTATTTCCTACTATCTAATAAATACTTATTATTTTCTTGAATATTTGGCTTTTGGTAGGCCCCTTTTAAGTATCCAACAACAGTCTGCTAGCATTCCTGGACTCCATTCCCCTTAATAGCGCTTCTTCATTAAGGAAATGTCCTAATGGAACCTCTCACCTTGTTCGTCACTCACAGCACCCAAATTTGCCGGAAAGGAATCCAGATGAGAGTCCAGCATAATGTATATTTAAGGACATATTACACTCCAAAGCTTTATATGATATCATAAGTTCATTTATTAAATCTTTGTAATTTTCCGCTTTATGGTTACCCAGAAAATTTTGAACAACATTCAGAAAACATTTCCAATCGAGTCTTTCCTGATCATTTAGTTTTTCTTCAAAGCTCTTATCCTTCATGAATTGCCGTATTTGTGGACCTACAAATATTCCCTCTTTGATTTTCGCCTCGCTGGGTTTGGGGAATTTCTCTTCTTGTTTCTTCCAACCTAATTGGAGCCACACACACGTTACACAACATTTATGTGGAACCCTGGGGTGGAATCGGCTAAGGTGATAGTTGATTGTGATTGTCATTTTGACTATAGTTGTCTCCCTCATATCAATAAAGAAATATAGAGAGATCGATTGTCAAAATGACAATCACAACCAACTATCACCTTAGCCGATTCCACCCCAGGGTTTGTCTTGATTCCTTACAGGAAAACCAAAATAGTCTAAATAGCACTGTTCAATTAGTGATGTGAAATTTCGACGCTGAGATGTAAAAGTTAATTCTCCACACACATACGAGTAACAAAAACTGTCCGGGTTGCCACTCGCGTGGCATATTTACGATCTAACTAACGTAAATAAAATGTAATTTAGCAATCACAATAGTTACACAGTCGACTAAATGCAGTTTTTTAAGCAAAGAAACGTACGAGGGCAATCGAAAAAATTCACGATATGGTGTTGGCCGACCGAAGATTGAAAGTGCGAGAGATTGTGGAAGCCGTAGGGATCTCGCATGGCTCAGTGGTTTCAATTTTGAATGATCACTTGGGCATGAGAAAGCTTTCCGCAAGATGGGTGCCGCGTTTGGCGTTTGGAAGGTTTGGCGTTGTTTAATCGCAATATGGAGGAGTTTTTGCGCCGTTTTGTAACCGTGGACGAAACATGGATCCATCACAACACACCAGAGACCAAACAACAGTCAAAACAGTGGGTTTCTAAGGGTGAATCGGCGCCAAAGAAGGCCAAGGTGGGTTTGTCAGCCAATAAAGTTATGGCGACTGTTTTTTGGGATGCACGCGGGATAATCCACATTGACTACCTTCAAAAGGGAAGAACAATCAGTGGGGAATATTATGCCAACTTATTGGACCGATTCAATGACGATTTGAAAAAAAAAAAACCGACCTCATTTGGCCAAGAAAAAAGTTCTTTTCCACCAAGACAATGCAAGGGTGCACACATGTGCAGTTGCCATGGCAAAAATCCATGAATTGGGCTATGAATTGCTCCCTCATCCACCCTATTCTCCAGATTTGGCTCGAGCGACTACTTCTTGTTCCCAAACCTGAAGAAATGGCTTGGTGGAAAAAGATTTGACTCCAATGATGAAGTCATCTCGCAAACAAAGGCCTATTTTGAGGACCTCGACAAATCATTTTTTTTGGAAGGGATAAAAAAATTGGAGAAGCGTTGGACAAAGTGTATAGAGCTCAAGGGAGACTACGTTGAAAAATAAAATTATTTTTTTATCAAAAAATCTGTGTTTAATTCCAAAAGTCACGGACTTATTGACCCGCCCTCGTATATAAGGTCAGAAATGAATATGTAGCTGTCACAAGAAAACTCGATGTGATAGAAACAAAACTGTTATATATTTTTAATGAGGATACATCAACATAAACAAAAATCATAACAAAGTTCGTGTGACAAAAACAGTGTTTACCAGTGTTATCAATCAAGTTCTAGAAAAATTGGGAAGGTATGCGATGATGGCTGAAGATGGTTGAATGTGCAGATGATTTCTCATGCTATTGGTTTAAGGAAAGTTTTGTTTTGGGGAAGGTCAGTAAGTAGACTACGAGTTGTCGAATAGGAGTTGGGTAAATTTAACCTGAGCTGGTGCTAACTACCGCGAAGACTAAGATATACGCCTTCTCTCTACTCAAGGTCTGTTCCGAAAAAAAAAGCTGTTGAAAAACTCAATAAATAAGCCGTGTAAACGGTGATCAGATAGCAATGTTTTAGGAGCTGTAAAAGTTTCCAATGACATCCAGTTGTCAAAATATTCAGTAAGGTTTGCCATTTCGCCAATTGTGCGCTAGGAATATTAGCTGGAGATCGAGATTTTGGCCATAAAATAACTTCTTCTGACGAAGGTCAGCGCTTATGACAACAAACAAAAATGCCAGTAAGAAAAATGTTTGGGTTATGAGCCTCAAAAACATAAAAATTCTCGATAAGTACCGCCCTTAATTTGAATAAAACATAGGCATTGAAGAATGAATTAGGATACGAAGGACTTCATAGCCTTCTACGAGTGTGGCCTTCCATCGAAGATGAGAATGTGAGAATCGTAAGAACGATTTTCATCTATGGCTCCATAAGGATAAGAAGGTACCTCGCACTTAACAAATCCTATATGTAAATGCGATAAACTTAAAGTGGCACAGGCTCTACAAATAAAACACTAACAAAGAAAGGATTGACACTTGACAGGATGCCATCAGTCGTTAATATAGATGCTCCCAATTTAATATTATGACTTCCCAACTTTGCTTTCAAGCTGAATCAATCAGAGAAGCATTAAAAATACTTAAGCCAGAACCAAACTGAGAACGGTAGAGTACCACTCTTAGGCAGTTTATAAAGCCATCGATTAGACAATTCCATGCTCTTGACAGCGACCAAACCAATAAAAGTAAAATCCTTATTTTCTCTGATTTTGCAGTTGTAATCCGGCCCCGGCAAACCTTCTAATGCGCCACTGTGCAGGTATAAAACATAAATCTCCACATGCGAATCCATAAGAATTTTGGATACAATCCTTATCCAGCTGGCAAAATGTCGAAGGTGAAGTCGTACCCTTCATGCGATGTCGGAATATTGAAGAGCAGATGGCAGCCCGAATAAACTTTCTCCATTTTTTTGTTTCTTTTTTATGAAAATATTTTTAATGCACTTCAGGGTCATGATACGTAATTATAACTTTTGCCAGCATAAATGGGAGGCAACCCAAAAAATATCCATGTAACTTCTTCATGTCCTCTTAAGTACGATCATGGATTCTGGTCGGCATATCCAATTATTAAAACAAGTTCCTGCGGAAACGAAACAAATTTTCTCAAATGCTTCGTTATGCTCGTACTGTGGGGTGAGTCCCCTTTGTAAAAACAAGGGATGCAAAATAGAATATACAGTTTCGACTGAGGATATCGAAATTTTGACGGTAGCTTTAGATTGGATCTTTTGATCCATGGAAGGATGTCCAAATACTCGTATGTCCATTGTTTAGGTTTTCATGGAATAACTTTGGCATCGGTTTATAAACCTACGAGTATACATAATGTAATCCATGGAAAGAAACCTTAGGTTTAAGTTTCTCGTTCGAGCATGTGTGAGTATTGGTCAGAGTCCAGGTGCTATTTGTAATTCTGCTCAGGACATTGGCGATAAGAGTGAGATATGTGGGGGTAGGTAAATTTATATCTGAATACAATAAAACAATTTTAAGGGGAGAGTTTTTGATTGATGATTGCGTTTAATTGGAAGGATAACAAATGGATATTTTGTTGTTGTGGGCCAAAGTGATTCCTGTGAATGATTTGTTATGCTCGTCTATAATGGACGAAGAAGGAGTCAGTCCGGTGCGGAGCAGGAGGAAAGTGGAAGATTTATTCGATTTTGATTGACACAGGAATATAAGTCTGTTTTGTGGCTTAACCAATCCAACGTGGTTTAGTCGAGGGACACTTATTGTGTTTGGAATTTAAAGGCAGATAAAATGCAGATTGAAATAAGGCCAAAAAGTCAGTGTTTTTGAAAGATGATAATGTTGTATTGAGATGTGATTTGGCAAACACAAGCTGTTGTCATGATGCTTTTAAGTAAAAGGATGATATGATTGACAAAGGACTTTCGATCCAAATTGGGAAACTTTGGAATCAGTTACTGAAATATTTAAGGTTTAAATATTCGTATACGAGTAGGTTGTATGTAGGTACTTGCATATAGAGAAATAACAATGCTTGTTTAAAACTTACTTAGATGTGTCTGTCAAAAGTAATTTGAATACATTCAATTAGGTACCTATGAATGTTGAATTATCAAGTCATCTTGAAAAGGTTTCTTTAGTTTAATGTTTTATGATTAAATGTTTAACAGAAGACTAACACTTCAATATTTGGATGAATTCAATCTTCAACAGTCTGAAAAGAGATACCTACCTTAATTGAGTTACTCCAGACTCAGATTTTTAGTACAAGTCATAGACCTTGAAGTCCTGACGCAATAGTACTCTGACGATATGCCCATTGTGGGAAAGACAAGATACAAGAACGATGCAACTATCCCATAAGCGGAAGTGGAAATAATCGAATGCAGCTGGGTATAGACGAAAACTCAATCTCAACTTGCAAACTGGTGTACAACACAAATACAAGTTTACCAAAAAGACACGTTTTTAAAGAAAAATATTTCGATACTGAATGTGAAGCAGCGAGAAGAATATTTTTTGGATGGCTAAAAGTTTTTAGAAAGTTTGGATATCAGTTCTTTAATGAATGTAGGTACTGTCAAACAAATACAGCCTTTAAGCAAATATGTAAACACAAGAAGAAAAGATATTTTGAAAACGAAGCTCTAAAATTGGTTAACTGTAAAGATACTAAGGAGTTCTGGTGTGCGATCAAAAAATTCAACTGTAGAGCACCACAAATCGGTACTGAACTAGATGCGAGGACACTGATGGATCCACTTTCAAAAGCTGCTGATCCAACAAAGTAGCATACTGCTGATGCTAAACTACGCAGTGCCATTAATTGAAAACACCGAGGGAAATATGTAAGATTTTGAAAAAAAAAATTAAAGATGGAAAAGCCCCATTGAATTTTGTAAATATGCAATAAGCAGTTTTATCGAAAAAATAGCAGAGATTTTCAACGAGATGCTGGAAACAGGGAACTTACCGCTACAGTTCAAACAAGCTATAATTTATCCGATTCGCAAAAAAGGCAATATAGATAATCCAACTAATTATCGCGGAATATCTTTTATTAACTCATCTTACAAGGTTTTCACAAAACTTTTAAATGAGCGTATGTCGATTTGGATTGAACGTAACAATTTGATCAAGGAATTCCAATCAGGATTTCTGAATGGTTATTCAACCGTAGACAACATTTTCGTTCAGCAAAATGTAGCTGGAATATTTCTTGAGCAAAAAAAGAAATTATTGGTCTTTTTTGTGGATTGCAAGGCAGACTTCGATAATATTGATCGAACGGCTTCAATTTATAGACTTTACATCGCTGGAATGAGCCAAAAGTTCGGGAGGGTCATTGAAAACATATACGAGGACAATCAATCAAGTGTATGGAGAGGAACCGAAACGGCAGAATGGTTTGCAACAACTATGGGAGTAAGACCGGGATGTTCGCTAAGCCCGTATCTCTTTGCTTTGTACATCGATGACCTCACCGACTTTTTACCTGGTGGAATTGAGATTGCAGGACAGCTGATAAGAACACTCTTATTTGCAGACGATGGGTTCTATTTGCATATTCACCAGAGTCGTTACAACTAATGATTATTATGGAATCTTACGGTTAACCTTACAAAATAATCAAAAATTATGATTTTCAAGAACTGGTAGAAAATGCAGAAATGAAATATGGTATCTCAAGGGAGAACCCATTGAAATTGTGAATACGTACAAATACCTCGGAGTGACAATAGCTAGTAATCTCACTATGGAACCGCATCTAAAGGAAAGATTAATAAAAGCAAAAGTGCTATATCGGCCACATGGAAAAGATGTTTTTCAAATCAGCTAATTGACCATAGCGTAAAATACAAGGTTTTTCAAGCAGTATCAGAATCTGTTATGATGTACGCAGCACAATCTTGGGGATATTAACAATACGAAACTGTGAAGAAATTTCTTAGATACTTCATAAAACGATGTTTCAGCTTACCAAGTACAACACCAAACTATATGATCAATATCGAAACAGGATTGCCACCGCTTTTCATTAAATCGTTGAAACTGCTTGTGGATTATGTAATGAAAGTGTTAGAATTGCCAGACGATAGATTTGCAAAAATAACTGCCAAGAAGATAATCGAAAGGAATACGCTGTAGTACAAAAAACTCGGAGAGCTAGCAATAGCAACGTACTACAGTTTCGAATTCAATTTGGCTCATGGAAATGAAAGTTACCGTAAGGATGTTCTTTGCGATATTATTGCGAAAGTAGATGAAAAATATAGAATGAATTGATTGCGTTCACCGAGCTACATGCAGCGTCTTCATTCACAATTTGTCAGAAAAAAATTATTTCCACAACAACAACAGCAAAGCACTACTTTCGGCTTTTTTTTTAAGATGCGAGGCGAACTTATACGGCTTAATTGTATCCCACATCGACCAGACTTACCAATTTATTACATCCTTTGCGTTTTATTTGAGAGCGAAGATATTATCCATTTCATCGGAAGATGCCCTATTCTTAAAGAAATAAGAAGATATTTTCTAGGGAACGTCACTAAATCAGAGGAAGAAGTTAAGTTACATATAGTCCTTCTAAACTGCGAAAGCGATGTAAAGCAAATTTTCGTATTTTCTGAACCGTTAATATCGGGTCTTGTTTATAGATATTCAATGTCAGATCGTTTAACTGGGTAATCCGGAGTACCGCAAGGCAGCCCTCTGAGACCTATTATTTTCATCCTGACAATCAATTAGGTCGAATCTTTGATTGAATATTCGAAACTACCTAGTAAATAGTATCTATGTATGCGAATTACATGAAAAAATTTTAAAGTGATTTCTTTAATGATACTTTTTCTTTGCAAAATGATTTGAACAATTTATCTATTTGGTGCCAAAAGAAACAATTTGGAAAGAAATATTCGCGTAAACATCTTCGTCCACCACCCCAAAACTATAAAATTAATTAAATTAACCACCGGCACCGTTTGGAATCTAGAGTTATCTGCAATAGTGAGCTCAACTTCAAATCAGGGATGGAAAATGAAATTTTTCAATTGTACTGAAATCAGGAATAAAATTGTACTGAAATGATGTCAATTGTACCGAAAACGAATTTGGTATGAAAAAAAAAATAAATAATTCAACTATTTAAAAGTTTTCTAAAGAACAATTTAATTAAAAAAATCAAATCAGAAATAAATAAATATTTTCAATTTAAAAGTATATACATACATATCTACATAACTATTGTATTGTATTGTGATGACGAAACTAAATTTTTACTTGTCCATTTTTGCGGCACCAGCTTATACAAAAAAATTAAAATATAAAACAAAAATTCACAAATTAAATATCTTAAAAATGCACAGACGAAAAACGACAATCAGATCCACAAGTTTACAGTTTAAGCCTAGTACAATACCAGTATTGCGAAAAATCACTTAGGAATACGGTGGCTTTCAAAATTTGTCCCCCAAAATAATGCTTCTATCATTCTTTTTCCTGGCAAAATTTAGTGGAGACTTTTTGACATATTACAGCAAAGCACAAAAATATCAATTTGTCGCGCGAGCTGCGTACCTCGGAAAACAATCCAAGATAAACTTTTACAAGGAAAAAAATTATATGGGAGACAAAATTTTTCCCGATCTGCGTACTAGGCTTTAGTGTTTACAAAACAAAGTGATGTCTGAAAGAAAGCTGATCGATGAAGAGATAGAAAAGCAAGGCGCCATCTAGAAGTGAAAATTGTAATTAAGAGTCATAAGGGTTAACAGCTGAGAGTTATTGTTCTGGTATGAAAATGAATGCATTCAGGCCAGGATGATGTATTCAACTTTCAATTTCCTTCTATGTGCTTTGATTGTTTTTTTTTGAAATACATAAAATATGGAAATTTTGAAATTGTACTGAATTGAGACAAATTGTACTTTGGTACTTGTACAAAATCAATTGTATCAAATTCGGTACAATTGTACCGAATTTTTCATCCCTGCTTCAGATCCCATTATGAAAACATTTTAACTAGGGCTGATTCAGCTCTTGGTTCTTTCAAGCATTGGTCAAATGATTTTTCAGACCCTTTCGTTGCGAAATCTCTCTACACAACCTACGTACAGCTCTGCTCGAATATGGTTGCAATTTTTGTCGCCTTATCATATTGATCAATTAAAGCAATTTAGCCTCGATTCCCCCGTTTTGCTCTCAGGGAATTTCCGATTTGAATAAGTTCCGATTTGACATGCAATCGAAATTTTCGTCATATTCTGTGAAAATGGACCCCAGCGCATTCTTTTAATGTAATTGTTGCCATGACAACTCTATATAAGTCTTCTCCCTTTGTCGCTTTATTGATATACGAGTAGAAATCAATATAATTATACCTCCCTCATTCTTGTTACTTCTTTTAAGCTCTTGGAAGTCTGCGTAAGGTGTGACGCCTGTGACATCGTTATTTTTAAACTGCAAGGATTATTGGTTGAATACAAATTACTCAAACCAACTTGCATAATACTATGCTGATTAAAAAAAACTCCTTCAGCTCTTAATAAATTGATCAACACCATTGGCCCTAAGACCGAAGCCCATCCTTCCCTCCATACGTTTTTTTTTTTAATTAAATACAAATTGTATCTTTAAGTACTCTTATACACCACTCCCCAGTAAAGCACCGTCTCACTAATTAAAACACAACATCTTCTAAACGTATTCTCCTTTTTCACAGCAATTTAGATAGACAGGGAGTTATAGTTACTTTGCGGGATTAGTCCGGCAGGAAATGCTTGTTATCAAAATGGTAAAAGGAGTTCCGAACAATTGAAATTCATATCTACCAAAGATCCCCTTATTCGAATAGTTCAATTCCTTGTCCAGCTTATGGCATTCGGGTGAACCTGTCAAGACCGTATTTGCTTATCTTCTGTAACCTTACTTCCCCGGAATGTTTACTTGGCTTATATCTAAGCTCAAACGCGCGTGAGATAACCTAATTCCGAGGAGAGGACACAAACGCCACTTCCTTAATTGTATTCAAAGGATGCCCCATGGTGTCGGCAGTTGGCCATCTTCTCCACTTCATTCGGCCATCCATCCGTGTTCTCCCCAATAAGGCAAGAGCTACAGAATTTATCCTTTATAGAGACTGACCTCTATTTCCGTATGGGATACGGTATATGGTGCTCACACCGGATCCCAACTTCCAGGTTATCTTTCAACATTTCAATTGCCATTAAATGTCATGTTCCTGGCTGTGCTGGTTGTCCTGCCAGAAGCCTCGTTGGTCCTTCCATTTATGTTATATGGAAGTGAACTGCTCTCCTTTAATGGAAGCTGTGCCTGGAGAGGGTGGTGGCGTTAGGCTCAACTTTTGTTGCATGAAAACCAGCCACCGCCATCGCCACCGCCGCAGCGGGAACAGAAGCAGAGAGTGCTGATTGATATATGGTCTAGGTCTGGCGCGGTGATGTGAAATTTGTGGCAATCGCCGCTAATTGGAAATTATGTGAAACGTTTTCGATTGATTGCCGAATTTTCTGCGATTTATGCATGTATGCGATGTGAGAGATAAACGAAATAGCCATTGCAGTGGTTGTTGCTGTTGAATTCGGCTGGGGTCCTATCAACCCTCTACCTATGCCCACATCATATAATAGTAGCGTTATTGCCGAAAAGTTCACAAAGACAACTTGTGATGGTGATTGCACAGCTTAATTGATACCAGACCGCAGTTAAAAGTGGTGAACATTAAAACGCTCGAGTGATAGTTAAAATTTGCATATACAGTGAAAGCTCTAATAAGCGGACACTCATGGTCCCCCAATTTTTGTCCGGTTATAAGAACTGTCCGGTTATGGGAAAGCAATAAAAAAAACTTCTTTTTTTTTAACTTCATATTAATTCTGATTAATATTGGATCTACGATCTACCTTGCCATTTTCCACGAACATCTTCTTTATTTCTTGAAATCTCTGCAGCTTGTGTTTTTCCAATATTAAATCTAAAAAACTTTCATGTCGTGGCTGAAAAAAAAATAAACCTTTTTGCCAAAGCGCGAAACAATAAGTTTTTGTTGCCCAATGCATCGGCAATTTACAACTTTTCTTGCCTCACCCTTTTTTACCGTTATTTTAACGGACTATGCTCTAGTGAAATAGCCAGCTGCATTCCTCCCCTTAAATAATTCAACCGTAATATTCGCACTTCTAGGAATGCCCATCAGTTTACCCTTGAGCCCAACTTCGGACGTACTGTGAAGTACAGAGATTCGTTCTTCAGCCGTACTACGCGAATGTGGAATTCTTTACCACGCTCTGTCTTTCCCAGTCATTGCAATGTTCAAAAATTCAAAAAACCAATGTACACCGACACCTCCTTTCTGACCCTCCCTTTTTTCCTAATGCTCACACTGTGTCTCTGACATATTAAGGGTATACAAAAAACTTTTGAGTGTGATGAATGAGTAGCTGAAGGAAAGGAAATGAAATGTGTAAAAACGAAACGCGATGAAAAAGGGAACCATACCCTCTCAAAATTACCCCCAGTAACTAACTCGGGAAATCCCCTAATAACCTTTCAACATAACATCGCACTGTCCAGTTATTAGAGCTTCGCGTCCGGTTATCGGAGATTTTCTATATATTTACTTACGTATTAAACATAAACTGTACTTAGAACAAATCTGCTGTTCTTTTCCGTTACATTTTTGAGAAAAAATAATCCCTAAATAAAATAATGTGTCCGCGTATGGGAGGTTTTCTATCTAAAATGGTCAAGAAAACGTGTCCGCGTCCGTTTATGAGAGTGTCCGTTTATAGGAAAGTTATTTGTATGAGATTTTCGAAAAAAAAGTTCGTTCCCGAAAATGTGTCCGTTTAAGGGAGCTGTCCGCTTATTGGAGCTGTCCGCAAGTAGAGCTTTCACTGTATTTACATAAATTTCAGAACCAATGAGGACCGTCCGGTCCGGTTCGGCTTGACTCGGCCCTCGTATAATAGTCCTATGGTGGATGCTTTATAGTGGTTCGTGGTGGTCTTCTATTTTCTATTTTATGCGGTCGACCGATAGCAAAGTCTAAAGTGTTCATTAAACAATTTTTATGGTTATGCGACAGACTTGGTAGAGAAAAATATTTATGACATTTTGTGTGTGTGTGTGTGTTTGTGTGAATAATGGAGGCAAACAATTTCAACAAGCTTAAAACAAACAATTTATCAGATGGTTTTGCCGAGAACTAGGTAATATTTTTGACTAGACAGAGTTTATGAAAATTTATTAAAACAATGATTTAAAGCACTTTGATGTTTTGGCAAATTACATATATTTATGATAGGAAGACTTTTTTTTTAAATACTATTTTCCTTCATGTTTTATAATCCGGATCGCTTGGAAAAGCCCTAAATATGAAGGTTTGTTGTTGAACAAAATAGATAAAACTTATAGTTTACTGTTAACGTTGAAAATTGGCCCAAAGTTCGAAGTAACCCTATAGAAAAAAAATATGCACAACTGGATTACACGAACTTGCTCTTGTCATTTAGGGATTTAATATTAATATGGCCGAAAATTGGAGGCATAAGGTAAATTGGAGGCATAAGATAACTATTATATAAAATATTAGTCGAAAGTGTGTAAAGGCTCAAAGTACTTAAAAACTGATTTGTTCTCTAGCTTTTTTTCTAAAAAAAAGTATTTTTGCTCTAGTATTTTGGAATGCAAAATTATTTTAGACAATAGGCAAGTGAATTGGATAACCGTTGGATTAGCCATTTAATTCTTTTTTCCTCATTACAGCAGTGTCTTTTACGTTGAGTTCCTGACTGTGACGAAAGCTGCTGATTGCAATACAACAAGCTGATAGCACTTCTTTCATTGATAGCTAAGAGGCGATAAAAGCGATTTCTACCACTGTAATCAAATCGAAGTTTGTATAATGCTTTCGCAAAGGGCTAAGGATTCTTGGTACACAGTACAACATAAATCTTTGTTGGGTTACCAGGTAATGAAAGCTTTGATGAGCTGGCAAGAATAGGATCAACAGTTGATCTTAACCAGGCAGACAAAAAAGTCCAGGGTCACCCTGTAATCTTAAACAGGTAATCAAAAGCAAAGTTCAAGTTTCAACAAACAAAAGATGGAAATCGCTTGATTCCTGTCTTATAACCAGAAAACTATGGCCTAGTTTCAGCAATCAAAAGACCGACATTATCATCCAACTGAGTAAAAAGTCTCTTTCTCTTCTTTCGTGAGCGTCACCACCGGTCACAACCAACTGGGTTCACAAGAAAAAAATGAAATTCAGTATGGATGATCTATGCAGAGGATTTAGTGACGAGGAGATACATGAGGATACTCCTCACTACCTGTGTCATTGTCCTGTGCTTCTTTAACTTCTTCAACGACTTAGAGGAGATCTCTGGAATTCCAAGCAAAAACATATTGAAATCTGTTAATGCTACCAAATGGCTTAAAAATTCCTAAGGTCTTACAACTAGCCGACCACGAGACTGGAAATTGCCTCCAACCACAGTCAAAAAGGCATGAGAAGAGTCACAGACGGTAATGATAGTACGAACGGAAACGACTGAACGATGCACGGAGAATGTTGACCTATAGATCAGCGCGATTGCCACTTCTCCGTAATCAGGGGTATCAGTGAGTCCCTAAGATTGGTAAAATCTTCTTGAGGAAATGAACAGCTCCTTTGACTTAATCAGCAATACTGACCAAGCAAACGGACGTATCAAACTCATCTTCCAGACGTTGCAAGGAGCCACATGCTCCTTCGGGCGTGGTGGAGGGATGATTTCTCAAGTGGAATTAAAGGAAAGGATTGCGCCCTTAAAAGGCGTCTACCTATTATGTGATGACAAATATTTCTTCAATAATATAGAAGTACCCTCCGGCATTTCAGGTTATAGCTTGCTGAAACTCATCAATACTTAAACAGGTTTGAATAACATAGGATTATTATAGGTTTCAATACATGGGAGTCACAATCCCTAGGGTATCACAACGGATCTACATTAATTTGAGTGTGACATTAACAAGATCAACTGTCAGTCCATTAACCTTACCTACCATAATTGAGTATACGGGAATAATCCAAATATAGAACGATTTCCTTAAAAAAAAGTCAAAATCCTTTTTTCAATTAGGTTCATGTTCTGCCAAAAACTAAAAACAGTCTTCTCACAACTACTTACAACATACAAAATACGAAGTTTAATCAAAATAATTCAAGTCGTTTTCGAGAAAAGTTGTCAAAACTATTTTGCAGCAACATGTCCTAAATGAGTTATGACAAATATTCGAATTAATTCGCTAGTAAATTGCATAAAATTGATGTGTACCACGATTGAAGCCATCAGTCTTCCCGTTTAGATTCTTGGTCGACGAACAGACGTTTGAACGCAATGACGCATTAACGCTTATATCTCCATAATCATTGTTATGTTCAAAATAACATCTCAAAGGTAAATAAAATGCACGACTGGGTCGCACGAATTTGCTCTTATGTAAACGACTATGAATTTCAAAGTTCATAAGCATAAAATTCATTTTTTAATAGACTATAAAAGAACTCCTTTAGTAGTTGGAGCTTAAAACAGGATACCATGTAATTCAAGCAAATATTAGCTTCTGCAAGAACAAAAATTATAAGTCTGTATTGGTTTCTTAAAAAAATAAGCTTTCATATACAAAATTTGTAAAGTTTTTAATAATAAAAGTTAAATTTACAAAAAAAAAATACTGAGCCATTTTTGAGATATGTATTAAATTTTCCAAAAAGAAAATTGATTTTTTTTTTAAATTCAAAAAAAATTTTTTTCTTAAAGTCTTGAGATGCAATGTTTGTTAAACTTTTAAGAAGCTTCTCTATAAAAAATTTCATTAAAATCCGTTATGCCGCTATTGAGAAATTCAAAATTCGAAAAAAAATTGTTCTATATGGTAGGTACAGTCAGTATGTAATATCTTGTTTTCAAAATATTTCTTAATTAATTATAGATCGCAAGAATTAACCGAAAGAAAAAAAATTAGCAACTTTTTCGGAACAGTTTTCGAGAAAAATACGATTTTCAAAGACTGTTTTTTAACATTTGTATGGTGGGTACTGCTGTTCTTAGGTAAAATAATTTTTTGTTCATGTATTGTAGATTATGTTAAGAAACTTTTGTGTATTAAGTTTTAAAAAAATCGGGCATGGGGTTTTCGAAATCTTGAGTTTTCAAAAATAAAAATTGAATTTTTTTTAAATCAAAAAAAAAAAAGAATTTTTTGAAAATTTGAATACACAATATTATTGAAACTGCACGGGAGCCTCAACATAAAAAAAAATTATCAAATCGGTCATACCTATCAAGTTTGAAGAAAATCGGCCGAGCCGCTTAGGCTATATAGTCGAACAGACAGACAGAAAGAATTGTGAGACCCACTTTTTTCGTCTTCGCTATCGTCGTCGTAATGTCAACTTTTTTTTTACAAATGCATAACTTGCCATATAGTACCTACAAGTATAAGTCGCAAGTTAAAAATGTATTTAATCTAAAAATAACGGTACCCACCATAAAAATGTTAAAAAATGGTTTTCGAAAACCGGCGTATTTTTCTCGAAAACGAACAAAATTTTTTGTTATCCTGATTAATTTTTACGATCAATAATTCAATAAAATCAATTTTAAAAGTAAGATATTATTGTACCTATCATAGAACCATTTTGTATTTTAATTAAATTTTCTAAAAATTGTTACAAACATTGCATTTCAAAACTTAAAAACAATTGGTTTTTGAATAAAAAAAATAAATCCTCAAAAACGGGTCAATATTTTTCTTGGAAACTTAATTTTAATTCGTATAATAATAACAACTTAAAGTTGGCCTACTAAATTTTTTTTCTTAAAAATGTTTTTAAAATTTTGTATATAAAAGCCTATTTTTTTAAGAATTTTTCTTCTCTCACTACTAAAAGCGTCTTAAAAAAGAATTTCCTGCTTATGAACAGTTTTTTCTAATAACATTCGGTTAAAAATTCTTGGTCTATTACATAGGAGCAAGTTCGTGCGACCCAGTCGTGCATTTTTCAATATCTTGAATTAAGACTCTCCTATAACATTTCTGACAGAAATTCATGCTTCTGATGAACTTAAGCACTTTAACACAATATTCTATATAATGCCTTTCCATTGCAAAAGCACAACTGTTTGAAGATTTGGACTAATTATTAGATATTTGTGCTGATATATTGATCGCCATATGTACTATGTATATGAACGTTTTATAACGAAGTACCCTTAGCTACCTTATGTATATAGATAGATATTTATTATACTTGTTCAAAGTTAGATTTCAAGATTCCTTATACAAAATAAATAAACATAATCTCAGTTTCAATTGGTATTTACAGAAATTTTCAAACCAATTTACATACATTACATCCGCATAAGCAAATATGCATTCATCTATACAACTCCTAGGTAAGTTATACATTCAGAGTAGAATTATTCAAATAGCCATTAGGGCATCAGTAGGGTAAGATAATTAATACTTTAAGAGTAGGGATGAGAGCAAATAGTTTTACATGTCATGCAATCCAAGTTGCCTTCCATCAAACACTAACTTATCTAAAATCTGCTTTATAAATAAGCCCATAGCCGTAAATGTAAACAGACTAAGAGTGAGGCCAATGATTGGCTATTCCTAAATCGGTCTTCTGCACTTCAGTTTCAATTGCATTGGTTTCCTTAAGATGCTTACGATATTTCATGTTCGAGCTTCCTAGCTTATCCCAGCCTTTAAGAGTTAGCTAGAAAGTTTTGTTTTAAACATTTAACGATTTTTATTAAACTTACAACTAAGAAAAATATATTAAAAGAAGTATAAATCTTATGGCACATAGGGATGCTACCCTTTGTACATTGACTTTATTTCTAAAAGAATATAAAAAATATACTCGTATGTATATTACCTACATATATGTACGAGTACACGTCAACTTAAAATTAAAAGTCGGTTGATTTTGAAGTTCTCGGAGTGTTCCGTCTCGATTCTCCAGTGGTGGTTTAGGTGTAGTTTGCTTAAAACGGTTGTCATTTAGACGCGGCGATAGGCTGACCCTCTGTCAGTGTAGAAGGAAACGGCTGCTTCGTCGTTGTCCGTGAAAACAGTGTCATCATCAGAGGTACCTCGGTTCGGGATATAGTTGCTCGGTGGCCATCCTTCTTATTAGCCTATTAGGGTGATTGACGGTGTTCTGCACTAGCTTCTATGCCGAATTTAGTAAGTATTTGCCTTGCTTCTCTGTAGAGATCCTCGTTCCTGTAATGGTTTGCCCGCTGTCGGTCGAAGTGGAGTCCGGTGCAGATTCTTAGCACCTTACTCTCGAAGATTTGGTTTTCCTTCATGGCTGTCTTTGAGATCCTGGACCAGACTGTTAAGCAATAGCTGATAACTGGCTGCAGGAGTTGTTTGTGCATAAGAACTTTCCTCTATTGACTAAGTCCTGATCTTCTCTTCATCAAGGAGTGTAGTCGGTGGAACGCCCAGTTTGATTTTCGGACTACACTTTTTGAGTGCGGTTAAGTTGAACCTTAGCAACTCGTTGAAGTTGATCCCTACCTTTTGGCTGCAATTGTGGATCCATCTAAAAGTTTCAGAACAAGTTTCTTCAAGTGGTTACTGAGTGACATCTGCCCTCACGGGGTCTCCTGAAACAGACAAGCTACGAGATAGATAGATAGATAGATTCTTTATTTTTTCATCATAAGGTTTACAAATTTGTATACTTAAGAATAAGGACATGGCAATACTGCCGTCTGCCTGAGATGACATTTCATAATATTATGATTTAAAAAATAAATGAAATAATAAAAAGCAAAAATTTCAAAATATAAAGAAAAGAAAAAGAAAAAAAAATGTTTAACAAAAGATATGAAGAAATATTTTTATAAAAAACAATGATATCAATTTTAACGTGATTTGAAACACAAAATAATACACAATTTGGTTAAGATTAGCTGTTTATAGAATATTATCAATTTTAACGTGATTTGAAACACAAAAGAAATATTATCAAATTTTGTATGATCAGCAACAAAACAGTAAATATTTAGGTATAAAATTTGGTTTAAATTGCAATAAGCGGGTAATCGACTACCTTTAATATGTGAAACTGTTACTGTAAGAAAGAGCATGTTGGCAATATTTAAAGAGGCTGAGCCAGCCTCTGTTTGTCTAAAGATATAAAACTTTCCCGAAAATGCAACCGACGAATTTCTTGTAGAATAGGACAAGCAGCTACGAAATGGTAAATATCTTCATTCATTCTTCCGTTACATAGATCACATAGCTGGGGCAAGTCTGATCGATGAGGTACAAAGTTTAAATTTAAAATTTCAACTCTTGCTCTAAAAATAATACTTATAACCGAGGCTGAAAATTCATTACTAAAGTAAGAGACTTCCGAGGGCAGGTGGTGGTTTAAATGACTATAAATAGCTCTTGAAGTAGATGAAGATGCTCTGGAAAGATTATCCAGAAACATTTTGTGATCCACCTTAGCAATCACATCAGAAAACTGAGCCTGCCAATCGGTCACATTAGTTTCTGTTAAGTTTAAACTTGTTTCGTGAGATAAAGCTAGTTCTTTCCAGTCTTTAAACGGGGAAGCATTCACTCGCAGTAATTTTCTTAAAATGATTTTGTGAAGACAAGTTTCACTTCTTTTCATCACTCTAGTAATGAAGTTCGCACTTGCCTTCAAATTGTGTATATATATAGGGACTATTCCTGACTCCACATATATGGCGTAGTTGGGTGTTGAGTTAGGCAAACGAAATATTCTCTTAAAAAAGTTCCTTTCCACAGTTTCAAAAGCTTCGAAGTGTGTGTATCCGAAGACTTGGACGCCATGTGTCATGCATGCATTTACTGTCGCGTTGAAAACTTTGTACTTGGACATTAAATCAACATTTTGGTTCGAAAAAAACTTTGGCCACATTATATTAAGTGCCAATTTAGCTTCATTGCTTTTTTCTTTGGAGTGCTTTAGATAGCTTAAATTGTAGGTCAAGAGGACACCCAAATATTTAAACTCCTGTACAACCTCAATGTGTGTATTGTTTAGAGACCATTTTTCTTCCGCTCGCCTTCTTGATTGTCTTTTTTCAAATATAACAATCTTAGTTTTTTGGGTATTAATTTGCAAGCCCCAAGACTCGCAAAATGAACTTAGACGGTTTATTTGCATTTGTAGCGTGAAAGGATTATCACCAAGCATAACTAGATCGTCCGCGTACAACAGGACTTTGATTATAATGTTAGCAAAATTAACTCCACCCGGAAGAAGCTCGCAGACATCATCTATGAACAGGGCAAATAATAATGGGCTGAGGATACAACCCTGAGGAACACCTGTAGTTGTTTCAAATCGATTTGAAAATGTGATACCGTCCTGCATTTGTTGACGAAATAAAACTTGCATACACTTCGAGAAACTTTCGTGACAAACCAATACAAGAAAGTTTGTATATTAAAGCTTGTCTATTGACTTTATCAAATGCAGCTTTAAAATCAACAAAGCAAGTGTATAGTTTCTTTTTTCTATCTATAAATTGTTGAGCAATGCTTGAAATGGCAAAGATATGATCCATGGTTGAAAAACCTGGGCGGAAACCGGCTTGAAAGATGCTCAAAAGACTGTTATCCTCAATCCATTTTGTGAGCCTTTCATATAGGATTGCAGTAAAAGTTTTTCTTATTGAATTTAAAATTGAAATACCTCTATAATTTTCCGCAGCCTTAGCATCACCTTTTTTAAAAATGGCAAAAATTACAGATTCGTTGAAACTGTTAGGGACACAACCATCATTGTACAATTTGTTAAAGAAAGACATGAGGTAGTTTTTAAAATCAATAGTGCTGTTTTTATAAAACTCGACTGGTATGCCGTCTAGGCCAGGAGCCTTGCTGTTTTTCATTTTTTGGAGCGTTACTTCCAATTCGGGCAATGAGAATTCTAAATCCAGCTCGTTGACTCTAGTATCAGGTAGCGCGTAATCAAAGGTATGAAGGTCTTCATCAGCTGAGAGTAGAGTTTTAAAATGAGCTGCTAACGTCTCAGCTTCTAAAGAGAACTTCATACCCTGATTGCGCCCACCAAGTTTGCGCACTGTCTCCCAAAATATCTTTGAGTTTGTGCAGTTTTCTAATTTCTTAGCCACGGTTTTTAAATAGGTGATTTTCTTAACTGAGCACATTTTTTTAAAATCATTATTAACGCGAAGATAGATGTTTTTGAAAAATTGAGAATTGGTCGTTCTAAACAGTTTTAAGTAAACAAACGAAAGTTTACGGAGATTTCTGCAATCCTTATCAAACCATACATTTTTAGCTACAAAAGTGTGTGTACTCTTCAACGCAAAAGGGGCTGCGGTCTTTATAACCCGTTCTATACTTTCGCATACCACTTCAGACGAGACTGCGGATTGTTGGGGCAGAGATAGTAAGTGCCGAGAAAGGAGGCTTCTATAGAGGGTTGCATTGTTCTCCGACCACTTCAGCTTATTAAAGCTAGAAGGTGTAGCTTGCTGGTTTAACTCCGTTAGCTGAATTTTAATAACAATTGGAAAATGAGCCGAATAGTTGACTAGTGCAACTTCAAAGTCATCGATAATGTTCAGCCAGTCCCCTGAAATCGCAGCAAAGTCAATCACGGATTGGCCCTGCCCGCTAACAAAAGTGAATTCGCCACATGCATCACTATTAGAAGACCCATTCAAAACAAATAGACCGAAAACTTCAAAAAATTCTGTTAAACTCCGCCCGTTGCGGTTATAAATTTTATCTTTAGAACATCTACTCTCAGCCAGTGCAACTCGTGCTCGTAAAATATTAGCGGAAGAATTTTGATATTCACCAATCCTAGCATTTAAATCACCGACGATTAACACATTGTCAAGAGAAGTGTTATTCATAAATTCCACTAGTTCATCGAAATCGGTTAACCAATCATTGCAATTTAAATAAATAGGAATAATATAATAGTTTAGGTTGTTGCTAACCATATGAAATATAATTTTAGATTCAATAATTTTAAAATTAATAAGATTACCCCATAAAGATTTTTTAATCCCATATAAAATACCCCCACTGGCTCTTCCATGCAAATTAGATCTTATCGCAGGTGTAAACATTACTTTAAAGTCTTTGAAATATTTTAGAAATTCATTTTGATTCTTTTCTTCAATAAAAGTTTCTATAAGAATTATAACATCAAATTGGTGTAAATATTTAAAAAAATCGGAATGACAAGCTACGATTTCTTGCAAAAATGGAACAGTCTGTTGATGTGAGCCTCTACTATCTGGACATCGACTTGTGGTGAAATTGAGGTTGTATACGTAAGCGGGTCATCAGCCAACAACAGGTTTTCACAGCCAGTTGTGATGGGTTGGTCTGATGTCATCAGGCTGTAGATGAAGGGGCTAAGTTTTTGAACCTTGTGCAACTCCGGTTTTGATGTTCTTCATAGTTGATTAGCAGTTTTCCAATTGCATAAAAAGTTCCTAGAATAAAGAAAAGAAAAAAAAATGTTTATTGGTGACGGAGGTAGATGAAGCAGATGCAGTTTGTAGAGCGCCTAGCCAGATGCTTTCAAATGCTTTCTCGATATCCAGCAAGAAAGTTTGTTGTTAATCCCTACCAATACGATACGAAATGTTTTCTTTATGACGCTCATACTGGCTATTTAGACAAGGGAACTCACCAGGACTTACCACATCTACATATACTACTCTACAAACTTAAGTTTGCATTTATCAGCTCAGCAGACATAAACTAGTTACAAAAATTGCTATGGAATTCTTTTGAATATTTAAAAAGAGAACCCCTTATGAGTTATTACTTCATAAAACTCAAACAAAAAAACATTTTTCGTTGTCTGCCATTTTGAAAACAGCGTGATGGCATGTTTATTCAATTTCCTCGGCTCATCTTGTTCGCAGAGTAATTTTTTTTTGGTATTTTTTGGACAAAAACTTTATCTAAGATTTACCAACATTTTAGACAACTCTTTCCACTTAAAAGTCATTGTCATAGAACTGTCAAATATTGAAAATACAAAATGGCGTTTGAGGTTTATCTCGCCGAATGTTTATCTGAGCGAAAAATTACTCAAGGCATATTTTGTAGTTTTCTTTTAGCACTATATTACCCCTTTGTAGAAATCGTTAGAGCATTAGACTCTCATGCCGTACCACCACCGCTACACTGTGGTCCAAAGTGACGTTTTTCGGTGGAAAAATCAAAACTATGGGCACAGTAAGATTTCGTTACAATTTTCTTTAAAAAAATCAAAGGTATAAGAACATTCCTTTACAGGGTCCTTCTGAATCATTGGATGAAATGGGATTATCTCAGAAAACGAGTTAACAGAAAAAATAATCAAAGACTAAATAAATGACAGCCAATTTGACAGGTGAAGCTTCAATAATATGGCCGCAATCAACTGTCAAAAGTTCGGAAATGCATATTGAAGAGCCACATAGATTTTAATTTACAGATCAAGTTTCACCATTAAATGGAGTAAGCTCTAAGATGTATCTTTCTTTTTGACATGTAACTCTTCTTTGCGACGAGGAAACAGGTAGATCTGACGATAAATCTAGCACATTATAATTGACTCGGACTGCCCTAGGGTTAAGAATACCCTTTAAATGTTTTAACACAGTGCTTTCACACATGGATCTACAAATGAAAGAATTTATCCAAACGAATTAATTTTTCACAATTGCTAGAACTCTTAACTGTTGTTAATTCAGTGAAGATCTACCTGAAAATAAAATTTTGCAACCACTTTTACTTAAATGGTCCACTGTGAGCAGCTATATTATTTCTGCTTCCATGATGTAATCGTCAAACGAATTTGAGATATTGCACGGGTCCCTGCAAAGCCAGTCAAAAGAGAAGCCAAGTCTGACCTGACCTTTCCCAGATATCAATAGTAATCGGGCTATTTTTAATTGGCTCATCGTAATGCTCAACCAACATGGTCATGTCAATTCATTTGGTAGAAGTCCGAAAGGTAATTAATTAGTTATTCAAGCAAGAAGTAAGAAATACATCAAATCGTAGTTAGACTTATAGCGGTATAATTATTTTCAGTTTATGGAATATTGGAAAGAACGAAAGCTTCATAACTACCTATAGAAACATTAATTCGTGTTTCAAGGATGATTAAGAGTACGTAAGGGAAATCGATTTTATAGTTTGGAACTAAAAATGCATTATTTTGAAATATTCTACGACTTTAAATAACATTTTTTTTAAAACTCTCCACCCTTTAGCATTTCGTCAGTATCGACCCATAATAATTATAGCAACATAATATCTCATTTAAATAGATTATTCAAAATTTGACGAGTATTTAGCATGCTACCACACTTTAGAGAGCTATACGAGTATCAACTCTTCAACACTCCTTTAATTGTACATAACATTTCTTGCAGTTAACGTAAAACTCGTTTCAACCTTCAGGCTATGTTCATGTATCCATTAGAGACTTAATAGGCCTATTTTCACTTCGGGGACGCTGTCATTGACACTGGAAAATTTAATGGCTGAGTGAGCAGCTGTTACAACAGTAAAAGTAGGTGTGTTGGGAAATGTTTGTTACACTTAGTTAAAAAATGCTGTTAAGACCAAGAATCAGTCGCGAGTTGTTACTCTTATGACTGAAAATCCCTTATAAGAATCAGTCGCGAGTTGTTACTCTTATGACTGAAAATCCCTTATGGGAATAAAGTATTGTTCAAAGACAGACCTTGAAGATCAAAAAGAAGGAAATGACGTGACGAAAGCTCTCTAATCTGGAAAATTGGTAAGAACAATATATATTTGAAAAATTTTTTTAAGGAGTGGGCGAACAAGTCACATTTAGGTTAAAAGATTCATTATAGAACATCGTTTCAAGAAATCATGGAGGAAATTTGACTGAATAACTGACGATATATCCTGTTTAATATGGGAAGAGTCATGTGTGTTAAGGAAATTGCATTTAATAACTTGCTATCGTCGGTGAACAGAGATATATAGAAATTTTTGATGAACATTTAAATATTGTTAATAGTAAGAATGAAAAAAAGTAGACCTAATTGGCTACCTTGTGGGATACGATAAACGACAAGAAATGGCAGATCTAAAACGAATAACGTAATATCAGTTCTTTAGATTAGAAGGAATCCATCTTAACAAAATGTGTGTTCACTTTCTGGTGAACGATTCGAAAAGTATTGGTTAACGTGACATTTTGTCGAATATGGATTTGCCATATTTTACGGTTAGGTTATCAAAATATCAAAATAAACAAACTAGAGCACACGGCGGCGGCGGCGGTTCAAAGAGAGAATAAACCTAGTGGCTTACAATTCTCAACGATTCTTGTATGCATGTTACGAGGAATGAAGGGGACCTACAACTTTCTGCCGATTCCAAACAGTTAATGAGCAGCATTTCTCATGACAAGAGATACTCTTGGGTTTATCAACTGCGCACGCCTGTTCTTTATTTGAACGTTAACTGCTAGAAACTAGAGCTGTGTCAATCGCGATTGATTCGGTCTTTGTGATCCGTTCACCAAAAAGATTGATTGATTGCAATCGAAGTAGACCAAATCAAACAATTCTAATGTCAATCTCTTGCCACTGAAACCGATGAACGAAACAAACGAAACGAAAGTTATATTTCGTTCATACAACTTGTTCTCAATCATTTCACAATACCAAAAAGGAATGCACATGAAACAGAATGTACATATAGTATGTACATAATGTTCCTCATTTTATTACAGTGGAAGATGGCGTGAACGAAGCAACGAAGTCGAAAAAAGCCAAAATTTCATTCATTTTCACATTGTTTCGGTCTTAGTCTGAACGAAACGCTTGGAAAAAAAATATTTTAGTTGAATGAACGATTGAAAACATTTTGTGTCGGTCTTTATCTCGTTCGGAACGAAATGGCTGGATAAAAAATTATTTTGATTGAATGAACGATTGACTGAAAAGATCGAATCGTTTAACCAATCAATCAATGATTGATTCGATTTTTTAAAATGAACCATTATTGGCACAGCTCTACTGGAAACTGAATAGAAACTGCAAACTGTCTCCTACGGCAGATATGTATGTACATACGAGTATGTTAAAACTTAAAAGAAATTAAAAGAAAACTTCAAAAATTTGCTTCCTCGTGTGAAAGAGGACTTATATATCAAAACGTTATGTATCAATTTATTCTTCACTGACACCTCGCATGACAGTTGTTCTTATTTTTTATTTTTTTATTTATAATTTATTAAACTTTACATTAATGAACAGTATAATAATCGTACTTAATATTGACAGCTAGCTACAGGGCTTAGTGCTGAATGTTCTTATTTTTTTTTCATTCCCAAAGGCAAATTCTTCGATTTATTGCTTACAATATCGGTAAACATTTTGCTTGCAATCCATAGCATTACTTAAAATGACTCTACTGCGCAAGTAAATACAAAATGGACTAGATTTATTTTATATAATTAATTTCTCACAACCCAGCAATTAAAGATGATTTTTGGTTGAGAAGCACATAGAAGTAATAAAGAGCCCAAAATGGTTGTTTAAATGAAATAATGATGTTATACTGTAATAGCCCATAAGGGTGGGTGGACTTGATGAAATAATTATACTCAAATTGTGGTTTTGTTAAATTTCGTAAATGGTGGTGATAGTTCTTTTTTTTTGGTTATAATAAATAATCGTATTAATTTGCGAATACGTATGTATATCGAAGTTTAATTGGTTGTGTGATTGTATGCGTGTGATAAAAGCAAGCAATACTGTCAATGAGATTATTACTATAAATTATTCAGTAACGACTGGCAATTATATTTAATTATTTTGGAGGCTTTTTTTGGTGACCACTTTGACAAGCAATTATTCAGAAAATTACGGAAGAATTATTTAATTTTGTGTTAAACATTGGTAGATAAACCGGACGACTAGGTCTTACGTTCTTGCTATTGTAGTTCAAACACTATTCGTCTCTGCAGTAACAAATAATATGTATGTTCGGCAATACCAACAGTCAGTTCAATTGATTGGGAGGGGATAGTGTGGTGAATTTCATTGAAGACTGTTCAAACATTAGACCTGGCTTGGACGGATATATTTCAGCGATCAGAAACAGTGAGTTTTGTTTTCCAAAAGCTACGATTAGATTTTGACAGTTTATCTTAGCCATGTTGATTTATCTGTTTTTAATTTTCGACGACTTGAAACATCTATAGCTAGAAACTATGCTGATTTAAACTATCGAATGAATTTATAAATTCATTCAGTTAAAATAGAATTTGAAGTTAAAAGCCAATTTTAAGAAAACCAATAAAATATCTAGTAAAAATTAGAGAAGACTATTTCGATGAATTAAAAAGCCTCCAAAAATAGCTAAAAAATTTAGATTTTGCTTATGCATTTGAAAAGAGAAATTTTAGGTCTTAAACAAAATACTGTCTCAGGTATTTGTGAAGCCATAAACTGTCTAATTCCAAAGAAGGACGAATACGATGACGATGGAAATGAGCAATTTTATAGCTTTCGGGTGAGATTTAGAACTAAATATAGAGTTTCTCAATGAAGACGTTTAGATATTGATATGAAATGAAACGACCTGTGTGTGATATATGAAATTGTTCAAATGCTTCCTTCAGCTTCTTACTGTGGGACGGGTAGAAGTAGTCTAATTTCCAGTGTCTGTTCTGCTGAATTTGAGTCGGTTATAGTTTATTCGCAAAGACCTGCGACTTTAGTAAACCCCACAAAAAAAGTACAGTAGGGTCAAATCACATTACCTTGTTGGCCAATTCATACTACCTCTACGAGAGATTACTTTACCCTCAAATCGTTCATGCAGAATATCAATTGGGGCATCTGCTATGTGGCATGTAACGCTGTCCTGCCGGTAGTACATGTCGTCTACGTCCAACGGGCTTAATTTGGGACATAAGGAATTTGTTATCATCGTTCTGTAGCACTCGCCATTGACGGTGACCGCCTCACCAACGACGTCGTTTTCGTAAACGTACGAATCAATGATGTATTGTCACGTGATGAACCTAGTGTGACTTGGTGTCGTTTCATGTAGGGCAATTCTCTTTGTTGACAAAGTCATTTATCCAAAAATACGCTTTGTCGATAAAGATGATTTTGAGGCGAAAATTGGGATCTTCTTTTAAACGTTTTGAAGCCCGGTTAGAAAAAAAACGGCGTTGCTTATGAGTCAGTTGGATCTAATAAGGTTGTAGGCCAATTCCCTGCGTAAAATTTGACATATTAAAGCCTGCGAAAAGCCAAGACCTTGTATAAACCTAGAAATCGACTGCCTCGGGTTCTGCTGTCAACTTTCACGGACCGCGCAATGTTCGCGGCCGATCTTGCGTTCGTTTGACAAATGTTGGCTGATTGATGTCCAAACCGCTTGTTTCGAAATTCGCCACTAATTGGTGACAAGTCGATTGTTAAGGGTCATTACTTCGACCTTAAAATGGGACCAATGTGTGCTCAATTAGTTTATACAACACTGGTTTCCAATAAGCTGGATTTTCGCAACTCAAATTAAATTTACAACCTTGAGTAGCCATATTTAGTGTAACAACTTGCTTTTTTTTAGAAGTCTTATATCAGCCCTATTTAATACTCTTAGAACGGATTCCATAGGTACATATATTTTTGAGTTTTAAGGTCTTATAAGGAGGTATTAATCGAAGATAAATGAAAGACCCGCTGCCTTTGGTGTCTTTGGCTGCGGGACCTTTTATTGAAGCTGTATTTCCATGCTTAGGTTTTTAAGATGAAACCCAAGGCACTTATAGTTTTTAACCACATCGACATCAGCGCCAATGAATCTCCATTTTTCACTTCCGCAATGTCCTTTAATAATAATTTTTATTTTTTTAAGAATTACTTCGAGACTCCGCAAACAACATTGGTTTAGCGTCATCCGCAAACCATCAAACTTTTTACACAAGTTTCGGCATATACAACTTCTCGTGGTCAACAGTCCTCAAGGTTGGCTAGGTATGTAAGAGAAGTTGTGGGCTAAAGGAACATCCCTATTTTATTCCGGATTTCGTTTGCAACCGCTCCTATAGGTTTTGCCGTTTCACACTTCTGATATCGTATCTGCATATTGCACCACACAACCAAACTCAAAAGACAAGTCTCTATCGTATAAATTATAAAACATTGAGAATTTCCATAAATAAAGTCAATTTTTTTTCTAAAGTCTGTATGTGGGACCTTGCAAAAGCAAATAATTACCGCTTATAAAACAGCACGCTAAATTATTGGATGACATGATTCACCACATTCTAAAACACAGCTCCCGACTTTGGGGACTAATTCTTTTCGATTCGAATAATTTAATCTCTAGTCAGAAATATTGTAGAGTCAGTTTTTCAGTACTAAGTTTAACTATGAGTTGAATCAGAGAGGAGACTAAATCGGAGTTAACCCAGAACCTCTTTTTCAGGGGAAGTTTAACTTTAACTTTAAGTTGTCCCAAAGCTATCGAAATCGACTTTCCGATAGTATACCTTGGTTTCGATAGAATTTTGAAACGCACCTGTCATAAGTACTTCTTCATTTAGTTCAGAATTAAGGCAAACTTAATTTAGGATCTACGTATGTGTCGACTGAAAACCTGAACTACAAAACTCTTACACATTTCAGTAAGATTTCTTGAAGTTTTGTTTTTGTCTTGAAATTCAAACTGCTATCAGAAACACAATGTACATTTTTTGTTAATTTTTTTTTCAACTTACATCCGACAGACAATTTTGTTAAAGAAAAACAGAAACACATTTACTGACTGACCCCATTATGAGTCTCATAAACTTTCGTCCTGCACAATACACATGAACTTATAAAGTATCTGCTTGCACATATTATTTTTTTTAGAGAAATTTTTCGTACGGAAATGTGCCAAAAATCCTGCGAGAGTTGGTAGGCTTCCAAAATAAAATGGTACCAGGTCGATGCGCTTTCTGATTTCCATTCCACTACATTTGATTTCATGACTTCTGTATAAATTTATTTATTTTAAAGCATATAAAAGGTAGGTTACATAAATTTAAGTTTTTTTTTTTTGTTTAATTGAAAAAAAAGAAGCGAAGTGTATACCAAGTAATAAATTATCACTTCTAACCATGATTTCTTTACGGAGCGTCTAGCGGGCTCCTATTTAAAATCTGAGGCAATTCTTAAATTAGGAGTTTTTTTTTTCTTGATCTGGGGGTTTTACTTTCCATTCAGAGTGATTTAAAGGGAAGAATGCTTTAGTCCAAAGGCTGGGTTAACTTCTAAGCCCTTTAAACTTGAAATTGTATTCGAGATTTTGATCAAACTTAATATATCGAATAAAAGAATTTAAAAAATATTTTTTTTCTCAAAAACTGATAAATTAAAAAAAAACAAAAAATGTTCATTTAGTAAAAGCTAGATTATGCTTACCCTTTTTTACTTGCGATATAGGTATGTACTACATATGTACATACATACATATATGCATTTGGAAAAAAATCGAACTTGAAATTTTGATCAAAGTTGAAACTACGATGGTGGCAAAGACAAATAAAGTGGGTCCAACAATTCCATCTGTCTGTCTGTATGTCTGTATATCTGTACCTCGATCTGCAGCGTAGGCCACTGGAGCTATTTTCTTCAAACTCGGTACTTAAGGGTCTTCGGTGATTCCCTAGAGGGAAAATTGAAATTTTTGTTTAGCTCCAAAACTAACGGTACCCCCACACACCGGTAATGCAAAATCTTATTTATCTCGGGGCAAAATGTTATTAACGGTACCTGTCATAGAACCGGTTTTTTGATTTTCGACTTTCTCATTAATGGCTCTAACGATTTTAACTAAAAATTTTCATAAGGAGATCCTTTAAATTTAAAATAATATTGTATGTATAGGTATACAAATATTTGAAAAAAAAAAATTTCAAGTTTTTTTTATTGACAAATCAATGGCGCAAAATTTTAAACAGCCTATTATTAAGGTAATAGTATGATACTACTTAACAATTTGCTAACTTTAAAGTAGTTTACTAACTCATTCTTATTTTTAAACATTTTCTAACTAGTGTCGTACTAAAAAAATTTTCTTAATAAATTGCTTCTGAACACACCTAAAACAATGACATTTCGTGTAAAAAAGTAAGTACACGAACCTTTTTTGATGTTTGCAAATGTCAAAGAGTCATATGAAGCTAGCACGAAACTAAAAAAATTAAGTAGGTATTCGATGATTTTAACTTTAATAAAAGGCTAGAGAAAGTATGATGCTATATTCGATTGAAATTTGCAAATTCGTTGTTTTAACCTAGTGTCATACTAAAACAGCTTTACCATCGTACTAATTCAATTAAAATTTTGCCCCAATATCTTTAAAACGTGTGAACGATTATTTTTTGAAATTATTTCCTTAAATCTATACTACTTAATATTTAAAATAAGCATTCCAAATTATGTTCTCATGATTTTAAAGAATTTTTTTTATATAAAAAAATACTTTAATAATAAAACAATTTTTAAACTTTGTTTGCATAAACTCATACTTTTCCGGAAATCAGACAGCAATTCCATGCATTTGAACATTTTTAACTCATTAAGTCCATGTTTTATATATATGAAATGTATTTTAAATTATAAAGTACCTACTTTTACATAAGAGCAAGGTCGTGCGATCCAGTCGTGCATTTTATCTATGGTAAAAATGGTAATGATATGTACATATTTATGTACATACATATATCCCATGGAACCACTTTTTTATTTTTAATTTTCACAAAAACGTTTCAACTGATTTGATTTTTCTATTCAAAAACTCGTACAAAGTTTGAAAAGTGTTACTTATTTAAATTTTTTAAAAAAATATTTTTGGATTTCTTAAAAACAATCTCAAAATCTTGTTTTAAAAAATTTAATAAAATAAAATAAAAAATGTTTAAAAAAACTGAATTTAAAAAATCTTATTTTCTCTAAAACGGCACCCAAAATTTCGTTGAATTTAAGACATTACTGAAAGCACCTACCAGAATATATTTTTTTAAAATTTGTATTTTCTCACTATCACCATAACAGTTTTAAGTGAACTTTCTTATGCAGAAGTTTATAGAAAATAGTTTTTTTTTTAAATATTTAAAAATATTAAAAATTTTTTTTCGAATATTCTATATATCAAAACCTAGTCAAAAATTTGTTTTTTGAAATTAAATTTTTTTGTACAGTTTCATCATAGTATCATGATTGTAAAGTTCACTTATACAAGAACGTGTACAAATAATTAAAATTTATTACCAATATTCCGAGTCGTTGGCGGGAGACTTAAGAGCGTTAACTCCAATTTTTGGTGGTAATTCTCGTAAGCGCATTTTTTGCTAAACGGTTTTCTCATCAAACAGAATATGCGTTATTGATCACATGAGACACTCACATGTCTCAAAAAAACTCCACTTCACTTCCACGAAAAATAACTGTATGGTCTGGTTTTCATTATCATTGGGTCGGTTTTTCGTGGAAGAAAAATGACCATCAAGCAACAATGAAAAGATTGCTTCGGATACAAGTTGCAACAATATATGTATACAATATCTTTGATCAGTTACACAGTCTTGTATATTAGCGGTTATTTCCGTCAAAATGTGTGACCGAGTCATCAAAAATTGTGTTCAACGTATCAGTCGGTGTAAATGTGCTCGTGGTGGCCACATTTTTGAAGTAAAACGTCTTTTCCGGCGTTGGGGGTAAACAATTTTCTATGGAGCTGTCAGTGACATGTCAAAACGTCACGCTAAAGCGACATGGTTCTTACAATTATTGTTCGAACTTTGTTAGAGGTTATTTAAAACACTTTAAAATCACCTTTTATTGCCGAAAGAGAATGTTCTTTTAATGGCACAACCACAACTAACTTACACAACAATTAAAAAAATAATTTCATTAAAAAATCAGATAATAAAAGCTTTTTTTCAATGATTTATGTGTCCGAACAATTTCTCGATCGAAAACCACTTTCTTTTGTATAAAAAACACCAACAAATAAATATTTTTTATAGTTTTATTTATTTAAAACATAAAACACTTTAACCTAAGCAATACTAAATACTTATATACTATTTAAATTGAAAAATAAGCAGTATTATTTACAAAATACTTAAAGCGAAATATAAAAAAAAAACACTTGTAAATAAACTATCTGCTTTAGTGCTTTCTGACGTCAAATATAAACTAGCATTGCCATATGCGAAGAATTTTAAATTCTGTGTCAAAATTAAATTAGCATTGCCTACAATTTTAAAATCCTTGGGCTCCAACACAATGAATGAGATAAGAAAAAAGAGATGTAACGTGATGAAACATCGTCGTTATTGTAAATCAGTTTCAAACTATGAAAGCAGACGAAGATATACGTAATTAAGCATTTCTTGTCGTCACTTTAAATTAAATTGATTTATGAAGTAAGAACAGTCGCGCACATTCAATTTTTAGTTTCACATCTGTTGGTTGCTGAGATGAAACATATGGGCTTATGTTTTATTTTACTATATATTTACCATATGTTTCATTTTATCAACCAAACACTTGCGAAAATAAAAATTGAATTTACGCTTCAGACCTAAGGAATTGCGGAACGATTTTATAACAACGAAAAGGTGACAGTGAATCATGTCTCGCTCTCGTTTCGTGTTCTCTTCACATTACGAATCGGAAATAATTAGGCCGCAGTTATAGCTTTCATTGAAATGCATCCTTGGAACAAATCAGTGGAATGCTGACTTCATTTTTTTGACAAACCAGTCATAGCAATCATTGAAAGATTGGTTTCAGTAAAAGATCCTTTCAATGGCTGATTACAACCAATTCTATGCATTTGAGATTAGAGTTGATCATTGAAAGGAAAACTGACATTTGAGAACAGAAAGAGAATCGAACACATTCAGTGGAACGATTGTGTTCCATATTAAAGAAAGGAAAATCAGCTGTTCATTGAAATTGGTTTCTATCAGTGAAATAATAAAAATGGATTTAAAAGAAAGTTCAAATCAGAATTTTGTATTTTATAGAGTAAAAAAAATTCTACTATTCATTAACTTCATTTTGGTATCAATTAAAGCCATTGCAGTTTGTAGCTATAACTTTTGTATTTCGTTTTCAACTGTATTTCAATGTAAACATGTGACAAATTTAAGCGAAGATAAAAATGAACTAAGAAACGGCTAGTATTGTATTAGTGTCCTTTCACGATTTAATGATGTGCACCCAGCTTAGTAATTATGTGCGCCATCTCTGTGTCATAAAGAGAGCCATCTGTTCGTCAAAAAAGCGGCATCTGTGCGTCAAAAAGAGCGCCATCCATTTTGCTCAACTTTAGTAACAAGCAAGTTATACATGATTTTCTTAATAAATTCAAGAAATTGGCAGATAGACCAAAGTGGTCATTTCAAACCTAATTGCATCATTTTTATAATTGAATCAGTTTTGAGTTCCAATTTAAACCTCCTATCATTTTCAATTCGAAGAAATATCTATTTAAAAAAATGTATATGGAAGTGGTCTCGACATCTTGCAATTTACAAGACTATACTAAAACTAGATTTTTTTTTATGTTTCGGAAAAGCACATGAATCGTACAGTCTTTGCTTTTTGGAAAAGAAGTTTTACTAGTACTTCAAGCGCGCGTACGTCAGTACACACACATATTTTTTTTGATTGTACTTCAAACCAATAACAAAACTTTCGGAATATCTCAAATGGTTTGTGTTTTATTTAAAAAAAAATTTCAAGTCCTAATTTGAAAAACCCATACAAACATTTATTTTTTAAAAAACCTCTCTACAACGATTGAATTGTTTTGTTCTTGAATAGATTTATATTTGTTTAAGCATTCACATGGTATATCTTGTTCTTAGCTTCAAATACTATATTGATCTTAGAGCTGTGTCAATCAAGATCGATTCGATTTTTTTGATCCGATCATCGAAAAGTATTGATGATCGAAATCGATCTCAATCTCAATCATTTAGATGATTCTCGATTCTGGATTCTGGATTCTCGATTTTCTATTTCAATCTCAATCATTTCAATGAGTCTCGATTTTCGATATCAATCAACTCGATTAACCATGATTTACTCGATTCCATTTGTTCTGATTCAATCAATTTGGATTTATGAATGCCATACGGACGGTGGACTGGAATTTCTGGGTTGAACTCAGCATTGAAGAACATGATTGATCGAGTTGGTTGTTGATGTTGTAGGCCGAAAAAACAATTGTTGGGTTGAACTGATGGTTATGACGTACAAAGTATATTTCGTAAAAATGTCAGCCGAAAGCCCTAAAATTGCTCTTTTACGGAGCAACATATAAAATCTCTTTTTCTTGAATTTTTTGACACTTTTTAATCCAAGTGCAAAGTAGCCATCATTCGATGTTATTTGGCAATATTTATGGCTTACACAAATAGAGTATTTTGTGAGAACTATATCAAAGCCACAAGTCAATCTTATCATCGAAATCGAAATTAAAATCGAATAGGAACAGAATTGAATGATTTCAGTGAAATGAAAATGATCGAATGATCGATCGATTGAAATGATCGGATCATTTTCGTAATCGATTGTTGAACGATTCGATCATTTGAAATGAACGATTTACACAGCTCTAATTGATCTGTGTCAGATTTTTTAAATTAACAGTTCTGAACAGTTTGCTCTTCTTAATTCTAAATTCCATTAACATAAGAGAAAGTTCCTGCGATCCAATCTTTGGGCTGCATTTATATAGTCTTAGAAGTCTAAGTATGTCATTGAAAGGCGTACTAGGTTAGTTCTAGAATGTCAGAATAAGAAAACCAGAAGTACGATATCTGGAAAAAAACATCAAACGTCCCAAAAAACTTCGTTCAACTGTCTAAAAGAATTCAAAAAATTATATCTAAATATCTGCAGAATAAAATTATAATGCTGATAATAAGAAGTTATGGGAACTTTTGTAAAATGAAAACGCAAGCCCGTTTTTGAGGACAAAACAAAATCGTCTATCATCTATTTCGTTGATATTTATAATTGGCTTTTCAAGATTACTTCAATTCATCTATTCAGGTTCGATAGTCCAGGCTTTTACCTAGTCCAACATAAACTTATTTCCCATTTTCCTTTCCCTTTCCATTTCCCTTTTAGTGAAAGAATTTCTTACTGTTTGTGCACCCTCGTAGATTATCCAAAGGTAACCTGCCCAATTCTTTTCAATCAAGTTGGCATACTTCGGACTGAGGAGGGTGAATAAATCATCTTATTGCATCGTCCTACTGTCGTCCATTTGGTGTAACCGCAGTGTTGACGTGTTGAGCCCCATTGTTCTCACAGTACAGCTCAAAAGCCTTTAAGGTAAATGGTTTTTCACTATCCGGAGCAACACGTTTCATTACTTCAAAATACCACCAAATCTCTTTTAACAAAGTCAAGATAAAATGGTGGAAAGTGCTTAACGTCAAACAAAACGCGCCGCAATTTTTCAAGTTATACCCCTTAAATAACCAACCTAAATTTTTTGAGAAGTTTATTTGCTAACGCATTAAGTTTATGTGCTTTAATTAAATACATAGTTCTTGTCAAGACGCTTTGTTTTCATTGAAAATTTTATTAAACTAATTCGGTGTATAAACCTCTTGGAAAAGAAAATGTCATCAAATAAAGCTTCACCACGAGATCTGAGATCGGCAGCCGCACAACAACAAACATCAACTGTATTGCAACCTGTCGTCGGTGAAAAGATGCTCAAATCTCTCGAAAGTCGTCTTAACAAACGAATAAGTGATTCCACATCTGAAGTGAAATTACTTATTATGGATGTAAGCAAGGAACTATCTGATAAACTATCCAAAATTGTGCTCGATTTCAATAGCCGTATAGAAGAAGTCAACAATAGCCTATCCGCACTGACAACTAGAGTTGACTCTCTTGAAAATCAATTTGAGAATCTAAACTCAACAAAAATAATTGAAAAAACACAACAAAACACCAAAATATTTGAACTGCAAGGAGCTCTTGATCGAATACACCGCGAGCATATAGCCGCAGATGCCTTGTTGTATGGAGTACCTCAAATCGATGATGAAAATTTGGCCAACATTTTTCATACACTGTGTACTTCTGTTAATTGCCCCGATATAACACCACCAAAACAGATTTTCCGAATGAGACCTAAAAATAATTCAAGAGACACTGCCATATTAATTAAATTCAACTCCGTAGATGATAAAATAACTTTATTAAAATCCATAAATTCAATGTACAAAAAATCAAAACAATCAATTTGTCTCCGCCACCTGGGAATGGATTCTGACAGCCGAATTTACTTAAATGAGAGCCTTACGTCATGTAACCGAATAATTCTCCGAAAAGCTTTTCAACTGAAAAGACAAAACCCAAATAAGCTTTCTTCTGTTTTTACCCGAAATGGATGCGTGTATGTGCGCTTTTTAGCAAATGACAAAGCTTCTCGAATTGATCACTTAACTGACTTGGATCAGCTGTTTGCGACTGCAAGAAATGATGACAACAACTTTCAATCAACGTAAGCTGTTTTTTCTTTTTGCCTTGGACATCTTAAGCTTGTCCCATCATAATAAATTTAGAATGGTTATTATTATTTTCATTATGTTAATTATCTATAATTTTATAAATGTGATCTCTTTATTGTATTGTAATAGTTCCCTTTTGCCTTTCAATGTTGCTTGCCAGGTTTTTAACAGATTGTTATACTTTTCGTACTATTCTGAGTCGGTTGCTTTAGAGGAAGTAATTATATTTATTTTTATTTTTTATAAATTATTATTCTCATGAGTCAAAGTTCAAGTTCCTTCAGTGGTGATGGCGTGGATACAAATTTGCGAATCTTAATTAATATTTTGTGTAAGCAATGCGATGGACTGCGCGTATGTCATATTAATGCTCAGAGTTTGTTCTGCAAAATAGATGAATTTAGAAAGCTGTTCGTTGATTCTGGTGTTGATGTTGTGTGTGTATCTGAAACTTGGTTTAAACCTAATATTCAGAATGTAAGTTATGATATGAGTGGTTTTAGGTTATTTCGTGGTGACAGATATAATAGAATAGGTTCTGGTACGGCAATATATGTTCGTTCAAATATCAAATGTAAACTTGTTTTATCGTCTCCCCCGGATAGTCCAGCGCAGTACTGCTTCGTGGAGATTGTCGGTGATAATAGAAAAACTCTTCTGGGAGTATATTATCGGCCAAACAATCAAATAGTTATGTCTCCCCTGTACTCGTTGCTGGAAAATATATCAACTTTCTATTCGGATGTAATTGTTTGTGGCGATTTTAATTGTAACGTTTTAAGTAAGGTAAATAGTGCTTCATTTTTGAACAACATGAAATCTCTAAGTCTCAATTTAATAAATTCGTCAGCACCAACTCATTTCACTAAAACAAGTAGTTCTTTAATAGACTTATTTTTTTCCAACATCAGTGGTAATGTTTTCTTTAATCAAGTTTCCGCTCCCATGTTTTCCAAGCATGACCTTTTATTCGCAACTTTCAAAATTTCTTTTTCCGTTGCACCCCGGTCTATTAAATATAGAAATTTCAATTCTATAAATACAGATTTACTTCAAGCTGATCTTGAAAGAGTGAATTGGCAAAGTTTGTTAAATAATCCGTCACCTAATGACCAGGTTAGTGTGTTTAACGATGTTATTCTTAACTTGTATAATGTGCATGTTCCCATTAAAACTAAATTTTTGAAAAATTCTGTTATATCTTGGTTTAATCTTGAGATCATTGAACTCACGAATAGACGGCACTTAGCTTTTAGGAGATGGAAACGATATAGGTTGCCGGAGCTCTATGAAGACTTTCGCATATTAAGAAATGCTATAAATTTAAAAATACGTAAGGCTAAGCGTGATTTTTACAAAAGGCACCTTGATTGTAATTTACCAACAAAGACTCTGTGGAAAAACATACGAGGTATTGGAATTGGCAGCCAAGACGATTTCGATTTTTCTGGAGTTGATTTGAATGACCTCAACAAGAAATTTGTGCAATGCCCTGTGACATCAACATTAAACGTCTCCTCCTCAAATACGTTTCTTTCTGTCGCAGGTTTTGAGTTTCATCGCGTAGAGCAGACAGACGTTGTAAGAGCAGTGTTGAGTGTTAAATCTAAATCGCCAGGTCTTGATGAAATACATCCTATATTTATTAAAATGCTTTTACCAAATTTAAATTACTTAAAACCAATTTTAATGATCACATTTACGTCATTTAAGATACTTTGTGTAATCTTTGTAAATGTTGTTTAGTTCTCTAAATAAATAGTAATAGTAAAATAGTAAACATATTGAGCACCTCATTCGTATTCGTTGTTTTTGTTGCTTGTACAATGTCATACTTAGTCAATATTCAAAGCATACCAGTAATTGCACCTGATTTCTACTATATAGCTCTTTCTCTGCAATTCCATCCCTTTGCTTAGAGTACGGGAAGTCCTTGACATAATCACGATAATAGCCCTGATTTTTCCTGTTATCTAGGCAGTGTCTTCTGTTCTATTAGGTGTTCGACATGACATGAGATTAAAAATACTCCAGAGTACTTCTTTCACTTTCTCAAGGAATCGTGCCATTTTACCCGACTTTAGTTCCCGGATGATGTTGCTAAATTGCAAGTCCTGCCACTGAACCGTCTTCATAAGCAATTTGTAAATATTAAGAACATGAAAAACGCCCCACTGGTTGTCTACTCAAGCGGTGAGTAGTCAACATATGCTGCTTTAATTTTCAGTTGATTTACCGTCTTTAACGAATAATCTCAAAGTGAAGCCAACACTCCTGTCAGTCCTGGGTATATGACGAGTCTTGTGTTTGTTCTTCGTAACCACAATTGGTTCGCAGGGAAATAAGTCACCGGAAACTAAGTACACTGAGTCCAACTTAGTTCTCACTTAATTGGCAACTAAATCCACTTAAATGAAGTGTACTTAGTTCGTATGTTCGCATGGAAGTTGGGAAGGAACTCAACTTTCTTTTGGGAACTTAGTACGCTTTATTTCATTTAATTTCATTTCATTTTTATTAAGACACTCATCTATCGATGTAGTAAGTAACCTGAATGTGGGGGAAGCGAACTTCACGCAAAATAGCTCCAGGACTAGTGGAAATTATTTTCCCTTTTTTTTGGGTGAAGATACGAGTTTTTCTCACTCAGAAATAGTATTTATAACACTTCTTAGTGTGAAAGAACTTCACTTGAAAAAAGATGCCTGCCTGACATCTGAACATAATATAACTGGAGGAACAATGTTATGTCTTGGTGAGTGTGAGAGAGGACGCAAAGAGGGAGTTGAAATTCTTTGAAACCTGAAAGCGTTACACAGAAGATACTGTTTTCTAAGAACATTATTGGTACAAGAACTTACCTTTAAGTTTGGCCCTATTTCACGGCACACCAATATCTTTATTTCATTATTAACATCTGTTCTATGACTGGCCTCTGTAGTAGCTTGTCCGATTTTAGAACAATAATTATATTCAGCGACGAGGTCCATTTTTAAATGAACGAGTAACACAAAGCTATCCCAATTTTTTGATAGGCACTGTAATTTGCTGTCTGCTTGAAGACTAGAACGTCCTTTTATCTCTGCCTTAACTTATAGATGACTTGAAAAATACTTTTCACTTTTTCGGAAACTGTCTAGTCCCCAAATCTTACAGAATGGCGTACCATCGTGTTCATAGCTGCTACATAAACTTATATGATTTTTTTAAAGCTGCACTTAAAAAGCAATCAAAGCTAAAAATAGGCAACATCAACACATGATACATAACAAAACCGAATTCCCTAATTTAATCCATAAGAAGTTGTTTAAATCTACTCGTAGTTTCCTTTACCATCTTTCATCTTGGTTAGCTCTCGGCTAACCGTTTCGTTTTTTCACTTGCTGTACCACCTATCTTTTAAGTATTCTTCAAAAATAAATGCAAGTAGGTACATAATATGGCTGTCTGCTGCTTGTACCCACAGACACAAAAAAAAAAGTTACAAAAACTCTTTCTAAAGTCCTACAACTCAAGCTGGTGGTAGCGGCCTAAGTTCTGATTTTTTTTTTGATTTTTTTCCTGAGCGAGTACAAATGTTTCAAACTTCCCAACCTCAGGGCGTTTTGTCATCCACCCTCTGATGCACCAAAGAAACTTAAGCACACAAAAAATCTCCAGAAAATCTCAGGTAATACTGCCGGATGATAAAGAGGTTAGTTAGGCATCTTATGTCTTCTATTGTCTTTAGGTGCAAGGATCGAGAGCTTCAACGTGTTGTGGAAAGAACAAAAAAAAAAAAACACCAAAGAACTTAATAAACTCCTCTCAAAGTTCCTTCCAAATGCTATATTTATACGATGTACCTTTTCTTTCACTTTTCTCTCAGATGAGAGACGAGAAAGGCGAAAAGTTTATCGCCAAAACCTACGCCCATATTGTCGCTAAGATTAACATAAATTATTTTGAGACAACATCCCTGCACAGATTGCACTCTGCAGATCCGGTTCTTTCACCCGGATGAATCCTTGCAACTTATTAATGCAAACGTTCTGCAAAGAGTGGCGAATTGCTGTCTCTGCGGAGGATCCTCCCTGCTGCACTCGGCCCACTCACTCCTCTACAAGGAGTGCGAAAGTGTTATTTATAAATAATTAACAGCAAATGTCGACGCAGGATGTACTTTCTGCCATACGTATTGATTTTCTTTTATGAATTTCGTATGAGTACAGTATATCGGAAAGGATTGGGAAATCCTGCTGCTACTCCTCTCCGGGTGTGTGCGTGTTGGGGGCCCATTTGTACATGAATGACTCCCAGAAAGGTGCGATAAGCATTCCCAAATCGGATACGAAACCTGAGATAGGCGTACAAATTCTCAATTTTGTCTATTTGGTCTACATACATATGTACCCCCGTTCGGTTCCATCTCTAAACCCTATACATTCGAGGGTTATATAGAGGGTCTTCATTCCAATTTGTGAAAAGGACACTTTTCCACCTGAGAGGTAAGGTGAAAATAGGAAAATGTATAATGCATGATTCCGGAGTTGCATAAGGAACAGGAAAGAGAAAATTATGTTTCGTAGAATGGGGCATATGTACGAGTAGAGGGGATGCCCATTCAACCCAATACCTAGGCCGGGTGTTAGTTGGGTTTTCGTATTTATTTTATTATTTTTTTTTTTGTTTAAGGCTGAACACGTGTTCCAGACATTGAATATAAATTAGAGTTTAATTTAAATTTTAAGTAGATGCCAACCTATGTAGGTATTCAAAAAAAAAAAAATATATGCCCTTGGTTGGTTCGATTCACAGAAACTTGACAAAAATAACTTCAGTCAGCTCTGTAATAATAAAGGGTTGTTAGTTTTTGTTCCTTTAATCGGTTTTCTCTGAGGATTTTGGGTAACCTACAATTTTGAACGAACAATCTGGGTATTGGCAAAAAGGCTTTATTTTTTGTAGTGCTTAGGGAAATGAAGATTGCTTAGGGAAATGGATTATTTTTTATATCGCCTTGTGATATATGAAATTTGATAATAGTATGCAATCAGAGGTTTTTACTAAGGTCCTGTGGTTACTTATTTGAGGTGGATATGTTTGTACTTTTGTGATATTTCGGAGTTTAACTAAATTTGGATCTTATAAGAGATTTAAGATAGCGTTGGACTTGTAATAGGTTAGAATGTAGCACGCCACAGGACTGTCATGCAGACAGAGGGTCTTGAGTTCGATTCTCAAGCGAGGAATTTCAAAATCCTCCAAGAGTATCTCTTGTCATAAAAAGTACTATCCATTAAACGTTTGAAATCGTCCCCTTCATTTCTCCAAACACCCAACCAAAATGGTTGAGAGTTGTAAGTCACTAGGATTAGGCTCTCTATTTGCCGTCATGGCCTCTTTTTTTATTAAGACATAATCGATCAGGAGGAGTAGGAACCAGAATTAGAAGAAAAATCACAGAAATGCTTGGTGCACCGTAAGGAAGTCTTAGCGTTGACCCGTTGACGACCATCCCCGTTTGTCGGACTCGCTACACACCGACTAAAATTAATCTTCAGTTCAGTACCAGGTTTCATAGTTATGTAGAATCTTCTGGACTTTGTTCTCTGGGGCGATGGCACCAGTGCTTCTTTGCAAATCTTTACGGAGGAACTCCCATCTTTTGCACGCCAAGAGTGTATGGTTTGCTTCGTCTTCTTGTGAATAACCGTACTGGCAGACTGGACTGTTTGTTTTCCCGATCTTGTGGAGGAAGGCATTGAAGGTTGTTCCACTCAGCCACGTTCCTGATCAGCATCGCTGTCCATCTTTCTCTGCTTTCTGAGCTTCAACGCTCTTACCACCTCTGAATTTTAAGCTGCTTTGCCCTTTTGGATGCCGATTCGAGTCCAAATTCCGCCTTTTTGTCGTAGACTTACTCCCTTTCTGCCGCTTAAAGATCGGTGGGAGTCACTCCTGCGACTACAAGGACGGTTGGTCTTGACACCGTTCGATAGGAGCTGGAGCTGAAGCAACGCGTAGAGCTCCTCGTACTGTTGCTTAAGTGCGTCTGTCCAAATATCGCTTCTGTATAGAAGAATAGCATGTGTTGTCGACATGCGCTTACTGACTGTTGGTCCACCTACATTTGCCATTAATCTGCTCAGTGATGCTGTTGCTTTTGACACTCTTTCTACTGCTGCCTGTTTATGTGCCCAGAAGGTGAGCTTTGTGTCGAGCCTCAGTCTCAAATACTTCACTGCGGCGCTGCTTGCTATCATTTCGGTCCCGATTCTTGAGTGGAAATTTTCGTTTTTGTCAGAAGGACTATCTCAGTTTTCTCTGTTGCCAGGCTGAGGCCATGCTCATCCGTCCATGAGTTTGCTCACCGCATGACCTAGTTCAGCTTTCTTTACGCGTTTTCAGTATGTCTTGCGGTGATCAACGAGGCGATGTCGTGTGCATATCCGACCAGAAAGGTGTGTTCAGGCAAGCCCATGCGGAGATGTCATCATAGGAGAGGTTCCAGAGGTCTGGGGCCAAATTACCGCTTCAGTGACCGAGTGAGTGAGTTCCATCAGTGATCGAATGAAAATGTCAAATTAGAGTAATCGATTGCTGGATGACGTAAGCGGTAATGCCAATCTCACATAAATCAGTCACGTATTACTTGAAAACTGATGCCGTTATTTGGCGCCTGGTTCTAAGATCGATCCCCGCTGCTCCTGCTGTTATTTTCTTTCTTCGCGGGCCTTCTAAGATTTCGGAGATATACTGGGATGTGAAATCTCCTTTCGAGTGCGTCTAGTATGTCGGTCCACCTGGCCGAGTTGAACGCATTCCGTACGTCCATGTTTGCCAACAATACGATCTTCCTAGAGTAGTGGTTTCCCTGTTGGGTGGTTTGGGGGGCGTTCACTACTTCTTTAATGGCTCCAATCGTAGAGCGGCCTTCCTGACGAATCATCTGACATTTATACCACCGCTGTCAGACGTGGTTTAAGCAGCTTTTCCAAGAGCTTACCCGCGGTGTATAGTGCAGTGAGCAGTATGACTTATTAATATAATGGAGCTTCACGGTTGCTTTGGACGAGTATAAGGCTCAGTATGAGCTCAGGAGATGGATGGATTCAATTTGATATGCTGCTTGACAATATTCAAAACGACTGATATATCGTAGGCGACAGAGCGAGCGTTTCAAGTCAAAAAGACGCATAAAAAGTAACGTAAGAATTTCATCCAAATAAGAATTCTTGAAGAGTCGACTGCGAAGGGCCACCACGTCTATCGTAGAAGGAGTGCAACGCGTGCAACCTTTGCACTAACGAACACTCATTTTATTAATAAAGTCTTCTAATTTGGGCGTACACTCAAAAAATTTATTAGTAAAATGGCTACGAATGGCATTCGTGAAAAAAATATTCGTGCATTGCACTAATATTCGTAAAATATACGAAGTATTTGTACAGTGAAATATCTACGAATGCATTTGTAAAGTTTTACTAATAACTGTGGTAGAATGCACGAATCTATTCGTTTAATGCACTAATTTTATTCGTAAACAAGAAGTTAACAATTTTTTGGAGTACATTGTACGAATTATTGTGTACATATAACTAATAACATTCGTTAATTTCTCGTACGAATGACTTCGTACTTTAATCTTTTTCATTCGTAGTATTTACTAATAAATTCGTACTATTTACTAAGTAAAACTAATATTAGTAGACAGAATTCATTCGTAGGTAGACTGTACGCATTATGCGTAGAATGTACTAATAACTTCGTACTTTCATGAAGTGCATTAGTATTATTTAATAATCATGAGTACAAAAAATAATATGCTGTGTTCAGCTCTAAAAATTAAATGTATTCCATTCGTCAACACGTTGAAACGTGTTATTACAGATTGCAATATTGCAAAGTAATGGACGCGTGATACTTTTTTTTCGTACGGTGTATCTTTAAGATACAAATCTTGGGAACCAGACTTTTTTTCGAAAAGACGAGGTGAGTACCTAGACTTACATATTCTTATATACAAATAAAGCTTATTTTATATTTTACATACAGGATCCTGAAGCAGCAGAGCATTCATATGTGGGAATTTTTTACAAAATAAAAATTAATGTAAGTACAAATGTTTTTCGGAAGATTTTTAATGTTAAATGTTAAATTTATTTTCAGTGGCCCTTTGATAACAAGCAGTTTGGAAATATAATTTTGGTTGTTAATTATATTTATGAATTAATTAATTTATAAGATACATTTTAGTTTTTTTTTAACTTCATTTGTAATTAAAAATTAAATTATAAAATTAAAAAAACATGAATTATATAATTATTTTTTAACTTAAACAATACATTAGTTTTTGTTATTATTTCTTATAATGAATATTTTAGGAAATTTCGGAGTATATATTTATTTATGGTAAGTTCTACTATAATGTTTGTAGATACAATATACGAATGAATCACAAGGGCATTAGTAAATATTACTATGATATTCGTAGAATATACGAATGGAGCTGTACAATATACGAATGAACTACAAGGGCATTCGTTAATATTACGATGATATTCGTAGAATATACGAATGGAGCTGTACAATATACGAATGAATTACAAGGGCATTCGTTAATATTACGATGATATTCGTACATTGTACCAATAGTATTCGTACAATATACGCATGGTTTTCTACGAATACTAATAAAATATTAGTAAAATGTACTAATAAACGTCCATTCTACGAATACTATTCGTGGCTGAAAACCACGAATAAAATTCGTAGAATGCACGCATGAATTAGTACTATTTACACATGAAATTTTTTGAGTGTACTGTTTAATTGTATCAATTACCATGGTGATTTGGCATCAGTATAAATATTCAACAAATTTAGCAGATTTCACCAAAACAACATGGCCGGCACAGGTCGCTAAATGCTACCCGCACCATAAATCACATCTAGCAATTTAATCTAGTGGCGCTAGGTAATTATTTCAATCAGGTGCATTTGGTACCCATCAAGCAAAGCAAAAACAAAACACATGAACGAACACTTTCCTACACAACTGTGGTGAGAACTTTTCACTATTTGTTTTTTGTAAACTAAAATAAGATGAAACACAAAAAACAAATCCCGTTCTTTATCCTTTTGGTTTACAGCATCAGTTGAAGAATTGAAAGAGGCCAGCTTAGACATGTTACAACTTACCCCGAAAAAATGGTACATCTAGCCCCGTCATGAAATTTAACAAAACAACTAAACTTAAGACAAAACGCATAATCGGTACTCTACTTATTTGGTGTGAAAAGGAATACAAGAAATATTTAAAAAAAGTTACAAAACTGCTTATTTTTGGGGCTACCCCTAACACTTCCTCTAAAGTCTTTCAATCAAAAACTATTTAGATACATTGGTTGTTATGGAGAAGATGAACATTTTTAGATTTTAGGGGAAATTGTATTTTGGCTGTTACTTCTAGCGCCGCTCTCCCCTACCGAAGATTCAAAGATGTATGTATATTGAAAGTTGATTTGGATGTCTTTATTGTCATGGCCGACTTATATAGGTTTTATGTGTATCTAGCTTTAGGTAGAGACTGTTAGGGTAAACCAAAAGACAGTAGGTTTGCATTTGTATTTTGCAATGCTTTTATAGTTTCACACCTGAACATAGGAGTAAATAACAATTGGAACTTAAATTTCCCAAAAGAAAATCCTTCAGATTGCAAAGACTTGAATAATTTATTTTTTCCATCCATGATACAAGAATATGCAATCTAAATTTGTCTCTGGAACGAAGAACCACCAACACTTAAACCCCGTTCATTCACACAGAATTACCAAATAAATTGACTTTCACTGGCAACAGAAAACCTATAAAACGCGACGAAAGTTATATACCCTTTCGGATTGATCATCCTAACTGCTACCCATCATAAACACATTTTTCAAAGCCAACTTATGTATATCCTCTTTTGTATCCTTTGGCAAGCTCTCTATGCCCAGGTAAACCTTAATGTAATTGCAGAAAAAGGTTGCAGTGCGCCCGAGGAATATATTTTGTTTTTCCCAACGAGAGACACCACCCAAATCTACCCCATGCCAAAGTCATTGAGTTCAGCATTTCCATTCGTCACCAATAATTGAAAACAAAACAAAGAACACAAAATGACCAAAAACTCTTGGGCAAAAATAAAACTGGGAATTCCGATCACAGGGCGTAAATGTTTAACGGACAAGCGTCTGTGTCTCCATTGCATGGGATAGGCTCTTATAAATATTTCATACATGTTGACTTGGAACCAAAAGTTTAAATTAATTTTGGCTAGGTTCCAGGTTGAATTATGCATCGAAACTGCACATGTAACCCGATGCGCCTGTATTTATCGTCATCATCGTCCTTTCTAAGGGAAATTCCGAATGTGTGCATCAATGTGCCATTTTATTTCATTTGTAGTTCCATATCCCATCCTATCAGTCCTTGCAGCGGTAAAAGTTAAATCACTATTGCAACACTAAAAAAAAAAAAAGTAGGTATCTACTTTTTTTCTGGCCGAATTCACCCACAAGGAGGATCTCTACCATCTCTTTTTTTAAAAATGGGGGCCGCCAAATTGATGTAATGCCTGGTCTTGGTTTGCATCCTGTTTGGCAAGGCTTCGATAAAAATTATTTTTTTTTATCTCATGTTTTCTGGTCCCTCATGTCGTATTTTTAGGGGAAAGTCATGGCAGGATCAGAGCTACATCTCCGATAGCTATCCTGTAATTTTTTTTTACTCCGTCCGCCATATTTGCAAGTCTGAAACGAAGACAAAAACAAAGCGATGTAGAATAACGAGTAATGAAAAACATGTCAAACAATATTTGAATTGGAAAAGCATTTCTTTGCTGGCCCTACTATACAGATTATGCTTGTTAAGGGGTGGTTTTTGGGATAGAATAAAAATTACACTGTTAGTGGGATTAGTGGTTGGCAAAAGATTTGGCAACGAACATGGTTGTTAAGCGAAAGGATTTGTGGAAGATCTGATTGAATGAATGATTTTGATTGAGGACAAAAATAAAATGCATGACTTTGATGGGGTATGGGCAAGACTTTCATATGGTTTTAGGGATTAGATACGAGTATACTTAAGGGCATAAGCAATCGTATTTAAGAGAAAATCAGTGCCATGTTGCATGTTTACTGTTTAGACCAACAAACATTAGAAACTAAAAAAGCTAAACTATAGCCCAAATTTTTTTTTTCATTTGGTTCTTTGTTATATATGTGTATGTACATCAAAACAGAGCTACAATTATCATTCTAAATTACAAGCAAAGAGCTTATTCAGTGGATTTCATTAAGGAGCTTTTGGGATTTGAAGTTTTTGAGAACAAATTTTATGAAGTTGAGTATCATGAGTGTTGCCAATTTATAATGTAAACTAGGGAAACCCTGTGAGAACTTTAAAAGGCGACACATTTATGCAAGTTAATGAAACCAGAGTGAGAGGCCAGCGTCCTATCTTCCCTGTACTGACAATTTTTGTTGAACAGAGTATAATATTACCCAATCGCTTAAATGCGACCAAACAAAACTTACACATAAAAAGAACATGAACAAAGATTGAGAATAAAGAGATATAAAAAACCATACATTCGCTTTGTGAAAATTTTCCTATGGGAAACAGACCAGATTCCTGTAACCGATTTACACCTACCTTAACTGCAGCATGGAGAGAGAGACTGTCTGTACCTTTAAAACAAATAAATATTTATTTAAATATTCTGCTTATTAGTCCGTTAAGAAGGAAAGGAAAGAATTTATGTTCACGGTTTGATATCACAGGTTATTTTGAGACTGACAGATCGTCTTTTGGTTTAACGTGAGTACCTGCCGATTACCGGCTCTACCCCACGGAAGGCCTACCTCCATCGGAGTCAGATTGGATCCCGACCATTAACCCCAACATAGCCGAAGCTATCTCGGTCGCCAAGTTGTTACATGTTGCAGGCATGAACACAACTCTTGCTTAGGAGGCGAGTTCTATCTAACACCTCTTGAATCTAGGCACGCCTGAAAACCATATGTCTCATTCGGAATAAACCAAGCCACCACGATACTCCAACTAGGGGGCCTACCTCATAGATAGTCTGAGAAAAAGAGCACCTCACTATCCGAAGACAGAATAGGAGAGCCAAAAGACGTACGCTATAGCCCTCAGACTCCTGGGCACTATCTCCCGTGGAACCAGAATATAGCTTCCGGTAAAGCTTTGCCACCATTATGGTCACTTACATAGAGTTCCTGCAAAACTAGGAGCCTGTCAACCCTAGATATACACACACCCAGCTATAGTCGAGGTAGAAACCACAACAAAGAATGTGCACCCCGCTGGTGAGTTGTTACACACTCCTTAGCGGATTCCCACCTTAAGGACACCGTCCAGACTATTTCTATCAAGTATGTTCAGTTACTATTACAGTAACCTATCCACAGGCACCGCGAGAAGGTCGATAGGGACCGGGAATGATAGCTTTGTGCGTATCGGCCCACCGATAAATCTATGGACGAACCCATCAGAACATCAAACCAGTATTACCGCTTCAGCACCCATTACACGTTAGTGCATGGATAGTGCATCCGCAGCAACACCGGTAGAGTTCAACAGAGCTCGGGACAAGCCTTAAACTTCTCAAGGACGCCATCACCCCACCTGCATTTTGACACTGACAGCTGTTTCCCGCTCGAAATCTCCTATTCCTATCACACCTGCGCAGAACGAAAAGAATTTTTGTGTCGAAATGAAGCACCCACCGCGCCTGCTGTACGCAAGTTTGTGCAAAAAGTTCGTGAGACTGCTATGCTAGTCGACAACAGTAATGGTCCCGTCGTCGTACGATGAGAGTGTGAGACTCAACTCACGAACATCAACTCGCCATCGATCTCAATAGCTCAACATTTCACGCACTAGCCTGAGGAGAATTCTACACAAAGATCTCAGAATATTCGCTTACAAGGTCCAATTGACTCAGCAATTGAAGGCACACGACGATCCACTTCGTTAGCCACTTGAACGACATTGTGTTCCATAATTAATGGAAATGTTGGTTCTTACTATAATAAAGCTAATAAATGGAAAAAATTTAATTTTGTTCATTTTATTGCATTTTTAAAAAGAAACTTGTATTTGGCATACCCTGTATAGGCAATTATACTCAGTTAGGCAATTAATGTAATGGGTCAACTAGATTTACAGCTTTTGAATTTGGCTGTGCATCATCATGGCCACAACAACAACCCAAAATAGCTAAAGTACTTGGAATCTGGAATTACTAAGATTGCAAGTATAACTTAAAATAAAATGCACGACTGGATCGCACGAACTTGCTCTTATGTAAAAGTACTTTGGAATTTAAAATACATTTTATAAATATAAAACATGAATTTAAAATGAAATTGCCGTCTGATTTCTAGAAAAGTATGAATTTATGCAAACAAACTTTAAAAAATCGTTTTATTATTAAACAAATAAATTTTTTATATAAGAAAATTCTTTAAAATTTTTCAAGAAAAAAATGTGGGATGCGAATTTTAAGTATTTAATAATATTGATTTTTGGAAATAATTTCAAAAAATAATCGTTCATAGGTTTTGAAGATATTGATTTTTCAAAAAAAAATTTTTTTTTCAAAAAAACCCAACAAATAATTTTTCGAATATTTTTATATACAATATTATTTTAAACATATGGGGACTCCTGCTGAAAATGTTTGGTTAAAATCGTTAGAGCCGTTAATGAGAAAATCGAAAATCAAAAAAACGGTTCTATGACAGGTACCGTTAATAACATTTTGCCCCAAATTTTTTTTTTACCAAAACGTAGTCCATGTCCATAATATCACACCTAATTTTTTTTATCCAAATCGTTAGAGCCGTTTTCGATATAAATAAGATTTTTCATTACGGGTGTATGGGGGGTACCGTTAGTTTTAGAGCTAAAAAAAAAATTTCAATTTCCCCTCTAGGGAATCACCGAAAACCCATAACTACCGAGTTTGAAGAAAATAGGTCCAGTGGCTTAGGCTCTAGATCGAGGTACAGACAGACAGACAGACAGACGGAATTGCCGGACCCACTTTATTCGTCTTCGCTATCATCGTAATGTCAACTTTGATCAAAATCTCGAGTTCGATTTTTTTTCCAAATGCATAACTTGCCCTATAGTACCTATATCGCAAGTAAAAAATAATGAAATATTGACAGCTGTCACTTTGGTTTTGACAGAACTTTATACTTAAAGTATGCAAATGTTTTCCGAATGCAGCTATGCATTAACCCAAAGTTTTTGAAAATCTATACAAAAAGAGTCTAGAATAGTTTTTAAGATAGCTTGTGAAGTATTAAGTTTGTAAAAAACTGTATGGATTCAAAATAATGTTTTGGATTTTATTTCACTCTCATTACTGTCAAGCCGGAGGACTGGATTCGCTCTTCAGCCAGTGCTATCTAAAAATTAAAAAAAAAAAATTTCAGAGGTAGTTTTTCTTTGGAGAAGTGACTATGTAATTCTAAAAAAAAAATTTATTTTCAAAATTTTTAAGGTCTCTTCTATTCCGCTCGATAACAGACACACATAAATGATTGAGAATTCTAAGAGCTGTTGGTCGTTCTATAAAATTCATATATTTCGTAACTACTTAAGCATCATTGTATTTATCTAGTTTTGCGAATAATTCAGAAATTTTTGGGAGAAGCAATCCGATTTTCTGAGTCCAACTAATTTAAATGTAGACTTCTTCTTTTGAGAAAATCGAAAAAAGAGCAAAAAAACAATTGATACGGTTTTCTGGATTTTTTTTTTTCAAACATAAGCTAGGTTGTACTTGAAGAAATTTTTTGAATTATTTTACTTAAATATGTGGAACCATTTTATAGAAAAAATATTTTCTAAAATTGAATGGCAGCTACAATTATTTCTGATCTTTAAAAAAGAAGTAAAATGTATATCAGGGAAAAAAAATTAAAAATGCTATCTACTAAGTTTTATGACAATCGGGTGAGCTAATTAAGGTGTAGTCAAACAGACAGACAGAATTGCGAGATTCACATTGATAGTCTTCCCTATAATAGTAATGTAAAGTTTCACCAAAATCTCCAGTTCGTTTTTTTCTTAAATGGCTATATTGAACTATTAGATAGAACTGGTTCGTGTCGCCTGAGGACTAAAAGGAGTTGAACAAAAAAAACTTTAAAAAATTTACTTTAATAAAATGATTTTCTCAAAATGATCCATTAAGCATAAATTCCTTCATTCCTTCCCTTCCGTTTTTCATTCTATTTTCAGTTTCATTATTTCTCGTAAGACACCTTAAGTAATCTGCTTATTAATTTAATCACTGCAAATATTCGAGTACCTAGAACGTAGACCTTGTTAGATATCCTGTAATTTTTATGTTGCCGACAGAAAGCTTAACAATTATTGCAAAAGTAGTTCACTATTGTTCAGCTAAACAGAGGACGATGATGGGTTTAAATAAAGTACAACTATACAGAGACTAAATAAGCGGATCTTGTAGTCCTTAATAAAATTCAAAAGTAATTAAATAATTAGCAGTTTCATTACCTTCTCGTCCTGAAAATAGAGTGTTAATACCTTTTCTCTAATGCAAACCCCTTTTGTCTTCATGGTCCTCAAAATGCCCTATGTATACCTACCATCAATCGAGCGAGAGCCCTACTCTTTTCCAAGAATATAGGCAAATTAGTCTTGAACCCTCTATTGCTATTCTATTGTGCCACCATCACCAACCTCCTCATAGATCCAGCATAGAAAACTAATTAAGAATTGGATGAAGGAATTGCAATGGCTAAAGGAAAGAAATTAAGAGAACACAAATAAAAAAGAAAATATTATATTTGAATGCAAGATGCTTTGCACTATCGGAGTGGATTAGGTACGAGTATATAGGTTGCATCTGCATCCTGGAATTAGGTTCATGCACCTTCCAACTCAAGTAATTAATTTCCCAACAAACCATGCCATTAAGCATGGTGAAGTACAGTGGTTAAAATCCGCTCAAAAGATAACATAAATTTCAGAGAAAGCAAAGCTTAAGATAAAAGTATTTATGTTTAAGACTGGTAAATTTCGCAATAAAATCCACGCAGAGAGAGGGGGTTTATACTTCGCACACTTTCGACTCTAGAAAGCAGGGGCCAAATTACCGCATCAGTTATCGAGTAACACGTGACTGAGTTAGGTGAGTTTGGCATTACCGCTTACGTTATCGAGCAATAAATTGCTCCAATTTGACATTTTCATTCGATCACTGATGGGACTCACTCACTCGTCACTGAAGCGGTAATTCGGCCCCAGATACATAAAAATTAGCCATGTCTGAAATAATAAGTTTCAAGTAAGCCGAAGTTTCATAGTACCCCTTGGCATAATGATTTCTGCTTTGGACACTGACATGCAGAGGGTCTTGGGTATGATTCTTAGCCTCTTCGAAAGAGTTTTTCAGAAGTGTACTACCTGTTTTTTTTTTTTTTTTTTTTTTTTTTATAATCTACTCACGCTCAAGGGATTATGATTACCCTTTAAATGTTTCAACACAGCGTGGGCATGAAGTTACAGAAGAGAAAGAAGGATAGGAAAGATGTGTGGCACGATGTTCTGAGACTGAATGTGGTTGTCTCAGATTTTTTTTTATCTCCAGGGATGGCGGCTGAACTAAAGCGGAGAATTGCCGTGTCTTATTTCTATGTCCCTTATAATTCGCATTATTTTATTCGTTTTTCATCCTTGTTGGGCATACTAGTTTAACTCAATCACATGTTGTTAGTGTTATGCCTGAACAACATGTTATGAGTAAACCAGCAACCCATTGATGACAATTTATAGAAGGTTTTAATGGAATTAAAGACGACATAGACGACGGCAGGGATCGAACCTGTGATATTGAGGTTGACAGGCGAGCACACAACCATCGCGCCACGGCCATCCCCTACGAGGAATTGATAAATCCTCCAAGAGTATTTCTTGTTATTAGCCATTCGGAATCGGCAGAACTGCTAATGAACGGTCGCCTCCATTTCTGCAAAGTCGCACACAGAAATGGTTGAGAGTTGTAAGTCATTAGGTTTAGGGTCTCTACGGGCCGGGCACCCCTCAAGTAAAATAGCTATTTTTGTCATTTAGTTTACAAACATATTATTATGTCAAAAAAAATAGTTCTAAACGGAAATGAATTAAACGAAAATTGCATATTGACAAGACTCTCACTAATCAACTGATGAGATCAAGAGAGAACGCCGGGATGAATCGCCAATTTTTGTGGACTAAAGGACAAAAAAGCTATTTTAAGTCCAATCAAATAAAGCAGAAATAGCATCTTTGACTCTTAATTAGGTAGGAAGAGATGAAAACCACTGGCAGTGTAGCCCAATTAGTGCTAAAGTGCACCATTTTGATATAGCTTGTTTGAGTTTTAAAAGGAGAGTTGTGGTCATATTCCGAAGGAGTCGTCTAGTTTTGAGTTCAAAAATGGATGTAGTAGGTTTTGATGCGTCTTATTGTTGTGGTATAGCAAGTGTTTGCTTTAGCACAATCATCAGGAATTTGATCACTTAGTCAACCTGCATTTGCAAACTAAACTACGCAAATTGTTGACTGGCGCTGAACCGATAATTAATCTGATTGAGTGTTCATCCGACCACTGTGCACCCTAAGCATGAGGGCACGATACAGAAGTAATTGAAGTTCGTCTTGCAGCCATTTCGTTGTGTTGGGAAAAGTGATCAATGCCTTGATACTCATTCCGTAAAGTTCGTCAATGTTGTCAAAAAATGTCCTTCCGAATGACTGTGTTTAAATTTCGGCCAGAGCAGGTCATTTTCAGAGGAAATGCAAGACTGTTACTTTTTTCCGCCCCGCTGGCGCTGGCGCTGGTCCCCACAGCTACATTCGACACTGAGTGTTATGGTGAATGCTTCGATGCATGTTCTTCTATTGGTTAGTGTCCACTCCCGGTAGCAACGATCCTGGTTATGTCTGGCCTGGCTCACATCAAGTGTTGGGGACTTACTATAGTTGCATCAAATCTTTCTAGATAATTTGCATTTAGTTAAACTGTTCCATCTGCAGTTTGATTCGTTAAAAAAGATTGAGAGAATATTGCCCTCCATAAGTCCGAGCAGAGTGTTGAATCTTTCCACAAGTGACCCATGAAGGGCTGTTCCTTGGCTGCCCAGCTTCTCTGATCGTTCATTCTCATCAATACCGCTATTACCAGCAACACAGAAAATAGTGACCCTGACGTCACTGCTGAACCAATTTGAAGGATGATATACTACAGTTAATAGCTTTAACAGCTGACTGAATATTTTTTATTATAGCTGTATTTCGGTTCTGGTTGGGATCTTTTTTTGAAAAAGACTAAGAGCCCACAGCAATTTTTGGGTGTGGTTGATAACAAAAAATAATTAGCATAATTAGATAGGCCTTTAGTAATTATTTACAAATGTGAACGTCTTGCATGCTCTAGTGGGAGCAATAGTGCATAAGAGTGCATCAGATATGCAGTTCTTTCAAAAGTCTAAAAAATTGTGATACAAAATTTGCCATAACTTCAAAATGAAAAGCAAAGTGCCCTGATTACAAATCTCGAGGTCCAAGTCGTTTTAAAGGCGCTCTTCTTCGTGCAAGAAGTACACTATTCTTATCGCGTCTTGCAGTATTTCATATTGAAAAATGACACCACCGATAATAACTCGATTTAAAGAGTAAGGATTGAGTAAGTTTCCACTTAAAAGCTTTTGGATGAACAGACAGTTACTCGAAGTTTCAGTTCAACAAACTGAGCCTAAATTAACTTCAAACGTTCTACATAGGGCAGTTAATTATTCCCTTTAGACTGTTTACTAAGAGTAGTGGGTTGAACCAACCAAGAAAGCCTGCCGGAGGCAACACAAATAAATCTACGTAAAATATTTTTGATGAGAAGGTAGGTGAGAAAAGAAGTGAACTGAACAGACTTGGAGTCGAGGAGGGACATAAATAATGTGAGATTAATATTACTTATAGCGTAATATTGATATCTAGGAAGTCGTTGTTGTCGGTTTGATGAAATAAATTCGTAAAAATGTTCTCACATAACAGACGAGGTATTAGCTCTACAAAACTCTAATATGTACAAGAGTGGGTCAATAATTCTCGGAAAATTATAAAAGGTGAAGTCTCAAATCCATCATTTTGTTTGTCAAGAAGCATATTTCAAAAGATTGTACTCAAATATTCAGACAGATCTGTCTAAGAGTTTTGTTTAGCAGCCATTTTATGTACGAGTAGATGCCTAAGAGCATTTTCATTAAAAGAATGGAAGAAACTTAATTTCGAGTGTTCATTAAACATTATTTTCTACGAGAAAAAATCGCAAACTGAAGAAAAGCTTGACAATTATAATTGGGACTCTTGAGAATCGAATGGAACCAATAACCACTGATTTACTCAACGTTCTGGTCGCCAAATGAAGTCACCACAATAAAAATGTTTGACAAAATTCAGGGTTTCATAATATACGATCGGCGAGGTAATATGCGCGAGCTTGAAGAGGCCATTTGCTTATCACATGGATCAATTATTTCGATTTTACATACATAAATATTTGGACATTTAAAAGCTTTCCACAGGGTGGGTGCGGCGGCGTTTGATGACAATCGCCAATAAACGCAATCATTTGACAGCATGGATTCACCGCTATACATCACGAACAGTCGAAAAAGCGAGCTTCTTCGTGTGAATAAAAGCCGAAGAAGGTCAATGTGAGTTTGTCAGGAAACAAATTAATGACGACTGTTTTTCGGGTAAAATTCTCCCCGATTTCATTGAAAAGACTAACACAATCACTGGCGCATATTAGGCAAAGCTGCTGAATCGAATTCCTTCTCAGCAGGAGAACGCAATATGGCACAAGTCCGCAATCGCAATGGATAAATTGCATTAGTTAGTACACGAACACCTTTCTCATCCAGCATAATATCCCAGATATAGCCCCATGCTACTATTTCTCGTTTCCAAACATAAAGAAAGGTTTCGAAGCTAAGATATTTGGGTCAATCGAAGAGGTCTTCGTTAAAACAAACTCTTATTTTGTGGGGCTTAAGAAAAAGTATTATTTTGAGGGCATCAAAAAATTGGTAGAATATTGGATATCGAGCTAAAAGGAGACAATGTTTTGAAATAAAATGTTTCTTATAGAACGTAACAGGGACTTATTGGCCCTTCCTCGTACTATCAGTTTCTCTTTGTGGAGGTGCAGAGTGTTGGACTATAAACAGAAAGGGAGAGATGATATCGGACTATTTTAAAAGAATCTTTCGAAGGTTATTAGGTCTGGTCTGCTAGAATGACGAATAAAGAAGAAAATACAATCCCGAATTCTATAGGCTGTAGCACGATGTGGATAAAATCCAGAAGAAGCGAAAATACGTCAACAACACTGGCTAAGCTGCAATGCTCGAACCAAGAGGGTCTTCGAATCAAAAGCCTCCAGGTTCAAGGCGGCAAAAAAGGCCGAAGCTCCGGTTTAACGACCAAGCCATTTTCGAAGAGCGAGAGAAATTTGAAAATTAAACAGATATCAATTAAAATCTAAAATCAACAAAAATTTCCGTTTAACCCTTGTATCTATAAATTCATATACAAAAGCTTATGTGACTTCAATTTAAAGCCTGTGTCTAGTCTAGACCATTCTTTTTGCGAAAGAAAAGTTCATTCCCCCTTTAAGGTCCATTTAGACCACTGTAATGAGGCATGGCAGTGAACTGGAAGATGAGGCATTCACTTGGTAATCGGTGTTGTTCTGAACGCCCTCTAGCGTCCTTTCTATGCCCTGCAGGAAAAGAGTTATAGTAACGCAGGATCAGGAAAATTAGAATAAAATTTACATTTTCCTGTGTTTTTTTTATTTTTTTTTGGTTCTACACTTTATGTTTGTCCGTTTCGTTTGGGATTTTTCTTGCACGATGAGCATAAGAAATTTTCTTAGATTGGAGACAAACCAGGTTCATCGCGAATCGGAATACGTATTATGTATAGGAGTTTGTTCTTCTTCTTCTTCTTCCTGATGATGAGATCTTTCCTGGTTATCATCCCTCATCACTCACCCTCACCTATCGCAGTATATCCTTCTGTCCTTTAAAACAATGACTTTGCTTCCTTCCTAGTTGTAATTATTCATTCAAAGTAAGACTCTCTTACTCTGATGGCATCGGAATTGGGATGAAAGGCATCGCTTTCCAGAGAATAAGAGACAGAGTGCTAAGCTAATGCTAGATGCAGATGTGATGGTGATGATGAAGGAGGGAAACTTATGAAAATGAAAGGAAACAGAAAGGAATAATTTCCGTTTTCGATTGTTATTGAAATTCACATTTTACATGAATATTCATGAAAACTCATCGAAAGTTCGTGTCTGTTTTTCTAAAAAGAAATTTTACTCTCTTTATTTTTTTTTGTATAGTCAATTTCTTGAAGAGGTTAGATAAAGATAACTCCATTAGTATACCTACCTTTGGATTGTGATTAATAGACTTGAAAATACAGTTAAGTATGGCTTAAAATAATCAAACAGTAACATAATAATGTTTAGTTTAAAAAACTACTCATTTAAGATAAGATATTTGAAGCATGACAACAATCTTTAATTTTTTTATAGATTAGATTGATAATGACTTTATTTTACATAATTTCTAAACGCTTTGTTGCAACAAATCATAAATAAACATGGCCTACGTCGCCGTCTGTCAGAGTGACATTTTTATGATTATGTAAGTAAATTATATGTAAGTTTATTTTTTTATAATTAACGCGCACTCAAGGGATTATGACTACCAGGGTACGGACTTTACTTCGATCGAAGTAGATCTACTTCGATTTTGAGAAAAAAGCTTAATATACTTCCCTACTTCTTTTTTTTTTATGATCTACTTCTCTTTGAAATTCTTAACCAAAATATTTAAAGACATCGCTGATCACTCTGTATTACATAAAAAAACAAGTTTAAAAATCGATTTTAGGTAAGCACCGTGGAAAATTTAATGTTTTCGAGATCACTTACAGAAAAACGTAAAGATATTTATGAACCACCTATTGATAAAATTCATACAAAAATACAAGTTCGTTGATGGAAAGTTTAGGTACTTTAAAATAGTTATATTTAATATCTATTTTTTACAAGTCTGTAGTCTGAATTTACTTTTATATATGTATTAGGTATGTTTATAACTATAATTTAATTTCCTAAAACTACTTCGAAAATTTTGGTTCTACTTCATTTTTTTTCTGTATTTACTTCGAAAATTTAAAACCTAAGTCCGAACCCTGATGACTACTCTTTAAATGTTGGTTTAACACAGTGCGAGCATTTAGGAAACAGTGGGAGGATTGATTAGGAGAAACCGATGTACATTCGTCTTAAATGTCTGGACATTGAAATGGGGAGGAAGAACAGAGTCGGTTAAGGAATTCCACATTCTAATCGTACGACAAAAGAAAGAATCTCTAAACTTAACTGTACGTCCAAAGTTTGGCTCAAGGGTGTATTGATGAGCATTGCCTGCTGCACGAGTATTACGTTGTTTTTTTTGGGGGGGGGGGGGGGGGGGGGGTTAATGCAAATCGCTATTTCAATAGAACATTGTTTAAAGAAGCAACTATAAAACAGTGATAGACAAGAGAAATTCCGCCGATGTTCCAACGAAAAAATTGTTTCGGAAATTACTGTGTCACCCATCAGCCTTAAAGCTCTATTCTGGATGCTGTCTTGTAAGTGCAAAGATGTTTTTGATGCACAGGACCAAATATGAGAATCTTATTCTAGTTTAGGACGCATATAAGCCTCATAAATTGTGGCCAGATCAGAGGGGGAGAAAAAGATTTTACATCGTCTTAGGAAACCTAAGCATTTGGCTTCATTTTTAGCAATATTCAATATGTGGTCATTCCACAAAAGGTGGTCAGTAATACATATACCAAGAATTGATAGCTTTTCAGTGGGTTGGGGTCAAAATTCTGCCGGGGTCAAAATTCTTTTGTCAAAATTCTGCTTTCAAAATTCTGCTTTTCAGAATTCTGTTTTTCAAAATTCTGCTTTTCAAAATTCTGTTTTTCAAAATTCTGTTTTACAAAATTATCCTCTCGCTTGCATAAGCGAGATGTTTAGACGCAATTAATTTTTGCTCTCTTAACTTAGTCAGGGTCTTAGACAATGGTTAGTGTCTTTTCTTATCCCTTCGTGATAGTATTCTTATTAAAAAGCAAAAATGAACGTTTCACTTGTTAAATCTAATAAAGGAAAAGAAAAGCTGTGCGTGGATGGATATATGTACATATGTTTTATTTTGAAAAGTTAAATAAATGTAAAAACTATAATTGGGCATGCTCAAATAGAATTAAAGATAAATGCAAAGGACGAGTAGTGACTAAATTAAATTGTGATGTACATGTAATTGTAAGGCAAACTGGTCAACATAACCATGAACCACGTGCTACTGAAAAACAAGTGCAAAGTGCTAACAATAAGCTTAAATCCCTCGCGAAAACAACAATTCTCCCAGCTAGCAACATAGTGCAGGAATCTGTGGTTCAGACACCTGATGATAGCCGATATGCTCTACCTTCCAAAAATGCTCAAAAATTAAAAATAAAAAGGGAAAGAAAAACAATTAATCTAAGAAAGGAGCCAGCTACATTAGAAGATATAGACATTCCACTTAATTTATATGTTTTGGAAGGCGAATTATTTATCTTGTCTGAGAAATGGCTTTTCCGTTAATAAATATACTATTAAAAAAAAAAGCAGAATTAGCAGAATTTTTTTTTTAATATAAATTTCCAGAATTTTGAAAAGCAGAATTTTGTAAAGCAGAATTTTGAAAAGCAGAATTTTGTAAACCAGACAAAAAAAAAACAGAATTTTGAAAAGCAGAATTTTCGTTAAAAAAGCAGAATTCTGAAAAGCAGAATTTTGAAGCCAGAATTTTGACCCGATCCCCTTTTCAGTTTCTACGATACAAGCGCCATTCATGAACAATGGCATAGTGGGAGCTGACAAAAAACAGCTCTGAGTTTTAGAAGTATTAAATTCAACAACGATTTTTAATATCCCATTAAACGATGCTATTTAGATCGGAATTTAATGAGCTCAACATATATTGCCGTTGCAATTCAACATTCAAAGAACAAGGAATTGAAAGAGGAAATGAATATGAAAAGCTGAGGGTGCTGTCATCAGCAAAACAGTTAAGTGGATTAGTAGTTTCGGAAAAAAGATGATTTATAAATATGAGAAAAACATTAGGAGACAAAACAGAGCCCTGGGGGACACCAGAATTTGCTTTACGAACTTCAGATTTGAAACCATTCAAAACAACTTGAATTGAACGGTCAGAAATGTAATTACTAATCCAACGAATAAGAGATACATCAATACCATTTTTGATAAAAGAGCAGGATACCAGACCCTATCGAATGCCTTAGAAAAATATCAAGCACAATGATTTTAATTTCCCCAAAAAGATGTAAGGATTGGTTCCACTTTTCAGTGAGATATGCCATCAAATCACCAGTAGATCTATTACTGCGAAAACCATATTGGCGGTCATTAAAAAGATTATGTTCTTCAAGATATATGTATCTTAAGCTGCTGATTGATCAGTGTTTCCTTGACCATAGACAAGAATTGAAATGAAGCATTAAGATTTTGTAAAATATCTTTTCTTTGTATGTAATTCTTTGGACATCATTAGAATAGCTCTTCAATTATATTTTTCCGGTGCCTTAAGTCCCGTTCTATGTACTTCGCCAGCTGTTTCCAATTTTCACCATTTAAGGTATTTTTCATCTCTACATTGCTCAAGACACTTTTTCCAAATACAGATACTCGGATTTCTGCCAGAATAGGACATCTTCCCAGAAAATGGTATACATTGTCTCTCGCTCTCATGTTGCACAGTCCACATGTATCTGAAAGGTCATTTCTGTACGGAATGAAATTTAATGGGATAACCTCAGCTCTTGCTCTATAATGGTTGGAGATATTTTGAATTTGCAAATGAAGTAGTTCCTGTTCATTAGGTTATGATCGAGTTGGGCATAGATAACTCGTTGTACTGATGACCTTGCCTTTTTTTTTGAAATCCAGCCTTTTTTCAAATTTTGTTCTCAAATCATACTGCCTTGATTAACTCGTACGCCTTGGATTTCCAAGCATCCATGTTATTACTATCAAGGTCTATAGAATAGCTAATATTCTGTCAATCTCTTTTACTGTGCATACCATGAAATTTCTTTTTTTCTACCAGCATACTTATCTTTTCTGGCAATCTTCTGTCCTCCATTTTAAACGTTCTTATGGCATAGTCAACTTGCATTTTTAACGTTGATATGTGTAAAGGAGATAACCTAGTTTCAAGAAGAAGAATATGATTTGATGTTGACTGAGGCAACTTTAAAATTCTTTTTAAGAAGTTTCGTAAGAGTTGCTTGACTTCTTCAAAGTCTATGTGACCCCAACTTTGCACAGGATAGCACATTATGGCTTTTGCTGTTGCCTTAAAAACTTGATACTCTGATGGTGAATCGACATCTTTACTCGACATGATATTTCTCCAGGTTACAATTTTATAGCACTACAGTGAACATTGGAAAACGTGAACCCCCCAAAACGTGAACACTGTAATTTTTACATTGACTGCTCTAAAACGTGAACAAATCGAAAAGCTCTAAAACGTGAACAGAAATTATGTCAACATTTCTACATAAAAATGCACTGAATTAATTTTTTAAAACTTCGGGGGCCCCATAATCTTGACAATGCGTAGTATGAAATATTTAAAAAGGTTTTCGAATGGTGTTCAGATGAAGACTTTGGCCAAAGAGACATAAACGCTTAAGAAAAAGTGTAGTTGTTAAAATGTTGGCAATAATAGAACAGACAAAAATTACAAATTTTGTTAATAACCCGTACAAGTATGTGTAAATATGTTAAAATATTCATAAATCTATACTTCTGCAAGCAAAAAAAAAGAAAAAATGAAAGAAAATATGTTTCATTTTAAGAGCAGTAGTGAGACAATACGGTAGGAATACTATTTTAGTCATAAAATATTACATTCCAAAACATGAACAATCTCAAAAACATGAACACCCTTGGTTTTAATTAGTTCACGTTTTCCAATGTTTACTGTATTTGCTTTTGCGAGTACTCCTGCCATATGTCTTTTTAAATTAAGATTTCTCGAATTGAGAATACCTAGGTAATTGTACTCATTTACTGCCTCTACGGCATGGCTAGCAAATTTCCATTTCTCATGTTGCGGTAAAATTTACCACAACAAGTTTCACCTGCCTTTAATCAATTTTAAGTCTCTTTTTCCGTTGCTGCTCCAAAATACTTATAGAGTTAGTAGATACCTGGTGGCCATCAGCCAGAGACCTGCTCTTAAAGTATTTTGGAAAAGTAACAAAATTAGGTTTCTGAGCTATGTATATGCAAACGAAGTGGAACAGTTGGTTCTAAAATTATAACGAAGACGGGCGGTCTCTTTTCGATGTGCCAGCGGATGAGCTGATGAAGTAATCGAGTCAGGCGGACTCTTACTTAGATCCAAACAATTGCGAATTACAAAGATTTTTATGAAGATCCAAATTAACGTAATTTAATATTTTCTTGTAAGCAAAATGGGTCGTTAACGTGCTTCAAAATTCTTAAAGCGCAATTTTTGTTAGAATAGAAAATCTTTCAGAATTGACAACGAAAGAAAATAACTAGGTAGAGCTCAAAATTTAAAGAATCGTTTTCCTCTCTCACCTCGGTTTTAGTTTTGGAAAGATTGCTTCGCGCTTCGAATTACTCGCGAATAATTAATAGTAACTAGGAGAATGCCTAGTAGAAACTTTTTCTCGATTTTTAATCCTTTTAGATTTTCTCGAAAAAGTTAGTTGAAAGGGGTCTGAACTCGGTCATTTGGATTCGGCAAGTTTTGGAAAGACACCCAACAACTTGTTGAATCATTGAATGTGTGTGTGAGAGTAAAGTTTCGATGAGATTCGACTACGGAGGAACGGAGGTTTTCGAGGAGAGCACGTAGCTTTCCAGGAAGCCGTGATCCCGTGACTGAAGATCTCGAAAACGATTGGCTGGACGTATGAATGTGTGAGAGAATGGAATGGCCGAGGAAGACAATAGGTTTAGCTTGGAAAGGCACTCATTGGAGAACCAGTCAAGCGAAAAGTTGATAATTTTTTTTGAGAAGTCGAGAAGAATTTGAAAGGAGAAAAATCGAAGAAAAGTTTTTGGAAAAAGAAATATAGAGGAATAATTGGAGGACAAGTAGTTATTCGAGGCGGAGAAGAAGTTTTGGAGAAAACGGAAAAATAATCGAGGTGATAGAGGAAAGAGGCGGATAGGAGATCCGTAGACTTGGAAAAAAAGATAAGTAGAGTGTTTCTTTTGTTTGTGAATTCTTAAAGATTTGTTTAAATCAGCTAGTCAGTGTTGAATTTTGTCCCAATTAATTGTGGGATACGGTTTTTTCCTTATTTATTCGCTAACGGCCCAATTGCGTTTTTTTCTCACTTGCGTTTTCTTTGCCTTCGGTTTTGTTCTTTTTACAGTTTTAATTTGTAAAATTTTTTTGTTCATAAAAATCGGAAAAGATCTTGGGTTTTAATCCTACTTGCAAGGTTTCCCAAGCAAAGATCGATATCAATTAAAAACTGTTCAAAACAAATTGCAAATTTCTTTTCTTAATTAATTCAAACAAAATTCTGTGGTTCCGCTCCAAAAGGTTTGTAATTTCCTTTATTTCAAACAAAAAAAATTACTGGCGCCCATTTTCTTTTATTTTCGTTAATTTTAATTTTCATATTCTAGGAACACCCTATTCCTAGTTTCCCTTATCAAAAATAATTTTTGATAACATTTTGATTAATCCAACGCTTAATCAATTTCGCCAATTTTAAATCTCTGAACCCACCCCATCACTGAGCTAGTGAGTGGTAGTACTCTTGATACTGCTTGTTGCTTATCAAACGCACCCATTTCAATTTGACACAAGATAGTATGTCTTGTGTCATCTTCTCGGTTGTTTTCATCGCGGCGCTCGTCGGTTTCGCTTATTTGAGTTTGTATTTGTATATTTCTTAAAATATTTAACTCACTTTGCGTTGTTGTTGAATTTGCAGATTGAAAGTTCTGCCAACATAAAATTAAGTTTATTTCTAATAGTAAAGTATAAATCGCGTTTGATAATTTTGCAACACTCATTTTGACAGTTTTTACCTCCTGCATTGCGAAAGATCATGATTTTTGATATGTCGAAATTTAGTTGGGGTCTCCATGAATCGCAATATTCCGCTAGCCTGTTCAATACAAGCTGAAGACCATGCGGTGTTTCAGCTAGTGCAACAATGTCATCAGCAAACATTAAATGGCTTATCACAAGTGTTTCAGACAGCCTTAATCCTCCGGTCCAAATTTCATTTATATCATCAATGAAGAGGGCAAACAAACGTGGGGTTAAATTACATCCTTGCCTAAGACCAATTTCAACTTCGAATTCCTCCGATATTTTAATTCCTGGTTTTCATAAAGGAGATTATTTTCTTGCATCTTGGAATATCATCCGATCCAATGGCCTTGTCCTTTTTTTTTACTCTTTGAGAGCCGCTTCAACTTCAGCACCCGTAAAAGGGGTATACAGAGTGTTGTTTTGAAGGTTGTGGACCGCAAAATGGCAGGTATTGCTGTAGGTATCTATTATCATTTCACTGAAATAGTCTACCAGTATTTGAAGTTCAATTGGTATCGATCCGTTCCTTGTTACACTTCCGTTTATTTTCCTTGCTGTTTTCAAAAAATCAGATGTATTGCTAGAGTCCGAAATTTTTCAAGCGACTTCAGTGGCATGATTTCGACATTCAACATTGCACATGTACATATTTTATTCTGAAGAAATCATTTTGGGGATTATTTCTTAGCACTTTTAGCCAAACGAAAGTTTTCTTCCGTGCCTCGGACAACTTGCTGTCAAACCATCCTCTTTATAGAAAAATTATGACAAGTTCTTTTAAATCTATCAAACCGAAAGAAAATTCATGGTATAATTTGAGTTATTAAGAGGTTATCAGGGTCGGAGAAATAAGTTTCCGATGTTATAAGGCCAACCCTACTGAGGAAAACCGGAATAAGTTCAAACAAACTAGAAAGACCTTTAGTGATCATATTCGACAGACCAAGTTTTTATATTAGATAGATAACAGCATTTGTCCAGTCTGTCCATAAAAAGATGAATCTTCTTCCCCCCCTAACTACCGTCCAATTGCACTTACGTCCCTTCTTTCCAAGGTCATAGAATCACTGATAAATCATCAGCTCAAGAAATATCTCGAAGATTGAACGCTTCTTAATGACCGGCAATACGGCTTTCGCGGCAATCGTTCCACTGGTGATCTGATGGCATATCTCACCGAAGAGTCGCACAAATCTTTACATCGTTTTGGAGAAAGTAAGATTATTGAACTGGATATTTCAAAAGGATTTGATAGAGTTTGGCATCAAGCTCTCTTATCGAAAATGGAATCTCTTCTTCGTTGGATTAGAAATTATCTTTCAGGCCGCTCAATACAAGTCGTATTGGATGGCCTCAAGTCTGAAATTCATAAAATAAATGCTGGTGTACCCCAGGGCCCCGTTTTGTCTCCGACTCTCTTCCTTATGTTTATCAACGATCTCCTATCTGAAACTTCTAATGCAATGAATTACTTGGCTAAGTACCCTCAGCTTTTCATATTCGTTTGAAGATTCACTTCCTTGTTCTTCGGAAGTGGAACTTGAATGGCAGCGTATGATAAGCTCATTAAAGTCTGATTTTGACAACATTGTCCAATGGGGAATAAAAAACCATGTAGAATCTAATGCTTCAAAAACCCAATGCTGTCTTCTCTCGGTAAAGCAAAATCCTCCCCTTTTGCCGCTATCCATGAGCGGCACTTGCATTGAGGAAACTGAACAACTCTCTATGCTCGGTATGTGCATTAAAGACCATCTTGTGTGGAATAAACACATATTTGACGTTGCCAAAAACGCTGCCAAGTGCTTAGGTTTCCTTTGACGTTGCACGAAATTTGTCACCCCTTCCAATCTGGCTATAATCTATAAGGCTTATATTCGTCCAAATCTCGAGTACAATTCCCATATTTGGGCAGTTGCTCCAATCATACACTTGAGTCTCTTGGAGCTTTAAAAATGATAGGTTATAGAAGTATAACAGAAACATTTGAATCTCTCGAGCACCGTCGCAATGTTTCTTTTCTTTCATAATTCTACCGTTACTTCTATAAACAGTGTTCTAGCGAAATAGCCAGTTGCATTCCTCCCCTTAAACAATTTAACCGCAATACTCGCGCTTTTAGGAATGCTCATCAGTTTACCCTTGAGTCCACCGTCGGACGTACTTGTGAAATACAGATATTCTTTCTTTAGTCGGACTACACGAATGTGGAATGCTCTACCCAGCTCTATTTGTAGGTTCCCTCTATTTCTGGTATCACGCGCACAGGAATGCTGTACATTAGAGGAGAGTCGTAAGTCACTAGGTCTTGTTTCTATACAAACTGTTGCAACACCAAATTAGTATAACCTTTTAATTAAATGTGCAGCAATGATAATATTAAAAAAGTTTTTCCCACTAAGCCAAATATATTTAAGGTCATTGTTTCATAATTTAAGAACTCAACAAAATCTCTCTATGGAACCCCATCTAATTTATTCCTACCTCCCAAGGAAATTTTAGTTACAAGAGAACTTTCTGTTTTAAATAAGGTCGTGAAATTCACTTCTATCTTAGGTGTATGCACGAGTATGTACAGTGTACACATACATATACTTCAACTCTCCAAAAAATCAGCTTACTACTGAAAGCACCTTTAATGTTCTTCTAAAGTTAAAGCGGATGAGCTTAAATAATCTACACTCCGCCTCACCTCGTTTAAAGAAATATGTTCTACCTTAAACACGATATTCCCGATTCGCTAAAGAACAAAGTCACTTATGTACGTTGATACTTTTAAATGCACGTACCATATCTTCATCCAAGACAGTATAGGATCCTTAGTTTCCCTCTACTTTAAGGGTTCTAAGTTTCTAACCAACGCAACGCAACGCTCTGACAATTATAAATTGATAAGGTGCGCTTGCCATAGTTTTCTACATAAAGCATTACTATTAAACTGTTGTTGCAAGAAAAGTTACAAAATATTTATGTATATACCTTAAATCCGAAAAAGACAACCATAACGATAACAATAACAAGGACGAGAAGATACCACAGTTGACTGAAAACATGTGATATCCTGTGAAGGGATCGCACTAGCGACCACTTAATTATCTTTTCCATACAGAACCATACTTCGATATTTGACACTCAATTCCCACAATATGAAATGCATTGCCTTAAGCCAAACATAACGATCAAAATCCAATGCAATGTATTAATTTGCCTTCTACGCCAGGGTAATAAAAGATATACATGAAATAAACATATCCGACTCGTTGTCGATGACCAACCAAGAAAAAACAGTATCATATTTCCCTAATGGCACGAACGGCATAAATATACAAAGTGCATGGTATTATGTGAATGGGTTGATGGTGCGCGATCAACGGTCATTTGTTTAGGTTGACAAAATATGTCAACTAAGCATTGTAGCCGAACGATTTGTGCCACTTAAGATAGCTGGTCGTTCACCCTTAGCCCATACGTACGAATTGTGATGATTTTAATATCGATTATTTGTGAGGTCAAAAATCGAAGTATGGATCGATTCCGATAACCAATTTGTAAGTATAAATAGGAACAATATTTTCAAAATAAATTTGTCTTCGCCTTAGACATCAAAACAGAAGGTCTTTTCTTTTTATTCTTGAGGAGCTTGCGAGCTGAAAGGAAAAAGGGAAAATACTTTGAATACTTTGATTTGTAGGTCAAAACCTCGAGTGCAGTTTTGCCAGAGGTTCGAGCTGAAGCATTCGTTGCTAAGCGATTTGATTCTAGATCTCTAAAGTATTTCGGTAGGACACCCCGACCCTTCACCATCTTTACATGGCGATCTTGCCAGATTCCAGGTTATTAATCAACCATCTTTACATCTGAACTGGCACCATACAAGCTACTGAAAGGAACCTGATACATGAACCTGAACCATCCAAGCTGCTAATTGACCAGGTTAAGGAAACATACCCATTCCAAGAGAAGATCTTTACTGGCTTCATGTCGGATCAACTGGCTTTGGCGGCCGATTACATAAATAAGGCGAATATAATACTCAAGCAGACACCTGTGGTGATAGGGGAGGACAGGAACATTGGTCCAAAACCCTTATCACTAGAAGAATACAGAAGAAGGACTACAAAAAAGATAGCTGTACCGGAATTGCCTCCTAAGAAAGCAAAAACCAGGGGCGGTATACAGGTGAGGAAAAACAACGAGATTCTGGAGCTAAAACGATTGGCTAACATACCGGGCCAACCAACGGAAAGCAAAAACAAGTTCCTGCAACAACTCCGCTGTCTAAAGAGGGAATTTAGAAAGGCAGAGCGCGAAAAGAAAAATAATAAAAAGATTTTCGACAAACTATTTGAAGACACACTCCAGACAGCAAGGCAGGTGTTAGAAGATAAAAGAAAAAATTTATAATGGGTAAAACACAATCTAAGCAGGAAGAGGTTATTATAAACAACAATGGCCAACAAAATAACAAAACGGGGGGAAACATCCACTACGGCTTAGATCTATCGATGATTGCTGCAATATTAGCCATCATAATTATATTTAATTACTTAAAAAAATTGTTAAAGAAAAAATTTGAAAAAAATATACGCAAGCAAATTATAAAAAATAATGTCAAACGAAGAATGTCTGTATAAAATAAAAAAAAAAAAAAAAAAAAATTTTAAAATAAGTAATAATATTAGAAAATTTTACTTTTTGTTAATAGCTTTTGGTCTCAGTTAATATTGGGTTTTTCTTTCATTTTATTTTCGGTTTAATAAATGGACTTCAAACAACTAGAAGAATCTTTAGAAGGACTAAAAAAATGTTATCAGAGTTTAAAAAAATCTCCCAATCGTAAAAGAAAAACTAAAGGAGCAAACTTAAAGCTTAAAGAAATATTAGAACTTTGGAATATTTTCATTGAAAATTTTACAAATATTAATCAGCAAGAATTAAATAACGAGGATCATAAATATTTAACTGCTTTGACATCAAAAGCTAAAGAATATAAACAATTGTCCGAAGAAATAGTTAAAAATAATATACGAGAAATTGAGGTAGGAGAATTAGAATCAGAAGAAGAAGAACAGGAACAGGAAAATAAAACAAAAACAATATTAACAATGGCCGAATTTGATTTCAGTAAGGCACAAAAATTGCCTATACTAACCTGCGAAGAGAACAACAAACGCAGCGAAAACATTAGGGATTTTCTAAATAGTGTTGAATTCTACCATGACCTCCTACAGACAAATTCACAGCCTATACTAATAAAATTTTTGTTGAAGTGTAAAGTTCAAGGTAGGGCGTTAACTGAATTAGGAGCCGCCAAGATCGAAACTTTTGAACAATTAAAAATACATCTAATTTCCAAATGTGGAGACAAGGATACAATAGAAAGTATTCAGTCCAAATTAGATAGATCGCGTCAAAGAAATAGACCAATGCGAGAATTTGTCTCAGAAATAGAACAATTGATAGCAAAAATGACTGAATTAGAAATCAATATGCAAGGGGAGGAAGCTCGAGAACCACTTACCATAGCAAATGAACATAGGGAATTAGCTTTTCTCAAACAAGGAGTTAATGATAGGTATAAAATAATTCTTGATAGTGCGAGACATACAAAAATGCAAGATGCCATAAGCCATTTGTTAGAGCTAGCTCCGAGTACTGAAACCATAACGGAAACTGTCAGGTATGCTAACAACTCCAATTATTACCAACTCCGGAACCGAAACCAAAATTTTTATAATTCCAGTAGATCGGGAAATAATAATAATAACTATTCCAACCAAAATATGTCGAGACAAAATTATTTTCGTAATAATAACTACTCTCACAATTTCACAAGACATAATAATTCTAGTAGCAATAATTATAATCAAGCATTGTCTCAATCACATCATAGAAATCCGTCACTACAAACTAATAACCACCGTTTTAACACAAACAGAAACCAGACGAATAACAATAGAAGTATACAAAATAATAATAGTAGTAATTTTAATACGAGGGCAAATTTTTACCGAAATGATACATACCAAAACCGAAACCCCGGTAGAAGTAACCCAGCTAACAATAGTAACAATAATGGCCACAGAGTATTAGCATTGGGAAACGAGCAACCCACCGAGGGGGAAGCCGACCCATCGGGGGGGAATTAACTACTCCACCAATGCCAACTGCCATTTGCACTGCTGGAATATCAAACGGCATTTACGTTCAGTTAAAACTGGACTACGATCAACACATAAAATTTTTAGTAGACACAGGAGCTTCAATTTGTGTAATAAAATTAAGTTCAGTAAATACTCCCATTTTCAAAAATAAAAGCACAAAAATTCTAGGCATTTCAGGAGATTCAGAAACAATAGGAACATGTAATATTCAAATCCATTTAGAAAATCTTATAATTCCATACGAATGTCACGTAGTACCCGATAATTTCCCAATTCCAGTCGAAGGTATTATTGGAGCAAACTTTCTATTAGAGTTTAGCGCCGTACTTGACTTAGAGAAATTTCTGTTAAAAATCAAAAAAGGAAGTACCACTATTCATCTGCCCATACATTCCCAAGAAAACATAAATACCATCTCAATAGCCCCAAGATGCGAAGCAACCTATTGGCTTAACACGAAACACACCGAAGCTCGAGTATTTTACCCGCAACAGTTATGCGAAAACGTCTTTATGGCAGGATCACTATCCACTGCCATAAATGGGAAAATACCAATAAAAATTTTGAATGCACGGGATACAGCAGTAACTCTCAAATGGGCCGAACCATTGTCCTCACCAGCCTCGGAACACTACATTTTACGTTACAACCAGACAGACAAATCAATAAGCGCTCGAGTTCAAAAGATATTAAACGAAATAAGTTTTGAAACCTTAAATAGTGAGGAAAAAGCAGAAATTAGTGCAATATGTTCCAAATACCAAGACATCTTTCACGTGGATGGTGACAAACTCACGTATACACATATTGGCAAAGCAGATATCTCGCTCAAAAAGGATGCGTCACCAAAATATTCTAAGCCTTATCGCCTCCCACACACGCAGAAGCAAGACATAAAGGAAGAAATACAAAAGATGTTGGAAAATGACATTATAGAACCATCTATTTCCCCTTGGAACTCTCCAATACTCATAGTACCTAAAAAGAAAGACCCTGTTACCGGTCTACAGAAATTCCGCATGGTGATAGACTATCGTCAAGTGAACGACAGAATTGAAGATGATAAATTTCCACTACCAAACATAACCGACATCTATGACATGGTAGGAGGAGCAACTTACTTTTCATGTATAGATTTAAGCCAGGGATACTACCAAATGGAGTTGGATCCGAATAGCAGGCCAATCACGGCATTCTCAACAGAAGATGGTCACTACCAGTTAAAACGACTACCCATGGGCTTAAAGATCTCACCCAGTAAGTTTTCAAGAATGATGTCCATAGCGATGTCCGGACTAACATATTCAAGATGTTTTGTCTACCTTGATGATCTTATAGTTTTTGGTAGAAGTTTAATGGATCACAATAAAAACTTGATCCAAGTGTTTGAACGTCTGAGAGAAGTAAATTTGAAAATACACCCTGGGAAATGCTCTTTCTTGAGAAAGGAAGTGTTATACCTGGGACACGTTATCTCTGACAAGGGTATCCTTCCCGATCCCGTTAAATCTTCGGCCATGACAAATTACCCAACACCCACCAACGCCGATGAAGTAAGAAGATTTGTCGCATTCGCCAATTACTATCGTAAATTTATCCCTAATTTCGCTACCATTTCCATCCCACTAAACCGATTGCTGAAGAAAGACGTCGAATTTTATTTCAATAAAGATTGCGAAAAATCTTTTGAGTTGCTTAAAGAAATCCTTACAAGTCCTAAAATTCTACAATTTCCGAATTTTAACAAAGAATTCATCCTACGAACAGATGCTTCAGGTTTCGCTCTAGGAGCTGTCTTATCCAATTTTGATGACAAACCAATTGCCTATGCAAGCAAAACTCTGAATAAGGCAGAGAAAAACTATAGTACAATTGAGAAAGAATTACTTGCTATCGTTTGGGCAGTTAAACACTATCGACCTTACCTTTTCGGAAGGAAGTTTAAAATTTTAACAGACCACAGGCCTTTAGTGTATTTGTTTTCTCTTAAGGAACCTAGTAGCAGACTAATAAAATTTAGATTACTACTAGAAGAATACAATTTCTACATAGAATATTCTCCGGGTAAGAATAATTGTACAGCCGACGCCCTTAGCCGTATAAAAATAGACTCAGAGGATTTAAAGCAATTATGCATTTGTGTTGTAACGAGAGCTCAGTCAAAAACGGAAAATCATATACAAAAACAAGTTAACGTAGAGACCACGAAAACCGACGAACAACGCATAACTGAACTTTTAAAATTACCAGAAAATGGACTCAAAATAATAGAGTTGAAGATTGTTGACAACTTCGAGGAAGATTTAGTTAGTTTCAAGGATACAGACATAATTATTGGCCCAAACAAGGTTTTGGCGTATATCCCAGAAGGGAATTGTTTACTCCTAAAAAAGTCCAAGGACAGCACTATAACCCAATCGACAATATTTGGCAAAATATTGTCGAGGGATGTGCAGAAACTCTGCGGATCAAATTGTATTAAAAAAATATATATTACTAAAAATGAAATAAAGAAGCTCGCATGCGGCCGCAAACAGAGCAATATTAATGAATTAAAAATGAAATTAGGAGAAATATTTAAAGAAAGTAATATTAAAGTGCACATTATAGATAAAAATATTGAAATAACTGATCCTTGTAAGAAGAAACTAATACTTAATGATTATCACATACTTCCAACCAGCGGACATGCAGGAATAAACCGCATGTTACAAAATATAAAGAAAAAATACTTTTGGACAGGTATGCAAAACGATGTGACGACATTTGTAAAGCATTGTCCAATTTGTCAACGAAACAAATATATTCAACCAAAGAAGCAACCAATGACTATTACATCGACAGCAGAATCAGGTTTCGACAAACTCTTTTTAGACCTAGTAGGACCTTTAGAAGAATCGGAAGACGGATCTAAATATATTCTCACCATTCAAGATGAGTTGACCAAATTTATCGAAGCTATACCACTCCCTAATAAAGAGTCAAGTACCGTAGCTAAAGCTTTAGTAGAGGGTTTTATTCTAAGATACGGAACACCACATACAATAGCATCTGATCAGGGAACTGAATTTATAAACCAGGTTTTCAAGGGTATTTGTAAGCTATTGAGAATAGAACAACTACAATCTACAGCCTACCATCATGAGAGTATAGGAGCTTTAGAAAATTCTCACAAAGTTTTAGGAGCATATCTAAGAAGTTACGTTTCAGAAAAACATACCGATTGGAGCACATGGCTACCTTACTACGTTTTCTGTTATAATACATCAGTACACTCAGAAACCGGATATACACCTTTCGAGCTAATATTCGGAAAACAGTGTAACCTACCATCAAATTTAGTTAAACAGGTAGAACCTGTGTACAACTATGACGATTATGTGATTGATTTAAAACATAAATTACAAATCGCTCATAAAGATGCTCGGGAAAATCTGATAGGCAAAAAGATAGCAAGGAAGAACAGATTTGATCTAGAAGAACGAACAAAAAGCTCAAATTTTGAAATAGGAAGTCTAGTTTTACTTAGAAATGAAAATAGAAAGAAACTTGATCCAATCTACATAGGTCCATATGAAGTTTTGTCTCAAAAAGGTGTGAACTGCGATATAAAATATGAAAACAAGAAAATAACGGTTCATAAAAATAGATTAAAACCGTTTTATATATATTTAACATTGATTTAATGAACTCTGTAAATAAATAAAACACATAACTTGTAAACAATATTGTATAGAATTTATCTCAAAAAAAAGAGGGGAAAGAAAGAGGCGTTTAGTAGTACTAGTACATGTATATATAAATATGCAATCATAACAACAAGTGTAGTTTTGTTGTTATAGGTTTAAATTAAAAATAAAATTAGACGCGCATAGACTTACGATTTACATAACTATTGATAAGAAATTTAAATAAAAACTAAATATTCTGAATGTATAAAGCTAAAAACTATTGATAAGCATTTTAAAATAAAAACTAAATATATGTATAAACGTATATAGCTAAACGTAACTATTCATAAGCAATTTAAAATAAAAACAAAATATCCCGAATGTATAAAGCTAAACGTAAATGTTGAGAAGCAATAACAAAAAAAAAAAATTCATTATCTTTAAAAATTATTGATAAGCTATTTAATATGAAAATATATATGTACACACTGTGCTACGAGTATATCTTTAAAATGTAACTATTTGAAACAATTTAAATTGACGTAGCTATTTTCATAGCTATAGCTATTTTCATATTCCATGTTGATAACTAATTTCAAGAAAATATATATTCACCGTTTAATGTAACAAAAAAAAAAAAAAACACAAAAGAAAAAAAAAATACAGAAATAAAGTATCATATATACATAAGAACAAATGAAATAAAATCCCCATTGTACAAGTGGCGCGTAAAAGAAGAAATCAAGAAGTGTCATGATTTCTCCTTTTTCCCCAGGAAGGGTGGTGTGAAGGGATCGCACTAGCGACCACTTAATTATCTTTTCCATACAGAACCATACTTCGATATTTGACACTCAATTCCCACAATATGAAATGCATTGCCTTAAGCCAAACATAACGATCAAAATCCAATGCAATGTATTAATTTGCCTTCTACGCCAGGGTAATAAAAGATATACATGAAATAAACATATCCGACTCGTTGTCGATGACCAACCAAGAAAAAACAGTATCATATTTCCCTAATGGCACGAACGGCATAAATATACAAAGTGCATGGTATTATGTGAATGGGTTGATGGTGCGCGATCAACGGTCATTTGTTTAGGTTGACAAAATATGTCAACTAAGCATTGTAGCCGAACGATTTGTGCCACTTAAGATAGCTGGTCGTTCACCCTTAGCCCATACGTACGAATTGTGATGATTTTAATATCGATTATTTGTGAGGTCAAAAATCGAAGTATGGATCGATTCCGATAACCAATTTGTAAGTATAAATAGGAACAATATTTTCAAAATAAATTTGTCTTCGCCTTAGACATCAAAACAGAAGGTCTTTTCTTTTTATTCTTGAGGAGCTTGCGAGCTGAAAGGAAAAAGGGAAAATACTTTGAATACTTTGATTTGTAGGTCAAAACCTCGAGTGCAGTTTTGCCAGAGGTTCGAGCTGAAGCATTCGTTGCTAAGCGATTTGATCTCTAAAGTATTTCGGTAGGACACCCCGACCCTTCACCATCTTTACATGGCGATCTTGCCAGATTCCAGGTTATTAATCAACCATCTTTACATCTGAACTGGCACCATACAAGCTACTGAAAGGAACCTGATACATGAACCTGAACCATCCAAGCTGCTAATTGACCAGGTTAAGGAAACATACCCATTCCAAGAGAAGATCTTTACTGGCTTCATGTCGGATCAACTGGCTTTGGCGGCCGATTACATAAATAAGGCGAATATAATACTCAAGCAGACACCTGTGGTGATAGGGGAGGACAGGAACATTGGTCCAAAACCCTTATCACTAGAAGAATACAGAAGAAGGACTACAAAAAAGATAGCTGTACCGGAATTGCCTCCTAAGAAAGCAAAAACCAGGGGCGGTATACAGGTGAGGAAAAACAACGAGATTCTGGAGCTAAAACGATTGGCTAACATACCGGGCCAACCAACGGAAAGCAAAAACAAGTTCCTGCAACAACTCCGCTGTCTAAAGAGGGAATTTAGAAAGGCAGAGCGCGAAAAGAAAAATAATAAAAAGATTTTCGACAAACTATTTGAAGACACACTCCAGACAGCAAGGCAGGTGTTAGAAGATAAAAGAAAAAATTTATAATGGGTAAAACACAATCTAAGCAGGAAGAGGTTATTATAAACAACAATGGCCAACAAAATAACAAAACGGGGGGAAACATCCACTACGGCTTAGATCTATCGATGATTGCTGCAATATTAGCCATCATAATTATATTTAATTACTTAAAAAAATTGTTAAAGAAAAAATTTGAAAAAAATATACGCAAGCAAATTATAAAAAATAATGTCAAACGAAGAATGTCTGTATAAAATAAAAAAAAAAAAAAAAAAAAATTTTAAAATAAGTAATAATATTAGAAAATTTTACTTTTTGTTAATAGCTTTTGGTCTCAGTTAATATTGGGTTTTTCTTTCATTTTATTTTCGGTTTAATAAATGGACTTCAAACAACTAGAAGAATCTTTAGAAGGACTAAAAAAATGTTATCAGAGTTTAAAAAAATCTCCCAATCGTAAAAGAAAAACTAAAGGAGCAAACTTAAAGCTTAAAGAAATATTAGAACTTTGGAATATTTTCATTGAAAATTTTACAAATATTAATCAGCAAGAATTAAATAACGAGGATCATAAATATTTAACTGCTTTGACATCAAAAGCTAAAGAATATAAACAATTGTCCGAAGAAATAGTTAAAAATAATATACGAGAAATTGAGGTAGGAGAATTAGAATCAGAAGAAGAAGAACAGGAACAGGAAAATAAAACAAAAACAATATTAACAATGGCCGAATTTGATTTCAGTAAGGCACAAAAATTGCCTATACTAACCTGCGAAGAGAACAACAAACGCAGCGAAAACATTAGGGATTTTCTAAATAGTGTTGAATTCTACCATGACCTCCTACAGACAAATTCACAGCCTATACTAATAAAATTTTTGTTGAAGTGTAAAGTTCAAGGTAGGGCGTTAACTGAATTAGGAGCCGCCAAGATCGAAACTTTTGAACAATTAAAAATACATCTAATTTCCAAATGTGGAGACAAGGATACAATAGAAAGTATTCAGTCCAAATTAGATAGATCGCGTCAAAGAAATAGACCAATGCGAGAATTTGTCTCAGAAATAGAACAATTGATAGCAAAAATGACTGAATTAGAAATCAATATGCAAGGGGAGGAAGCTCGAGAACCACTTACCATAGCAAATGAACATAGGGGATTAGCTTTTCTCAAACAAGGAGTTAATGATAGGTATAAAATAATTCTTGATAGTGCGAGACATACAAAAATGCAAGATGCCATAAGCCATTTGTTAGAGCTAGCTCCGAGTACTGAAACCATAACGGAAACTGTCAGGTATGCTAACAACTCCAATTATTACCAACTCCGGAACCGAAACCAAAATTTTTATAATTCCAGTAGATCGGGAAATAATAATAATAACTATTCCAACCAAAATATGTCGAGACAAAATTATTTTCGTAATAATAACTACTCTCACAATTTCACAAGACATAATAATTCTAGTAGCAATAATTATAATCAAGCATTGTCTCAATCACATCATAGAAATCCGTCACTACAAACTAATAACCACCGTTTTAACACAAACAGAAACCAGACGAATAACAATAGAAGTATACAAAATAATAATAGTAGTAATTTTAATACGAGGGCAAATTTTTACCGAAATGATACATACCAAAACCGAAACCCCGGTAGAAGTAACCCAGCTAACAATAGTAACAATAATGGCCACAGAGTATTAGCATTGGGAAACGAGCAACCCACCGAGGGGGAAGCCGACCCATCGGGGGGGAATTAACTACTCCACCAATGCCAACTGCCATTTGCACTGCTGGAATATCAAACGGCATTTACGTTCAGTTAAAACTGGACTACGATCAACACATAAAATTTTTAGTAGACACAGGAGCTTCAATTTGTGTAATAAAATTAAGTTCAGTAAATACTCCCATTTTCAAAAATAAAAGCACAAAAATTCTAGGCATTTCAGGAGATTCAGAAACAATAGGAACATGTAATATTCAAATCCATTTAGAAAATCTTATAATTCCATACGAATGTCACGTAGTACCCGATAATTTCCCAATTCCAGTCGAAGGTATTATTGGAGCAAACTTTCTATTAGAGTTTAGCGCCGTACTTGACTTAGAGAAATTTCTGTTAAAAATCAAAAAAGGAAGTACCACTATTCATCTGCCCATACATTCCCAAGAAAACATAAATACCATCTCAATAGCCCCAAGATGCGAAGCAACCTATTGGCTTAACACGAAACACACCGAAGCTCGAGTATTTTACCCGCAACAGTTATGCGAAAACGTCTTTATGGCAGGATCACTATCCACTGCCATAAATGGGAAAATACCAATAAAAATTTTGAATGCACGGGATACAGCAGTAACTCTCAAATGGGCCGAACCATTGTCCTCACCAGCCTCGGAACACTACATTTTACGTTACAACCAGACAGACAAATCAATAAGCGCTCGAGTTCAAAAGATATTAAACGAAATAAGTTTTGAAACCTTAAATAGTGAGGAAAAAGCAGAAATTAGTGCAATATGTTCCAAATACCAAGACATCTTTCACGTGGATGGTGACAAACTCACGTATACACATATTGGCAAAGCAGATATCTCGCTCAAAAAGGATGCGTCACCAAAATATTCTAAGCCTTATCGCCTCCCACACACGCAGAAGCAAGACATAAAGGAAGAAATACAAAAGATGTTGGAAAATGACATTATAGAACCATCTATTTCCCCTTGGAACTCTCCAATACTCATAGTACCTAAAAAGAAAGACCCTGTTACCGGTCTACAGAAATTCCGCATGGTGATAGACTATCGTCAAGTGAACGACAGAATTGAAGATGATAAATTTCCACTACCAAACATAACCGACATCTATGACATGGTAGGAGGAGCAACTTACTTTTCATGTATAGATTTAAGCCAGGGATACTACCAAATGGAGTTGGATCCGAATAGCAGGCCAATCACGGCATTCTCAACAGAAGATGGTCACTACCAGTTAAAACGACTACCCATGGGCTTAAAGATCTCACCCAGTAAGTTTTCAAGAATGATGTCCATAGCGATGTCCGGACTAACATATTCAAGATGTTTTGTCTACCTTGATGATCTTATAGTTTTTGGTAGAAGTTTAATGGATCACAATAAAAACTTGATCCAAGTGTTTGAACGTCTGAGAGAAGTAAATTTGAAAATACACCCTGGGAAATGCTCTTTCTTGAGAAAGGAAGTGTTATACCTGGGACACGTTATCTCTGACAAGGGTATCCTTCCCGATCCCGTTAAATCTTCGGCCATGACAAATTACCCAACACCCACCAACGCCGATGAAGTAAGAAGATTTGTCGCATTCGCCAATTACTATCGTAAATTTATCCCTAATTTCGCTACCATTTCCATCCCACTAAACCGATTGCTGAAGAAAGACGTCGAATTTTATTTCAATAAAGATTGCGAAAAATCTTTTGAGTTGCTTAAAGAAATCCTTACAAGTCCTAAAATTCTACAATTTCCGAATTTTAACAAAGAATTCATCCTACGAACAGATGCTTCAGGTTTCGCTCTAGGAGCTGTCTTATCCAATTTTGATGACAAACCAATTGCCTATGCAAGCAAAACTCTGAATAAGGCAGAGAAAAACTATAGTACAATTGAGAAAGAATTACTTGCTATCGTTTGGGCAGTTAAACACTATCGACCTTACCTTTTCGGAAGGAAGTTTAAAATTTTAACAGACCACAGGCCTTTAGTGTATTTGTTTTCTCTTAAGGAACCTAGTAGCAGACTAATAAAATTTAGATTACTACTAGAAGAATACAATTTCTACATAGAATATTCTCCGGGTAAGAATAATTGTACAGCCGACGCCCTTAGCCGTATAAAAATAGACTCAGAGGATTTAAAGCAATTATGCATTTGTGTTGTAACGAGAGCTCAGTCAAAAACGGAAAATCATATACAAAAACAAGTTAACGTAGAGACCACGAAAACCGACGAACAACGCATAACTGAACTTTTAAAATTACCAGAAAATGGACTCAAAATAATAGAGTTGAAGATTGTTGACAACTTCGAGGAAGATTTAGTTAGTTTCAAGGATACAGACATAATTATTGGCCCAAACAAGGTTTTGGCGTATATCCCAGAAGGGAATTGTTTACTCCTAAAAAAGTCCAAGGACAGCACTATAACCCAATCGACAATATTTGGCAAAATATTGTCGAGGGATGTGCAGAAACTCTGCGGATCAAATTGTATTAAAAAAATATATATTACTAAAAATGAAATAAAGAAGCTCGCATGCGGCCGCAAACAGAGCAATATTAATGAATTAAAAATGAAATTAGGAGAAATATTTAAAGAAAGTAATATTAAAGTGCACATTATAGATAAAAATATTGAAATAACTGATCCTTGTAAGAAGAAACTAATACTTAATGATTATCACATACTTCCAACCAGCGGACATGCAGGAATAAACCGCATGTTACAAAATATAAAGAAAAAATACTTTTGGACAGGTATGCAAAACGATGTGACGACATTTGTAAAGCATTGTCCAATTTGTCAACGAAACAAATATATTCAACCAAAGAAGCAACCAATGACTATTACATCGACAGCAGAATCAGGTTTCGACAAACTCTTTTTAGACCTAGTAGGACCTTTAGAAGAATCGGAAGACGGATCTAAATATATTCTCACCATTCAAGATGAGTTGACCAAATTTATCGAAGCTATACCACTCCCTAATAAAGAGTCAAGTACCGTAGCTAAAGCTTTAGTAGAGGGTTTTATTCTAAGATACGGAACACCACATACAATAGCATCTGATCAGGGAACTGAATTTATAAACCAGGTTTTCAAGGGTATTTGTAAGCTATTGAGAATAGAACAACTACAATCTACAGCCTACCATCATGAGAGTATAGGAGCTTTAGAAAATTCTCACAAAGTTTTAGGAGCATATCTAAGAAGTTACGTTTCAGAAAAACATACCGATTGGAGCACATGGCTACCTTACTACGTTTTCTGTTATAATACATCAGTACACTCAGAAACCGGATATACACCTTTCGAGCTAATATTCGGAAAACAGTGTAACCTACCATCAAATTTAGTTAAACAGGTAGAACCTGTGTACAACTATGACGATTATGTGATTGATTTAAAACATAAATTACAAATCGCTCATAAAGATGCTCGGGAAAATCTGATAGGCAAAAAGATAGCAAGGAAGAACAGATTTGATCTAGAAGAACGAACAAAAAGCTCAAATTTTGAAATAGGAAGTCTAGTTTTACTTAGAAATGAAAATAGAAAGAAACTTGATCCAATCTACATAGGTCCATATGAAGTTTTGTCTCAAAAAGGTGTGAACTGCGATATAAAATATGAAAACAAGAAAATAACGGTTCATAAAAATAGATTAAAACCGTTTTATATATATTTAACATTGATTTAATGAACTCTGTAAATAAATAAAACACATAACTTGTAAACAATATTGTATAGAATTTATCTCAAAAAAAAGAGGGGAAAGAAAGAGGCGTTTAGTAGTACTAGTACATGTATATATAAATATGCAATCATAACAACAAGTGTAGTTTTGTTGTTATAGGTTTAAATTAAAAATAAAATTAGACGCGCATAGACTTACGATTTACATAACTATTGATAAGAAATTTAAATAAAAACTAAATATTCTGAATGTATAAAGCTAAAAACTATTGATAAGCATTTTAAAATAAAAACTAAATATATGTATAAATGTATATAGCTAAACGTAACTATTCATAAGCAATTTAAAATAAAAACAAAATATCCCGAATGTATAAAGCTAAACGTAAATGTTGAGAAGCAATAACAAAAAAAAAAAATTCATTATCTTTAAAAATTATTGATAAGCTATTTAATATGAAAATATATATGTACACACTGTGCTACGAGTATATCTTTAAAATGTAACTATTTGAAACAATTTAAATTGACGTAGCTATTTTCATAGCTATAGCTATTTTCATATTCCATGTTGATAACTAATTTCAAGAAAATATATATTCACCGTTTAATGTAACAAAAAAAAAAAAAAACACAAAAGAAAAAAAAAATACAGAAATAAAGTATCATATATACATAAGAACAAATGAAATAAAATCCCCATTGTACAAGTGGCGCGTAAAAGAAGAAATCAAGAAGTGTCATGATTTCTCCTTTTTCCCCAGGAAGGGTGGTGTGAAGGGATCGCACTAGCGACCACTTAATTATCTTTTCCATACAGAACCATACTTCGATATTTGACACTCAATTCCCACAATATGAAATGCATTGCCTTAAGCCAAACATAACGATCAAAATCCAATGCAATGTATTAATTTGCCTTCTACGCCAGGGTAATAAAAGATATACATGAAATAAACATATCCGACTCGTTGTCGATGACCAACCAAGAAAAAACAGTATCATATTTCCCTAATGGCACGAACGGCATAAATATACAAAGTGCATGGTATTATGTGAATGGGTTGATGGTGCGCGATCAACGGTCATTTGTTTAGGTTGACAAAATATGTCAACTAAGCATTGTAGCCGAACGATTTGTGCCACTTAAGATAGCTGGTCGTTCACCCTTAGCCCATACGTACGAATTGTGATGATTTTAATATCGATTATTTGTGAGGTCAAAAATCGAAGTATGGATCGATTCCGATAACCAATTTGTAAGTATAAATAGGAACAATATTTTCAAAATAAATTTGTCTTCGCCTTAGACATCAAAACAGAAGGTCTTTTCTTTTTATTCTTGAGGAGCTTGCGAGCTGAAAGGAAAAAGGGAAAATACTTTGAATACTTTGATTTGTAGGTCAAAACCTCGAGTGCAGTTTTGCCAGAGGTTCGAGCTGAAGCATTCGTTGCTAAGCGATTTGATTCTAGATCTCTAAAGTATTTCGGTAGGACACCCCGACCCTTCACCATCTTTACAATCCTTTTGTACTTGGCCTTCCTTGCCAACATTTTTAATACATGCAGTTCAGTAATTTAAGGCACCTACTACCCAAGGTAAACTCCAACTTATACTCGAACTAAAAAAAAGATGACTTTAAAGTTTTGAGAATTTGACCAGCATCACATCTTTTTCTAGAAAATATTTACGTCACAAGAAGATGTAAGCCAAACGGATTAATAAAAATGATAATTCGCCACAAAGGGCTTAATACTTTGGAATATTGCATGCAGCGATGCATGCATTTTTTTCTGTGTTTCATTTTGGACCTACAACTTTCTTCAAAATATTTTTGTCATACGGTTTGACTTGATATTCGAGATGATTTTTCAGGCTCGTGCTAACTTTTTGGTTGATAGAAATTTAGAAAAAAAGCCTTGAAAACATCCTTCTTCATCAATTTATTAGCAACCTGATCAAGATATTGGAAGACGCTTTCCGTCATTGAACAAGAACAAAACAAGTATCTGTAGGTACTTTTAGACACATTTTAGCAACACAAATTTTAAGACAAAATTTGTCTCAATGGTAAAATTCACCAACTAATAAATGGCCATTAATGAAAGAGGTGGAAACAAAGTTAGAGAACTATGATGGCAGAGCAACGTTAGTCCTTAGTGAGCCGAACTAAATAAATCAAGAAAATTACCATCCATCCAGGGCAGGTTATGTCCTGTGCGCATAATTCCTTGGAATTGACTTTCGTTTGTGTAAAACTATGCAAAGTCCTTTCCGTCGTCATCGTTTTCTCAAAATTGGATATGGCAGCAAGGATGCTCAGCTCAGTCTCATCCTTTCACTCACTCCATAAAACAGCATTGTTAATTGTGTGTAACGAAATTATGAGATGCTGCGGAGCTTTAATGTTTTGTTTGTGTGAGGCCAAGTACAAGGACATAACGAAGACGCTATGTCAGAGCGAGAAAACGAAACGTGCCTTTTATACATAGGTATTTGTATATGCTTGATCTAAGGACGAGTCTTCTATATACAACATACCATACCATACATGCTCTCGAAGAGTGCTTTATAAGTTTTGGTTGCAAGCAACGATGCTGCTGCTGATTCGTTCCTGACTGTGAAGGAGTATCCTTGGTTTGGTGCGATATTGGATATGTTCTCTTGGTTCCAAAGAAACTTGATAATGCCACCGAGAAGATGTAAACACTTCGATACTAAGAATGGAAAGGCAAACTAGGAAGCAGGACACAAGAGAAAACATAGAAAAAAAAGAAACAAAACAACAATTAGGAGAAAACAAAAAACTAGAAAACATGAATAATGTTAATTGGCTGAGAAGTTGTAAGGATATTAAGTGCCTTATGGTCAATTTGAAGAGAAAGTCTCCCATAGAAACCTGCAAGCCTGCAACTTGAAAGAAGAAATGAGAAAGAGTTCTTGTTATCTGAGAGGACTTATTTCTATGTAGTTTGTCTTGAATTATGCACGGATATATGTAATTAATTAGGGGATTTTGTAAAAATGTTGACATTTAATACTTTGATAGTAGAAACTCGTACGAAGTTGGTAGATAAGTGTGCACTCGTATTCGTTGGGATATTGTTTTCCTTGAATATTAATTGATCCTAGAAGTTTCCGAATGGGTGCTTGGAAAGTTTTATTCGGGGTAGAGTTATTTTAAATATAAATATGATGCCGGAAATATAAATAAGGGTAACGTATTTCACTAATATCAGACATTTTGAAAATTAAAAAAATACAAAGTAAAATTTTGTTTAACTTCAAGATAGGTCAAGTTTTATAACCAAATGGAAAAGAGCTTAACAAAAGGCTTCCATTGAATGTCAGTTAAGTTTTGACATTTTTGAAAAAAATAAATTTTATACGGTCACCCCACGAAGAAAGGGAATATATACATTTTTGTAGTTTCGAGATACATTTTATTGGTTTTAGGTTTTGCACATTCATTTTAAGTGCTTCCGATTTATTTTTAATGATCTATTATTAAGGCCGCAGGGCGATGTTCTTTTTACTTTTCTCTGGAAATTGGCAGGAAATGAACTGCTGACGTGACTACAAGTAGAAGGCTACAGAGTGATGGCCTTTGTGGAAGCTAGATGTTGCTTTTGGGATATCAGAAAATTATTCTAACATCATTATTCTATACAAACAAAGGACAAAGCGCCACAACCTAGGAGTTAATCCTCTCAAAACGTGACTTGTCCTATTCCTCATGTAGATTCTCCTTCTATCAAAGGTATCGCACTAGCTTTCTCAGAAAAAGCAAAATACTAAGATTTCATTCTAAATACAAAATTGAACTGGAAATCTTATATAGAAGAAAGGGTCCAAAAGGCCACAGTGGTAGTCTTCTGAAGCAAAAAAAAAAAATTGAAACAAATGGTTCCTTCAACCTTGAGTTACTCACTGGCTATATACTTTGAAAACACGACTTATGGTGTAGCAGGTTTTGTGGACCGTTTAGAAAAGGCTATTCATTTTGGTAATCTAAGCAGGGTGCAACTATCATCTTGCCCCTACCAATTTTAATACTACTCTCATTTTCATACGTTTAGCATTCGCTTAAAGGCTTTGACTTTTACCCCACAAGAAAGGGATGTGGTCAACCTACTTTGAGACGATTTCGCTTGAATCAAAAATCAAGACTAAAGCCTAAAATTTTTGGAAGTTTTATAATGTAAAAGGGAATTCAATGGAGATTCCTTCTAACATGAACTTTAATAGAAACACGAGCAGCACTCTTAGAGAAATATGTAATGTGCTTGCAGAATTCTTCCAATCCAATTTTATAAATGATGTTTCTAAATTAGATATTTCGATACCGATCCCTCAAATAACTGAAGATGAAATTATTGCGGAATTCACTAAATTGCAATGTTTTTAAAAGAGTGTGCTTATATTTTATCAAAACCTTTGATACAATCTTTCCCTTGCAAGTGTAAATATTTTTGATGTTTGAAAATATTCGTACATCACACCTATCTATAAATCGGGTTCGAAACAAGATGTGGAAAACTATAGACCCATTGTTAAATTACAATTGATTCCAAAAATATTTGAATCTATTGTGAAGAAGAAAATCTATCAGACCGTAAGGAATCATTTATCGGATTATGACCTTGGCTTTGCCCCATTTTTACTTGCGTCTTAAAGGTACTATAAGGCAAGTTATGCATTCGGAAAAAAAATAGTACTCGAGATTTTGATCAAAGTTGACATTACGATGATAGCGAAGACTAAAAAAGTGGGATTCGCAATTCTGTCTGTCGGCTCGGCCGATTTTCTTTAAACTTGGTAGATAGTATTTTAAATTTTTCACCCCACATGTTTTTTTTTTTTTTTTTTTAAGACCGAAAATAATGGTAACCTGCCATACGATTTTTTTCGAAATTTTATAAATATTTTTTTTCTCAAAAACTATCCCACAGATTTAAAAAAAAATAATTTTTATTTAGTTAAAGCTAGGAAATGGTTGAAAAAAAATTCAAAAAATGGTTATTTTTGATACCCCCTGTGGAACCATTTTTTCGGTTTTTGATTTTCTCAAAAACGGTACAACCGATTTTGATTATTTTTTTTATGCTAAATCTCTCCAGCAGTTTGAATATTATTGGGTATCTATTCAAATTTTTTTTTTTTGATTTTTAAAAAATTTTCAAGTTTTTTTTTCAAAACTCAATATTTCAAAAACCTCATGCTCGAGTTTTTTAGCACTTGAAAAATAAAAGTTTCTCAATATAAGTTACAAGATGTAAGAAAAACAATTTATTTTACCTAAAAATAACGGTACTCTGCGTACAAATGTTAAAAAATGGTTTTCGAAAATCGTACTTTTCTCGAAAACTGTTCCAAGAATTTTGCTTAAATTTTTTTCTTTTAATTAATTTTTACGATCTATAATTTAATAAAAAAGTTTGAAATCAAGATATTACTGACTGTAACTTCCAAAGAACCATTTTTTTTTAAATTTAGAATTTCTCGACATAACGGATTTTAATGAAATTTTTTATAGAGAAAAATTAATTTTTATTCGAACAATAATAAGAACTTTAAATTAACATACTAAATTTTTTTCTTAAAAATATTTTAAAAATTTTGTGTATAAAAGCTTATTTTTTAAGAAACCAGTACAGACTTATAATTTTCGTTCTTGCATAAACTAATATTTGCTTGAATCACATGACATCCTGTTTTTAGTTCCAACTACTAATGTTTTAGTCCTAAAAAATTAATTTTATCCTTATGATAAGTTTTTCTCTAATAACATTTATTTTTGAAATTCTTAGTCGCTTACATAAGAGCAAGTTCGTGCGACCCAGTCGTGTATTTTATTTTTTCAAACTTTTGCTTAAAAAATATTGAAAACAGAAATCAAACTGATGTGATTTTCACAGATTGTTCTAAAGTATTTGGATAGAGTTAACCAAACCATCAAGCCTAGTACGCAGATCGGGAAAATTTTGTTTCAGATATATTTTTTGTCCTGGGACAAATTTTGTCTTGGATATTTTTCCGAGCAGTACGCAGTTCGCTCGCAAAATTCGTACTTTTGTGCATTGCTGTACAAAATGTCTGCACTAAATTTTTTCAGGAAAAAGCATGATACAAGCATTATTTTGCGGGACAAATTTTGACAGCCACCGTATTTCCGAAAGTGATTTTTGTCAATACTGGTTTTATGTAAAAGGTGCTGATGCTGATGCTTGTCTTCAGATCATCAAAAGGAGATTCCAAAAAGGTATGAACGACTTTTGTAAGATAACCCGTTCCAGAGATAAACTAAAAAACACATTAAATTAGATTTCATCTATCCAACTTCAAACTTTTGCGCGAGATTTGGAAAAGTTTTGTAGAGATTAAAATTGTAGAGATAAAATTTGTCTTGTCCTTATCTGCGTACTAGGCTTCAGATTTGAATAGCTTACTGGGATTCCATTCTAACCTGCTCGATTGGATTATAATTTATTTGTTGGATCGTTCACAATTTGTAAAAATTGGTTCGGAAAAATCTTTTTAAATAATAAATAATAAACTCAAGTGTGTCACAAGGAAGTCACCTTGGATCTCTGCTGTTTTTGTTTTTTATCAATGATCTCCCCAATGTATTTAATTTTTCAAATTGTTTAATGTTTGCGGATGATGTCAAGATCTTTGAAACAATCAGGTCAGTTGCGGATTGTTTAGATTTACAGAAAGATGTAGACAAATTAAAAGAGTGGTGTTCATTAAATGTATTAAGCCTAAATATAGGCAAATCTTCCATCTTGTAATTTTCAAGAACTATTGTTTTTGATTATAAGCTGCAAAAACTGTGTACTTCAAAGAGTTGTGAGCCAAAAGGATTTAGGAGTCATTTTTCATGCTAATTTAGCTTTTAATGTGCACTTTGACTACATTATGTCCATCGAAATCTTACTCCATGGGCCTTGCGAATAACAAAAAAGAAGTTAAAGTTATTTTGAGCTATTTTAAAATAGCCAACACGAAATTCATTGAGTTTCAGCTTGTTTTCCCAGCCTAAGCTTCAATTTGTGTGAATAAAAATAGCTTAAGCTAAAATATTATATAGTTAAAGCTACAAAATTTGCAAGATTTTTTCGACCCGTCTAGAAAGCTCTAACTAGGTCTTATTTTCAGTATTCTCTTTAGATATAGTGAGAACATGGCAGAGTTTATAGGCGTAAAAAAAACAAAATTTTATAAGAAAATGTTGAAAGTTAGTAACGAGGATTTTAATAGAACTGATATCAAATTGTTGCAAAACAAAATCTAAAACAACCTTCCTTTCGGTCATACATGTACAGTTCTAGCTAAAGCTACCTTGTCAAACATGTCAATTAAAATCGAACGGCTTAAATTACGAAGCTTAAGCAAGAAGTTTCTAACACAAGCTATTTAGCGTTATCATTTTTTTATTCACATAAAACAAAGCTTAAGCTTTAACTGTCCAGCTTTAGCTGCTAGTAAGAGCTATGACTAGTTGGCTTTAGCTTTCTGCAAAAAAAGCTTTAGCTTTTTTTTTTTATTCACAAGACCCTATGTTTGGATTTTTATGCAGGAACTCATCTGAATTTAGAGATCCATACACATTCAAATCCTAATTCATAACGTTAGTTCGTCCCATACTTGAACATTGTTGGGTTGTATAGTCTCCACTGTTATAAGGATATGCAGCGTATTGAAAAAATCCAAAAAAGATTTACGAAATATGCGCTTTGAAAACTGAATTGGTCGATGTGCATTATGTGCATTTTTGTTTGCAGCACACTTTGCTGCTAATTCGACGCTGCCAGAGAGTGTTATGACTCCTCCTGTACTTGAGAACACAAATTTTTCCATGGGACGAGTCTTCCTTCGTACTCGTACAGTTGCAAGAGTCCTGAAAGATCTTGACATACACAAATCCGCTGGCCCGGATAGTATCCCTCCTATTATGTTGAGGTGTTCTCCAACGCTGGCAAAACCACTGCGTAAGTTTTTCTATCTATCCTATTCCTCTGGACTCTTTCCGAGTAGATGGATAACACCATTTGTCCAGTCTGCCCATAAAAAAGATAAATCTTCTTCCCCCCCTGACTACCGTCCAATTGCACTTACGTCCCTTCTTTCCAAGGTCATGGAATCACTGATAAATCATTAGCTCAAGAAATATATCGAAGATTGAAAGCTTCTTAATGACCGGCAGTATGGCTTTCGTAGCAATCGTTCCACTGGTGATCTGATGGTATATCTCACCGAACAGTGGCACAAATCTTTACATTTGGTATCGATGAATCTCTTCTTCGTTGGATTAGAAATTATCTTTCATGCCGCTCAATACAAGTCGTATTGAATGGCCTCAAGTCTGAAATTCATAAAATAAATGCTGGTGTACCCCAGGGCTCCGTTTTGTCTCCGACTCTCTTCCTCATGTTTATCAACGATCTCTTATCTGAAACTTCTAATCCACTTAATTGTTTTGCTGATGATAGTACCCTCAGCTTTTCATATTCGTTCAAAGATTCACTTCCTTGTTCTTCGGAAGTGGAACTTGAACGGCAGCGTATGATAAGCTCATTAAATTCTGATCTTGACAGCATTGTCCATTGGGGAATAAAAAACTGTGTAGAATTTAATGCTTCAAAAACTCAATGCTGTCTCCTGTCGTTAAAGCAGAACCCACCCCCTATGCCGCTATCCATGAGTGGCACTTGCATTGAGGAAACTGAACAACTCTCTGTGCTCGGTATGTGCATCACAGACCACCTTGTGTGGAATGACCACATATTCGATTTCAACGTTGCCAAAACCGCTGCCAAGTGTTTAGGTTTCCTTCGACGTTGCAAGAAATTTTTGACCCCTTCTGATCTGGCTGTAATCTATAAGGCTTATATTCGTCCAAAGCTCGAGTACAATTCCCATATTTGGGCAGGTGCTCCAATAACACACTTGAGTCTCTTGGATAGAATCCAAAAAAGAGCTTTAAAAATGATAGGTGATAGAAGTATAACAGAAACATTTGAATCTCTCGAGCACCGTCGCAATGTTTCTTGTCTTTCATTATTTTACCATTACTTCTATAGACAATGCTCTAGCGAAATAGCCAGTTGCATTCCTCCCCTTAAACAATTTAACCGCAATACTCGCGCTTTTAGGAATGCTCATCAGTTTATCCTTGAGTCCACCTTCGGACGTACTGTGAAATACAGAGATTCTTTCTTTAGCAGGACTACACGAATGTGGAATGCTTTACCCAGCTCTATTTTTCCTTCCCATTGTAATGTTCAAAAATTTAAAACTAATGTGCATCGGTATCTCCTTTTAAACCCCTCCTTATTTTCCTAATGCTCGTACTGTGTAAATCAGTTTAAGGGTAGTAATAACCCCTTGTGTGCGCGCTAATTATAAAAAAAAAAAAAAAAAATAGGTTTGACGCCACCAGTGTTTAGAAGGACATATTTTTCTTTATTACTTTTGCTAGAGATGTCATAACGGGATATATTGAATGTGCACCTCTACTCGTATTAGCCTTATTCGGTATTTATGTTCCATGTACAACACTAAGACCTAGAATTGAAATTTTTTTCTAGGTATATTCCTCGGCATAAAGCAAACTATGGTCGTTCTGAACCAATTACTAACGCTTGAGTTAATTTTAATCGATATGCTAATGTAATCGATCTTAGTTTAAGCAGAAATAGTTTGAAATGCATTTTTCTCGAATCCATTGTTGGATATTTAAAAATATTCTTCATTATACAGTGTACATAGTTCTAAATTTATTTAAGTATTTTTAAGTATGTATACTTTTTAGTCTAAGAAAGCTTTGTAACTTAGACATCAATAAACTGAACTAAACTGCGAACTAGTCCCCCTGTCACACTACATGTTCTGTTCCATCACCACCCCTCGATATTTTGAGCAAACAGACGGCGGAAATTGTTAAAAACGAAATTCGACATTTTATCATTCTGAACTCATTCGCATCATATCCAAGCCAAGCTGGATTGCACTATCCCAAAACTTCAGTTCGGCAAAAATTTCGAAGTCACCATTCCTCCCAGATCTATCTGGGAGGATATGAGTTTCTTGGGCAATCAGTCTATCGATTGATGGATGAATCGAAAACTGATTAAGGAGTTGGTGGGGGTCTGTACTCAGATAGACTAAAGTTATGGCTCTGTTTCGGTTATCCTAATAATTGGAGCGTGTTCCAGGCGGAGCTTATGGTGACCAAAGAAGTCCTGTCTTGGCTCAAGGAAAACGTGCCGTGCTATTAACTACTGATACCTGTCTCTTTTCGGATAGTCCAGCGGCTATTTAATCTGCTCGAACTCGATCTCTCTTAACGTTATAAAAGCCCTCAACTTCCATTTATCTCTTATGGAAATGGCGAAGCATTTCAATATTCATTTCTGTTGGGCGCCAGGGCATAGGGACATTACAGGAAATTGTTACGCTGACGAATACACAAAAAGTAGTACAACTTTATCTAAATATTTTTGTAGAAAGATCGTCTCTACAGATGCTACGGTCTTGAAATCGATGAACAGGTTGTCTATTCTGGCGTTAGGTGAATATTTGATCAATAGTGGAACTTCCTGGTTCCATTCATCTGGGATGTTTTCCATATTTTGCCTAACCAATTCATACTTAGTGTAGTACTCCTAGGCATAATGGTTAGTGCGTTGGACTGTCATGCAGAAAATATTAGGTAAGTTTCTCAGCCCTTCCAAAAAAGTTGTTCAGGAGTGTTACGCCTCTTGCGAGGAATCGACAAATCCTCTAAGAGTATCCCTTGAAATGAAAAGTGCTGCTCATTACTCGTTCGGAATCTGCAGGAAATTGTAGGATCCCCCCATTCCTGGTAACACGCACACAGAGATGATTGAGAGTTGTGAGTCGTTAGTCTTGGTTCTCTTGGAGCTGTTGCACCACCATATTTAATTTAATTTTTAATTCATACTTACTTTTGTTGGACTTATGAATCTGAAATCTCCATATTTCCTCGATTGCGTACTTCTCACGGTTCTTCTTATTTATATAGTGAAACGACGAAGATCCCTCTGGCCCCCCTCTATTTTGCTCGTAGGGTTCCTGAGAAGTCCTAGTTCTTCAATGTATCACGGCTTTGTATGCCCTGGCTTAGCTGCATGTGCTTTTTGGCACTCATCTATTACCTAATTACTTCCGGGCTAGCTGCATCTGTGATGGCTTCTTGGGAACATTACCTGAAGATCTCTTGCGATTAAGAATCCGTCTGAACTCGAATTTCCTTACAATATTTTCTTGTTTTGAAGTATTCCTAAGCTTAAGGGTTATTTCGTTGAACTGTCAGGGAGAAAGTTTTGGCCTCTTGCCTCTTGCGAGGAAGTGACAAATCCTCCAAAATTATCTCTTGTAATGAAAATTGGCTTTGGTCGGGATATCCCCAACCTTATTATCAAGGACCTTGTGCTGATGCCTAATTCAATGTTGACCCTTTGGAACGTTTGAACAGCCTCAAAAACCGAGAAGTGCTTTTCGTCGATTGCAATTTTGTCAACTTCATTCAAAAATCCCCATATCTGTTTGTGAATGCTTAGATGTGGAAACTGCCTACTAGCTACGACCAAATTATGCCTTACAACAAAGTATTGGGCCCTACTCCGTTAAACATAAGATCTTAAGGGTTCCTCATCATTAAATCCGGCAGTAAATCAGGTTTGTTGATGTTTCGAAAATAAATAACATTTCGTATCCTTGAAGTTACTCAGACAAAAACGACGACACGGCACGATCCCCAATATAAACAATGGACCCTTTAAGTTACTCTAAAGACGGTTAACTAGAAAACCCGCTCCATATTAAGGTGTGGACTGAGTAGTTCAACCTGACTGAAACTGTAGACGTCTTCCGTGTTGAAAATTCTTCTGACGCAGCCCCCACCCTAGGAGAGCTGCAAACACTCTTCCTTAATTTTCGATTGAGGTACTAACTGCCCTACCAACGGGTAGGTGGCTAAGCTAAGATGGGGTTTGAAAAACCCTATGAAAGATAGCATTTTTAAATATATTTATTAGGGGAGGCTAGAAACCCATAACCCCATGCCTTACTTCCACCCAGTGGCGGCTGTACCTTAAGTGCGCTCGTGCGCTGAACCACCATTTCAAAAGATTTAAAAATTACAAAATATTACTGCATCTTTATTTTTAGATTCCCATATTAATATTTATTTTTTAAACATACATACGTACAACAACACAAACAAGTAAAATTTCCAATTATGACGAAACAATGTAAGCGCTTTGCTTTACTATTAAGACTTACTTTCCCTGCAAGTAAAAATTCTCGTGCGCTTCAGCGAGCGCACGAGGACTGCTAATATAACTTGTATGAGTTACAAGCAAGTATCCCTGACGCGTGAGACAAAAGATATTTCATTGAAATATATGAAGAATTAGCCTGCTCTCGTGCAGCGCACGAGAACCGAAAATTAACTACAGCAACCGATGTTTGACTAGAATGCGCTGCGCCTGCGAATATGTAATGTTGTTTCGCTCTATCCGTGACTGGTTAAATAGTGTAGGTTTGTAGGTGTTAGGTTAGTAATTGTTTTTTATTTTGGTTTTGGTTCGATTCTGTACTGTGTACAGTGTGTGGTGTGGGATAAAATTAACAGTGATTAGGTATATTAAAGACAGTAATAATTTTTTTTTAAATAAAGTTACGTGAATCCACGATTTGACGCATTTAAGTGAAAAAATAAAAAACATGATTCCTTGCTAAATGTAATAAGTGTGTCAGTTTTATACATGGTCGAAATTCTTCGAGCAATTATACAAAATAATAAAAAATCGACATATACATGTAAATTTTTGTTTTTTTTTTGCGATTTCTAATCTTAATACCTACTTAGTGAGTAAGTAAAGTGCACCACCTGTACAACAACCCACCAGCCGCCACTGCTTCCACCACTGCTACAGACCATTTTCATTGTTGCAAAGTTCAGATGATCAACTCTGGCATTCCTACATCTCACTTTATACACATAAATATCCTTCATAAATAGTGAAACACAAAAGATAGAGAAACGAAATTAGACACATTTATTCCCTTTGGAACATTGCAGATAATCACATATTAAATCTAATTTACCCTCCATTTTCAGCAAGTACATAGACGTCGATTCCTGTGAGTTGTGACGGAGCAGACAATATCCGAGGGCTCTGGTGGTTATTAGTTTATTATCTCCGCCAAAAGTTTATTGTTGCCCTTAAGGATATCATCATTAATTAAGTTACTAATTAGTAATGGAGCGGATGATCTAAAGGAGAGGATGACGACAATGTGGATGTGGACCGGCCGCGCTGCCGGCAAGGACGACGACTTCTTGCAGGCACGGATGTGGATGTCTATGCACATTTTTTTCTTCCAATTTGGGTTGTGGACAACAGAGACGCAACATTTCGGACAGCAAAAGGAAGCAAATTTTCCATTTATCGGACCATGGAATGGCATATCATTCAAAAGGCTTGTTTTTGCAAGCCCAGAACCATGGAATGCGGAGTGGATTAGGTCGAAAGCATTGAACTCCTATATACAGCTTCATAACTATCGTTGGTTGTCATCATCGTCGGCAGCATCAACAGCCTCATCCTTAAGTCACTTTGTCAACCATGGCTGCCTTAATTATTGCCCTTGAGGATAATGTGAGTATGATGGGTCTTCAGCACAAGGACGAGTCATACCATACATATAACATAACACAGAGCAGCAAGCATCACTATTCATCTACAGCCTTTTCGTTTCAGATTGAAGATGGCGATAGTGGTTGGTGGTGGTGATGGCGGCTTAATGTTGACATTCAAGTATGGACCCGAGTATGTTGTAAGTGCAAACAGAGCCGCCTTGGCAAAAGGATTTCCAGCTCCCCTCTGATTTTCTGCAAGGACAACTCTTCGACCTTCCTTTTTCACAACATAATGAACACATATATGTAGGTGCCACACACACAAACGAACTTTACGGAGTCCTGTGCATAGCAATGCCCCTGGTGTATGTGCTATTCCTGTCGATTATGTTTACTCCAGAACCGGAGATAATAACTTAAATCACTTCTGGCCTGGAGCCAAAGGGGTGCGTTGTTGGTGGCGCGATGCACTATGGCAGCGGGCTAAGAGCAGTAATCCTACAAACGCCAGCCCTCACCCGCGCCGCACTCATGTGGCTGTATGTTGGTTTGGTCGGTCTGCGTTTGCTCTATTCAAAGGAAGAAAATTGAATTTTAATTCACAAAGGAGTTTGCCTAACGTTATCATTGTTTACCAACTGCGCTTTTCTTTACGACCACTACTACCACGTACCATCACTATACCATCCGACCGTTTGTCGGTATAGACAGAAATCTTTAATATTTTTTTTCTGTTGCCTTTTCGTCTGCCAACATGTTCCTTTTGGGTTTTTTATTTTATTTTTGTATGCAGAAGCCATCGCGTTGTAGTACCTTTAGTCAAGTCGTTGTTTAGCTTGACATGTCCCAAGTAGCTTGCTCGGTTTTATTGTCTGTAATTTTTGTATAAGGCATATCGCAAGAAAATAGTACAAAGATTCACAGATGCAACAAGGGGGTGATTTCTTTTTTTTTATTAAAAAGAAAACACAGTAAACAAAATTTGTTAAAAATTGCTCTTGGATTATATAGGTATGTAGTTGCTTTGGCGGTAGAAAACCTGGAGCAATACTTATAGGGTGTTTTGGGATGAAGTGCACAAAAATTACATTTTTGGATGGATATGGATAACCTTTAATGGTCCAACAACTTCGTCGATCTCAATTGGAAGAATACTATAGTTGGCTTAAGGGCAAAGAAGTGTCACCGAAAACGTTTACCTAAGAAGAATGAGTAAATTGGAAAGAAAGCAAAATAAAAAAATATATTGGCTTTGAATGTGATGGTCTCGCGAACGTCGTTTTCGAAAAAGTACAGTACAATGACGCCAACGGTCCAAAATCCGAACAAAATAGTAACCTTTTGTAGATACTTTGCAACCTCATGAATATTTGGGTTGGCAGCCCCACATATATGGCAATTTTGCTTGTTAACATAGGTTAGGTTAGGTTGACGTGGCTGTCAGCAGAAGAGTCGACACAATTTGAAAATGAGTTGGTGTCGATTGCGATACCACATTGAATCTTGGAGACTTTCTCCCTAATAGTTAAGTCAATAGGAGTTCCGTTTGAAGGGAACGAGATTGCCCAGGTATGTATATTTATATTTGCCAGATCACTAAGATCATTGTAGTAGAAATCTCCCAGATGAAGTCTACGTCTTTGGGATTAAGCAGGACATGTACAGAAAATTTGAAGGATCGATACCTCCTCTTCCTTGCCCATGCGACTTTTTCAGAATTCTTTAGAATAAACACCAAGATTATCTACTATAAACAGTGTCTTTTTATAATACTTATTACGGAAGATTTGTGCGATCTGCTTAAAGATACTAAACCTTGGCAGGGCTTCAGGTCCAGGATTGAACAAATATGTTTCGTCGCTAAGCATTTGCTGATATTGTTGCACCTAAGGTTTGTACTCTGTATAGAATCTTTCTTTAGCTTAAGGAATATCTAAATTTGCCTTATATGGAAAGAAAGGTTTCTAAGTTTATTTAGGCCTTCAATAAAAATTGTAATAGATCTTGGTGAATAAATAAACATATAAAAAAAAAAAAAAAAAAATTATTTCACTTTTGGCGAGTTGGTCAGCATTGGTATCACGCTTTCTTTAAACCGATACAGACCTTCTTTAATCGCCAAAAGTTCCATCTATAACACGCTATGGTGATTAGAAAGACGAAAAGAAAGACTTAAATCAAGCCTGTATGCACCTCCGTACCAATCCTGTCATTAGTTGTTAACGTAGCCATTTATCCAAAAATGGGCCTCGTCAATACAGATCATTTTTCAGTAAAAATTGGGGTCTTCTTTCAAACCTTCTGGAGCGAACAAATGACGTAATCTATAGTCATTATTTTTGAACTACTTGATCAGCTGAATATGGTACAGTCGCAAGCCTGAAAGCAATATTCGCACAAATGGGGAACATCATTGACCACCCGAATCAGCTTATGAGAAGGATGACCACAGAACAACGACATCCCGAGCCGAGGTACCTCAGTGTGACAACGAGGAAGTAGTCTCGTTCTACGCTGACATTGGGTCAGCCTACCACCGCGGCTAAAACGCCATCCCTGCCCACAACCCACAAAAATCACCACTGACAACCAGGAATGAACACCCTGAGGACAATACAACCGACATTTTAAATTTATTTTTTTTTTTTCGTCATGTACATTTTATATAAAAATAATTAAACTTAAGTCACTGTATATAGTTAGGCCCCCTATGAGCCAACAAATGTAAACTTTCATACATATGTAGTATCTTATTAGTTGTAAGCCAAATTGTAAATAGTATGTTCAATAAAACAAAATTGAATTGAAATTGATTCGCACAAGTTGAAGTCCGAACCGAATCCTTGTGTACAGCGAGGGATCAGTACTCCTTTGTACTTTCACGGATAGTGGCGATATTCTCGCCTGATTTCGCATTCTTTTAATGTACTGGTTTTTGATGATTTCGTTTCAAACCAGTAGTCTCATCTTGTCATGTCGAAAAACGTCATTACGAATAATAAATTAGGAACAACGCTAAACAAAAAAGTCAAATATTGAACAATTAAAACCTTATTTAAAAATACTATTACCAAAAATATTTCTTTTAAAAATGTTTCCAATATTTACTAAACTAAGAACTTAGCTAATTTTGATCGAAATCGGTTAAGCCATTAATGAGAAAGTAAAAAATATTACGCATTATCACTGTTTCTATTAAATGTCCTTTCTTAAAAATGAAGGCCACGCTAACAATACTTAAGGATAGATAAAAACCTAAAGTTTGATGTTTTTTACGAATCCAAAACTTGCCATTTTCTAACATACTCTTAGTTGAATTACCTATCATACCAAACCCCTTGCAAAATCCCTATCTTAAATTTCCTCAAATACCATCACCCCATATCGAATATAAAATGCTTGCTCGAAAGCACCCTGTATTCGTATTGCAATTCAAGGAGGGTCGTATCATGGACTTGAGAATGTAATGAACACTCTTCAAGTAATTTATAATCCACTTTGTTTTACCATCACTAATAAACCATGTGGATGGGGTGATTCAGACATTGATAATATTCTTTCTTGTACACCTAGCTAATCTGTGAATGAATCTTATTATCGCATTAAAAATATGTGGGACTCAAGGGGCCTCTTTGTCGTTTTGAAAATAAAAATAAAATAGACATACTTATGTATTGTCTTTGTAAGGGCTTTAGAGTATAATAGCTGTGTTGACTTTTGGAATTATTTTATTATATTTTGAATCAAATTAAATTTATGTTGACTTTTTTATTGTTCTTTCTACTTGAGATATAGGCACTATAAAAAGGTATGCGTTTTTTAAAATAAAAAAACTCAAGATTTTGATCAAGCCTGATATTTAGATGATAGGAAAGACTTGCTATCCTGTAAATGGCATTTTTTTTTTGTTAATTATTCCTCCACCACGTGACCAAACATATTCGTACCTGCCATAGAGTTTTAAGAGTTTTTTGGAATTTGAAAAAGTTGCTTTTCGAATAAAACAAAATAGAAGAAAATCCAGCAGATGGTTAATACAAATTTCCAAATTTAGAATTTTGTTTTTGATTTTGTCAAAACGGTTTAATTCACTTTTGGATCTTAAAGTTCCTTAAAAATTAAATGGTATCTTCGTATATGTACATATGTATTACCTATAGTAGCCATAAAACGTGATTTTTTGATACCAACGTTATTGTTTGGTGGCGCTGAAACAAGCACAATTTTACAGTGGAGAGTAGGATAAGGAATTTAAAACAAGTAGTAAGAAAGAGTGTATTTGATTTTATTAAATGTTTTAAATTTCATTAAAATTTAGCATTATACTTTCACTAACATTTTATAAAAGTTAAAATTATCCAACACCTACATATTTATATTTGAAGCATTACAATAACTTCATTGCCGATTACACTACTTATAGTTGCTGATCACACGGAATAAAAACACGTCTTCGTGGTTTACAAAACTACTTTATTTCTTGTATCTTTCTTAAGACTAGACAGAGATGTATATTTTAACAAAGAGGAAAAGAGAATAGTATGTAAAATGGAAATAAGGGGAAATTATATAAACAGAAATAACGATCGGTTTATGACAATGTAGTTGTGTGAACTATCATATTTAAATAACTGAATGATACAATACAATGACAATAAGATAGCATGCAGTATCTCACATAGTAATAACTACTACAATTTCGATGTGAAAAAAATGTCTGTTTTTTATAGTTTCGTTGCTTTAGTTTTGAAGCAAATAATAAGAAACTAGTTAGATAAGTATTTAAACCTAAGAAAATCTTAGTAAACTGCTTTTACGATTTTACGGTAATAGAGAAGTGGAATAAAATCTACGACTGGGTCGCTGGAAATTGCTGTTATGTAATAGAATAAAAAATTTTAAAATAATTCATGTTAGAAAAAACTGTTTATAAGCATAAAATTCATTTACTAAACTATTTTAGTAGTATCTAAGAGATAAAAGCAGAAAGCGATTTCAAGAAAATATAAATTTATGCAATAACAACAATTATTTTTCGTTGTAGCAGTTTCTTAAAAAAATATAAAAATATTGAGTTAACAAAAATTGGAAAATTTAAATTCACAACATACTATCCAAGCTTTTGGAGAGCTTGGATTTTGAGCAAATCCATTAATACCATTAATAACCATTCATTAAAAAAAATAGATCTCGAGATTTTGATCAAAGTTGACATTACAATGGATTCGAAGACACAAAAGTGGGTCTCGCAATTCTGTCTGTCTGTCTGTCTTTTCAACTACAGCCTAAATGGCTCAGCCGATTTTCTTTAAGCTTGGTAGATATCATTTTTAATTTTTCCCCCCACACGTTTTTTTCTTTTTTTTTAAGACCAAAAATAACGGTACCTGCCATACTGATTTTTTTTCGAAATTTTATAAATATTTTTTTTTCTCAAAAACTGTCCCAAAGAATTAAAAAAAATCAAAAAATTTCATTTAGTTGAAGCTAGGTAATGATTGACAAATTTTTTCTAAAAAATGGTTATTTTTGGTAGCCCCTTGTAACATTTTGATTTTTGATTTTCTCGAAAACGGTACAAGCGATTTTAATCATTTTTTTTATGATAAAGCTCCTCCAAAGTTTTTTTTTTGATTTTTTTTTCTTTGATACTCAATATTTCGAAAACCCCATGCTCGATTTTTTTTTAAAGTTGATAAATAAAAGTTTTTTAATATAATCTACAAGATTTGAGAAAAAAAATTGTTTTACTTAAAACTAACTGCACCCACCATACCAATGTCAAAGAATGATTTTCGAGGTTCGGAGAATTTTGATAAAATTTATTTCCTTTAATTTAATTTTTACGATCTATAATTTAATAAAAAAAAAATTTGAAGGTAATATATTACTGACTGTACTTACCATAGAACCATTTTTTCGAATTTTGAATTTGTCATTGTCGGCATAACGGATTTTAATGAAATTTCTTGTAGAGAAGCTTCTAAAAAGTTTAAAAAACATTGCATTCCAAGACTTAAAAAAAAATATTTTTAGAATTTAAAAAAAAAAAACTATTTTTTTTCTTCTAAAATTGAATATCTCAAAAACGTCTTTGTATTAATTTTTTGTTCGTATAATAATATAAACGCTGAGTTGGCGTACCAAATTTTTTTCTTAAAAATGTTTTAAAAATTTTCATATAAAACCTTTTTTTTAAGAAGCCATTACAAAGACTTAAAATTTTTATTTTTGCATAAACCAATATTTAAAAATGAATTTTTTGCTTATGAACATATGTATATACACTTTTTTTTGGTTTTCGAGTTTCCCAAAAACAGTACAACGGATTTTGTTTTTTTTTTTTTGTATTCTAATGTTAATTAAAAGTTTTGTTTAAGAATAACTCAGTTAAAAAATAACACTTTAATGTTTTTGTATTCATCAGAAAGTTATTTGAAATTTATGAAATAATTTGCATAATTTGTCATTTATTTTTCTCCATTCTATTTTACTCGCTTGGTTGCTTAAAATTAATGTTTCAATAAAATATAATTTGAAAAGAAATATAGCGTTCCAGAATTTTCTTTACAATTTTATGCTTCATAAACTAGTCCTTCGTGTATTCTTATACAATTTTGAATAGTATTTTGTTTTCATATTTTTCAAAGAATTTTTTTTTTAATTTTAATTTTTTCTTAAACTCATTGGCACAAAATTTTAAACATTTAAAACCTACTCTAAATCAATTTAAGAATGGGAGTCGACTCTAAATATTGAGTATAAAACGAGAACCGACTTTTTGTTAATTTTAAAGGACATAAACTATACTTTAGCGTTAAAGAGCTTAAACGAGAACTCTTTAAAATTTTGCACCATTATCTCAAGGTTTCGAAAACCATATGCTTGTTTTTTTTTTTAACTTGGTAATTAACATTTAACATGTAGGAACATTTTTTTGATTTATCTAAAAATAACAGTACGCACGATACACAAATGTTAAAAAATGCATTTCGAAAGCTGTATTTTTTAACTAAAACGACACCTACAATTTTGATAACAAATTTTTCGGTTCACTGAATGTATACGAATCTACAATTCAATAAACAAGAAATGAAGTCAAAACATTGCTGAATGAACTATAACTACCATAGAACCATTTTTTGAATTTTGAAAATCCTGGATTAACTGCAAAATTTCATTAATTTTCAATACATTGTGCTTCAAGTCGTTTATTCGATATAATTTTGAGATTTTTTCGATGATACTCTAGAAGTAGAAACATTTTTCAATTTTCTCAAAAACTTTTTTTATTTAAAAAAAATTGTTATCTAAAGTCTGTCAAATTTCATATAAATGTGTAGAAATTTTAAGGTTTAGACAGAACGCGTACAGACATATTATATCCTATTTAAGATATGAAAACATACAAAATACGAGTATTCTTTAAATCATACGCCATGATTTAATTTAACAATCACATTTTGTGTGTGGCAAGATTTATATTTGTTCATACAAATTTTAATTATTATTTTTCCTACCTCACAAAACTGTTGAAATAAGATTATGATTTTATATTATTGAAATCATACTACATACATAATTATAAAGAATTCCGTATCAAACTAAATAATTTATATTTGTATTCACTAAACATTTGTTAAAGTAGATAAAACTTTTATTGGTATCACTTTTCTGAACTTCCTTTAATGAATAAAATGTCTGGCTTCCTTCTTCTTTAGCCAAACCTCAACACAGCTGGTCGTCTAATTTTCTTAACTCTGCAACAAAAACATCACCTTTATCCATCCATGTGTATAATTTTCTCATTCTTTCATTATTCCTAATTTTTATTTCTATACATTATTTCTATACTTAAATAATATTCGGTTAAGCAAATAAAAGGTCTTTCCTCTTTAACAGATCTACAACAACTGATTACTGATCATATCTTTATTCTCTCAGTAGATATATTGTTCTACCTAACCGGTAGTCTCTTTCTATTAAACACAATCTTTATAATCTTTATATTATTATATCTTTTTTCTAAACATTCATTTGTTTTTCTTTATTCTTTCTTTTGGAAGTGTTGCCACAGTAATAAAATTTTCCAAATATTTTTTTCGAATTTAAAACAAAAAATTGACATCTAATAGTTTTTTAACAATTACTAAAAGAAATAATGGTACTCAGCAGTTCAGCACACAAGTGTTAAAAATTCATTTTGGAAAATCTTATTTTAATAAGAAACGGTTCCTAGAGTTTTGATAAAATTTTCCCTGTTTCTCTCAATTTCTACGATCTTTAATTAAATTAAAGAAGATTTCAAATTAAGACATCACGTACGTAATGGAACAATTTTATTTGAATTTTGAATATCTCATTATCGATTTAAATAAAGTTCTAAAATTGCTAACATTGCGCACAAAATATCTGTAAAATGTTTGAAAAATATAGTTTTTTGTTTTATATTCGGTACCATAAATGGTTTAATGATTTTTTTTTCAAACTTAATTTTTATTGGCAAAATAAAAAAAAAAATTAAATTTCTTTTTTTTAAAAAAATATTTTTGTGTATAAGCTCTTATTTAAAAAAATCATAAGTTCGAAACGCGCTTTTCTAAGAAAATCAAGTTCTACTGTGTTACGTGTCCTAATTGTCCTGCGTTGCGATGTAAATATTCAAAAAAAACTTCGCAATCGAATCAAATTAATTTTTGTATTTTATTTACATGTTTACATCTTTTTTTTGAAGCGGGGAATATGCATCGAACATTTCTGATTATCTAAAAATTTGAATGGGCCCAACCTGTTTTTTCATTGTATAAGCAAAAATTCACAAATTCGCAAAATTTGGACACATAATAGCACAAGTTGGCTTAAAATGGTTTCTGAACTTCACCTGGGCGCCATTTTCAAAAAATTAATACGAATAATCAAAATTAGGGTGCTTACTTGACGCTAAGTTAAGGATAATTTTAAAAAATTAACAAAAATTAGTAGGTACGAACAAAAAAACACTTTGGTACAAAAAGGCTTATTTTTAAATGAAACCAACTTTTTTTTTAAAACAATTGAATATAACACATGTGAATGCCCAAAGAAATTTATTTCTGAACATAGTTTTAATTTAAAAATTGATTATACATTTATTATTTTTTTTTTACATTATAAGGTTACAGACTTGTTTTTTTTTTATTTACAAAATATTGGACTACTGCCCAATTTTCGCGCTAGCAAATAGATTTGTTTTATGCGCTTCTGTCAAAAGTGTACCAAAAACTTTAAACTAAATCTAACTAGACATTTCCGCTCCATATGTGCCCTCATATGTTAGATTAATTACTCAGATATCATTTAGCACCATCGAAAGTTGTATCCTTCGTCCAAGCGAGGATTCTACGTAACCTACAAACCACTTAAAGGATATGCTCACAATTTCGTTAAATTTGTGTGTACCTTTCAGTTGTTGTAGTGAGTGGGTTCGTCGTCCTTGGTCGCGTGGGATATAGCACAAACTTGTCATTTCTCCGGCTGCCAGGCAGAGGTAGAGATTCTCGTTTGTGGTATTCAAATACAAAACTCTGAAAATGTGTTTGCAGTCGTAAATGCTAAAGGACTTGTTTTTGAGTGAATCATTGGTAGGATGCTTGAGTCCCGGTTGCTGAAGGTAAACTTTGTTGGCAAGTCCAATTACTGCGTCTAATTGGAATGTGTAGTCATTGTTGTTCTCATCTCCATCGTACAGTTTTGCGAGAAGCTCAACCCCATACGCTTTTCATCATCCCTCTTAAGAATCGAATACGATAAAATACAGAGCACAGGTACTCATACTCATAGCCATAAGGCATTTGGTCCCGTAGCCGTAGGTAGATGTAACTCTCAACAAATAACATAGATAAGTCAAGTTCGTGTATAAGTGAGTTGTTATTGCCAAAGAAACTATCATTCCAACTGCAGAAATAACTGAGTAATTTAATTGGATTAATTAAAAAAAAAGTTATTTTTTTCACTTAAAAGTTTAATTTCGTATACCATTTGGCAGTTTGGCGGAAAAAACCCAGTTATGGTGTCTTCAAAAATATGATCAAGGTTTTAAGGAAAACTTTGTTTCGCTTTATACGATGTGAATGATACCGTGTTTTCAAAAAGGTTCTGCGGAATACAAAAAACAAGGGCACTTGGATAAGTTTTACTGATTCAAAAAGCTTTTGAGATTGAGGAATAATGAAAATATATAAACATGAAAAAGTTGTATCAGTAATGTAAGTGTCTAATATTGGCTTAAAAGTCCCTTATGAGACTGCCAATAAATCCAAGAAAAAATTTAAGATTGAACTAAAACAACATTTAAGCCGAAATTAAAATCAACTTTAATTTAAAAGTTTCAGCTTTAAGGTCGAAACCAATTGTCAGTATATCGCACAACTTATAATGCCACTAAACTTCAACCAACCGTAAAGAACGTATCCTAACGAAATACTTCTTCCATCCTTGCCAACAACTATACACTCTTACTTCCACTCGACCGTAAATTAGATTGCAAGGAAATTCACTTTCGCGGCTTTTACTTAACTGCAGTGAATTCTAAAGTTAGTCGTCCATTTTTGGATAGGAGACCCGATATACCCCGTCCCTGTTCCGCCTTCCTCCCCAACATCACTTGAAACCTAAATTCTACAAAATAGAAATTGTTTGTGCCTTTTTCAGTGAAACTTTTAACCTTTTGTGAACAGAAGCGGGTATGTAAAAGGAACAGCAAAGAAAGTGCAGACAGACTACCAACCACCACAACCATCACCATCGCAGTATATAGAAGGACAACGATATATTGAGGCCATAAAGTGATTTACAGAACAAGATATGGCAAAAAAAAACCATCTTTCGAAATCCTTGAGTGCACTCAAATGCAAGCGAATCCTTTCCAGCAAAAGTAATCCTTCCCCGATCATGATGCTTGTGTTTGTTTGTAATAGAAGCTCATCCTTCTCTCCAACTATTGAAATCCATTTGAGCAAATTGTTTTATGGTGTGTTATGATGAGAAAAAAAAAAAACAAGCAAGGACTAATCTCGACCACGGTGATGATCTGGTCAGGTCAACTAAATATTACAAGCTCACACCTAAAATGACACTCTTGATTGCCTGGGGAACTAACAAAATTAGTCGAGGGTAATGAAAAAGGACGACGAAAAATGGGAATAACTCCAACCAGGAGTAGGTACATCTCTGAATAAACATTGGGCGCAGTGTGGAAAGGAGTAGTGTCCAGAGAAGAGATGTCCTGAAAATATATCTAGATGACATTCGAGGAAATTGGGCTACCTGATGGAATTTATTTATTCAACCCCATAGCCAGTTTAAATATTATCCTGGTCCTGGCGAGGGCATCTACTATAGATCCACCACGGATGTCGGTCGATACCAACCAACCAGCTAGTGCCGGGTGTAAATGAGTACGACACAAGGTGGGGGAAAGCTGTAGAGTGTTTTTTGTTGGTAGTAGGTGCCCTCAATCGTGTGTGTAGTTAAGGATCTCCTTGCGTCTCCAGTTCTGGTTGATGTTTAATTATGTAAAATGTGAGATGGTGCCATATCCAGGACGAACGAGAAATGCCTGATACCTACTTGCATGAGGACGGACACGAAACGTGGCTGGACTCCCGTTGGGCGCCATTTTATTGCATGGCCACACGGTATCAAATCTGTGAAAGGATAACGCGAAAATGTTCTGTCATTGAAGCAAGTAGGTTTATAATACGTTAGGGGTCATGTAATCATCGAATTGGGAATGGCCGTTGGTTGGTAAAATATTTGCAATGGTCATTGAGATTTTAATTTATTTCATTTTTTTTTTGTAATACTACTTTTGTATGCTATGTCCTCCCTTGGTTCTTTCAATGATTATAATCGCGTTTGCAATTTCTCGTCCTTCTCCTACGCCATCTCCTTTAGGATGAGGAAAAAAATATTTTTTTTTTTGTGAGTTCAAGGATTCGATTACGATTCATGCATGATGATGTAATTAAATTTTAATTTAGGTTAAAGGCTGCTACAATTCAATCGATAGATTTGTTGGAAATGGTTCGCTTGCAATGGACTCCTGATGATGAGTCTGACGGCCAACATGGCGGCGGCGGCGGCAGAGGATGGTTGGATAATAATTTGAAGTGAATAAACATTAATTGATGCGAATGGGAATTGGTGATTTAAATGAATTAAAATTGTATTTGTATTAATTTGAATGATTGATCATCAGACATATTATTTATATTCTGTACTTTATTTTGAGCTCAATCGATAAGGAATATTTTTTTGATTAAATTATTATTTCAAAAGACATGGAATCGTAATAAAAATATGGAATTAAAAAAAATCATTACATTTTGCTCGGCGAAAGGGTTTTATCTCTGTAGCACAAGTTTTGCATTCGTTAAAAATTTAATTCGAAATTTTAATTAAACACACAGAATCATACGAACCATAAGGAAATTGGGTTTCACATAAATCTGTGCCTTTTTTCAATTGGATTTAAAATTGTAACCGCTTAAAAGTTATTGATCGACTTGGTATTTAAGGGTGAAATAAATTGTTTTCCAACTTATAGAAACATAAGCACTTGAGTAAAAAGCTTACACGCCAATCTACCGCTTTAAGATGGTTCATCATACTTCGTTAGAATGGTAATAAGCGACTTAAATCCCGCTTAAGACCGGGTAAAAACTTCGATTATGGACGTTTGCTCCACTCAATTGGAATGTATGTGGATCTCCATCAAGGCTTTCATTGACGACAGCCAGATTTTCTGTAAATCGTGCAGTTCTTCGATAGTGAGACTTCTTCGATTTTCTGACTATGGAACTTTCATAATGGACGATTATGCTGACCAAAATCAGCTCGCAAGGTGCGAAAACGATATCCTCTACAGAATCTCGATCCATAGGTCAATATATTCCGTTGGTAGGTATAAGCAACTCCGACCCCCTATGCTCCATATGACGATGTGGTACACCGCCCGCCGCGTCACCGTGGCTACAGTCGTTTAAAGTTACCTTAAGTTATGTACCTTGGTACTACTCGTATGTATTTAATTTTGATTTTTGTAAATTAAAAATTGTATTATTTATCCAAATACCTGCTTTTAAATTTCAAAAATTTAATAATTTAATCAAACTCTTAATTTCGTAGGTCACTTGCATGTTTTGTGGGACTGAGACAGTTTTATACCAATCACCACTGAAAAACACTTAATATTTGTTTTTGTTTACTATTTCTACAATTTTTAATTGTACTTGATTTTCAACCTATTTGAAGACATAAGACGTATTACAGCCTGATATTTATACCAGTTAGAAACAAAGCGACCAGAAAGTTATACATACTTCAACAAGATTCAGTAATCACATGAGCTTTGAATCCGAAATTAAAACCAATTCAGTTAATTATCAATTTCAAAATAGGTTTCTATTGCATTAGACCAGTTTATACCAATTATTAGTTTAATAAAAACAATTTTTATGTTGTTTTCACCTTCTATTGGATTAAAAATGTTTTCAAAAAGCATGTATGAATATATTTGGCAAATTCAAGAGTCTGTTAAGTTTTTTTTATACCAGTTAAGTAGTTTCATTAAATTGAAAGAAAGTGTTGCTAAACACTGCGATTTCAATCCCAAATTTAGAGATATTTTTGCCTATAAAATTATAGGTCTTTTATTATGCATCTGTAATAGACTGTTTTTTATACCAATCAGTTCATTAAGACATATATTTATTAGTCCAAGAGGCGACCGTCAGATCACTTAGCTCATCCGCTCAATGGATCTAATACCTCTTACTAAATAGAGATACTCTAGAGAAAGATAATGCACCAGGGTTGCCTATCAGATTTTGGGCCGAAGACGTCTAAACCGGGGCACTTCCGGTGCGTTTTTTTCACCATGACTTAGCCCATCCAGTTAATGGCTGAAACTAGTGCCAAACTATAGAGCTCGACGAGATAGATCGAAATATATAGGGTTGCCTAACTAAAAGTGGGCCGAAGCGCTTGGCAGCCCTATTTCAAGGTGCGTATTTTTCGACCATGACTTAGCCCATCCAGTTAATGGTTAAATTTGGTATCAAATGAAAGGTCTGAGTCGACTGATTATGAATATATAGGGTTGCCATGTCTTAACTGGGCCGAACCCTTCGGCAGCCGCGTTATAAAAAAAAATCCACCAAATATGTAATGCCTTATAACTTAATAATTTGGCTGGCTTTGTTCATCGAATTTTATTGTATTTTATGTATTGTATATCAAAAGAAAGCTCAGAGCTTGTAGAAAATTAATAAAATAGTTTAACATTTAAAAAAAATCTATATATGTCAAAAAAAGATTTACTGCAGTTTTCCTTAAAACATTCATTTTATTTAACCAACAACATTACTTTATCTATTGACGTCAATAAAAGATTTGCTATCAAATGAAATTTAGGACAAAAAAGTACAGTGGCAACAATAATTGCTTTTGCTATTCAAAAAGTATAAGTTGCCTTCTTTTACATAGCTAGATGACTTACCTTTAAAATTGACTTAATAAATCATTAATTCTTTTTCATGGGAGATATTTATAAGTAAAGAGAGTTTATATATATTTGTATATATATATATTTTTTATATGAGCAGAGTTTTTATTCAACTTTTATTTACCGTTAAACAAAAAAATCACAATTTAAATACTTTTTCATTTACAAATTTAAGGAACATAGTTTTTGATATATGTACTTATATTCAATTACAATAAACTTAACAATACAAAAATTAAATAACATGATATCTACGAATAAATTTTACTTTCCAAAAACGGAATTACAAAAGTTTACATTTACAAAATAAGATAAAAATAAAAGCATATATACATTCTTTTTTCAATTTGTCGTTTAGTTATCGTCATCAGAATAAAAACTATCTTCTTCTTCTTCTTCGATATCATCATTAATAACTATTTCTTCGACAGATATAGGTGTAGCATCTCCTACGAACCAAAGTGGTTCTATTATGTCGTCTTTGCCTAACCAACCACACTCATTGGGATTTAATTGACTGCATTGAGGTTCAGTAGCATTTTGCCACATGGCATTGACGTAAATCGTCCTTAGAATTTTTTGTTTTAAAGATATCCAGCATGGTGGTAACATACTGGAATCGAAATTTTAAACTTTTTTTAGAAAGCGATCTTCATTGCTTTTCGTTGAAAATATTTTTTGAAAAATAATGAAGCGAGAAAGATTCCCACTTTTGCATTTTGTGGAGTACAAATTGCATGTGAATTCTTGTAGTAGTTCCATGTTTTCAATGTTGTTAATTTGGTTCGGGGTGTTTAAGGACGCAAATATTTTTTGAATTTTCTCATTTTTTATCAACTGTTCAAAAGGCTTTGCCTTTCCTTTCCGATAGAAACTGGCGGTATAGTCACTTCCAGTGAAGGCATGGAAACCCGGTAAGGATTGACAAAGCCTATCGCCAAGTTTTTTTGAAACCTCGGTACAATTTAAGCAATGCGGTGCGGAACCTAGTGTTGTTAAAAATATCTCAAAATTTTTAAGTTTATGGATATTTCCAAGCAAAATAATTAAAATGTCAGTATCCGACGATTTTATCATTACTTTTGTGTTGTTTGATAATTTACTTAAATGATAGACAATTCTCGTATCGGCTGACATAAATAGTCCTTTTCAAGAGTCTTAACAATATTATTGTTCGAACATGTAAATGAGAAACACTGCTCTTCAACAGTTAGGAACAGCTTCTTATTCCCTAAATGCGAGCAGATACTACTACTTTCATAGTGACTACATAAAAATGCAACTAAAGCTTCTTTGAATTTTTTGTTACGCAAATGTTTTAAAAAATCATTTGGCCTTATTTGTGATGGTCCACGAATTGTGTAGTTTGCACTGATTTCATGGCGGTTATTTCGCTCGACATCTTTGATTGATGGAGTAAAATAACGATCAAAAATCAAGTGGATCTGAGTAGCACTGGTGTTGCAAATTTTTTTTAAAATAAGCTCAGATAGTTTGTCAAACCTCTGAGGTAAAGAAGACCCTAAGTGATGCAGGAGATAAAACCCATCTATTAAATCAACATCAACGTTAGAAGGAGGATTAGATACATGGAAGGAACGTAATTTCTTTGCAAGTACTGACTTATCTGTCTTGAGCATTTCTCCCGTACAATGGCACAATGACGGTGGTGCTGGGGATAATGGAAATGAAAGACAGTACTCCATATCAATTTTCTTTTCTTTTGTAATTCCGTTTTTGGAAAGTAAAATTTATTCGTAGATATCATGTTATTTAATTTTTGTATTGTTAAGTTTATTGTAATTGAATATAAGTACATATATCAAAAACTATGTTCCTTAAATTTGTAAATGAAAAAGTATTTAAATTGTGATTTTTTTGTTTAACGGTAAATAAAAGTTGAATAAAAACTCTGCTCATATAAAAAATATATATATATACAAATATATATAAACTCTCTTTACTTATATATATCTCCCATGAAAAAGAATTAATGATTTATTAAGTCAATTTTAAAGGTAAGTCATCTAGCTATGTAAAAGAAGGCAACTTATACTTTTTGAATAGCAAAAGCAATTATTGTTGCCACTGTACTTTTTTGTCCTAAATTTCATTTGATAGCAAATCTTTTATTGACGTCAATAGATAAAGTAATGTTGTTGGTTAAATAAAATGAATGTTTTAAGGAAAACTGCAGTAAATCTTTTTTTGACATATATAGATTTTTTTTAAATGTTAAACTATTTTATTAATTTTCTACAGGCTCTGAGCTTTCTTTTGATATACAATACATAAAATACAATAAAATTCGATGAACAAAGCCAGCCAAATTATTAAGTTATAAGGCATTACATATTTGGTGGATTTTTTTTTATAACGCGGCTGCCGAAGGGTTCGGCCCAGTTAAGACATGGCAACCCTATATATTCATAATCAGTCGACTCAGACCTTTCATTTGATACCAAATTTAACCATTAACTGGATGGGCTAAGTCATGGTCGAAAAATACGCACCTTGAAATAGGGCTGCCAAGCGCTTCGGCCCACTTTTAGTTAGGCAACCCTATATATTTCGATCTATCTCGTCGAGCTCTATACTTTGGCACTAGTTTCAGCCATTAACTGGATGGGCTAAGTTATGGTGAAAAAAACGCACCGGAAGTGCCCCGGTTTAGACGTCTTCGGCCCAAAATCTGATAGGCAACCCTGGTGCATTATCTTTCTCTAGAGTATCTCTATTTAGTAAGAGGTATTAGATCCATTGAGCGGATGAGCTAAGTGATCCGACGGTCGCCTCTCCGCCTATATGTAGGTATTATATCTAAAATGTTATGCTTATTCAAATGGCAAAATAACTATAAAATATCTGGGAAAAGCAATAATGTTTAACCATTCAAACTTCAAAGTTTGTAGCATTTTTAGTAGCCATTGCGTTTTTTATACCAGTCAGAAGCACATGACCAATACTAAATATTTCAATCAGAGCTCTTGCTTATCTTGAATCACAAATAAACAAGACTTTAATCTGTAGTTTACCAAGCATCCGTGTTGAATTATATATTCGTATAATTTAAGTTTATACCAATTAGTCATTAAATGCAAATGTACTAATTATAATCGCTTGTTATTTATCACTGAATTGAGTGCCTCTGTTCACATATAAAAATAATAAAATATTTCAGGAAAAAAAATCATGATTCAATCTTGTCGATAGTCGTCAGTTAATATATTATTTATACCATTTGGACATTAAGGCTACAAAACTCATAAAATATAGTCTTTGTAGAACACCAATAATTAGGTTAGTTCTCTTTTAAGTCAAGTCAGCCAGAAACTCTATGGGTTTATATCTCAAATTCTGAAATATTTGTATTCCAGGTATTTTTCAAGAAGTCGTTAACCTAAACGAGGCTACTAAACGAATGCTTTTACTCGATTGGCTATAAAATAAAACAAGCTACGAAAAAAATCGTTACCCTCTTACCAAAAATGTGCAATGAATTCGTAAGACATTGGAATGAAGGCATTAAAATTAAATTCTCTCATCTCTGTCTTTGAAGTCGGGTTATCATTAAAATGAAACTTCACACCAAAGTCCTCTTAAAAAATTCTGCAAAACGTAGCATAATAGTTGTGTCTTTTTTCGCCTTCCTTCCGATATTTACCCTGTTTTTATTGTATTTATTTACCCGTTGAGATTTATCGGTAGCAGAGTGCAACTTACATTGAATTCGTTGGGCAGTATAAGATTCTCAGCTTTTGGTATTATTTGCTATTGGTATACATGCTTTCAGTGTATGAACCCTAGCTAGGATAAGTTCATTCAAGATTTTTCAGCTTTAATGTTTTATTTTTATTTTTGCTTACTTCCGTCCGCGGTACTTAGTTCAAAGCAGAGAGAGGAAATGTTCATGTTCTTATGGTTCTCAGCTGTACTGTGGCACACGTACAAGCTGACCCAAGATGACGATGATGGCTCGCTAAAAAAAAAGGAATTTCGAGCTGCGACAATGCGATGGACGACCATGGCTATAAGGCGCATCTGATGTTGTAATCGTTTATATTATGCAGAAGTCAGCAGTTAATTTTATTGTCAGTCTGTGTCGTGTTAAATTATGTAGTGTGCCAGGATGCAGCAGCGGACGACGTGGTGGTATATTCTTCCTTCCTACTTAACTTTCGGCTGGTTGGCGTCCGTGTCAGCCCCTTCTTAAATTCATCTTTGTATAAACAAATAATTAACAACACTCGAGAAAATTGTCACACACTAAAAGCAAGTGACCCTCTTTTATGTCTTTTGACGAGATACTCGTATATCTATGTTATAGTTGGACCCTCGTTGCTGTTACGACTTTTCACAAGTGAAGGTTTTTGTTGATGTACCAAGTTATCATAAGATGGTACTTTGGAACTGTTTTAATAAGATTTTCACAAATTTAAGGAAAATTATTTTTTTTTTCAATAGAAGTCCTATAAATTTAAATATCCAAATGTACACATATATACACTGAGAAAAAAATCAAACATATTCATATTTAAATCAAACTCAAACACATACACCCAGAGAAAAACAACATCATAAAATTAAGTAGGAAAGTATTTAAAATTACGTTGCTATAACTTTTGATTTATACGCTTTAATTTAAATACGATCAACTTTGTTTCAAATAAGAAAAATGTTTAATTAATCACAGTATAGTTAAACACCATTGAATTAATGTTTTTCTATTTTGAAATGTAGTCGAGGCATTTTCGTTGTTCATTTAAAGACGTTTGATATTTAATTTATTTGAATCAAACTTGAAACTTAATACATCAAAGTGGTAACTTATTTGATTTTCTTTCCTTTTTGAATCGTATACATAATTCACTTTGAACCAAAGTTAAAGTACAACAAATCAAAGTTGTAATCAGTGTTGTTCCTCTACGTGTCGACTTTGATTGTCTACATTAATGCGTAGACAATTGTGTCGACAATGTAGACAATGTAGACAATGTCGACTATGGTGTCGACAATGTAGACAATGTCGACTATAGTGTCGACAATGTAGACAAAGCATGCCAGCCAATCTGTCATTCTTGATTTCTCTGTCACATTGTTTACTTCATTTAAGAAAATTTCAGGTGTTAATTTGAGTTTTTATTCAAAAATATTGGTCGACGAAAAAATAAAGGTTTCCATCACCTAGGTTTTCTTTTAGTGGAAAACAATAACAAATTTGTAGCATATTGTACAGTGTGCAACAAAAATCTACAAAATACTGCACAGGTAAATAAAAATTTGTTAAAAAAAAGCATATTCATATCTTAATAATAATGCCTTCACATTCATTTACGAAAGCAATGCCTGTAAGCAATCCCAATCACCTGCGACATCCTAATCCGGCGATGTCTCTATGATTGTTTTGATTGATGACAATGATTTTGGCTCGAGCTCTGATTTATTAGACAAAACATAATAAGAAAAATTTAATGTCTACGTTGTCTACATTGTTGACATTGGCATGTAGACAATCAGGAATTGTATACGTTGAATTGTCTACACGTAGACAATCGTGTAGTCTACATTTTTTGTCTACATGGAACAACACTGGTTGTAATCCTTTTGACTTGTGAACGATAACAGTAAACATTTTGTATAAGAAAGAAATCATATGTATGTGTGTTTGCGGCTGTCGTTGTGGCGGGTCGAGGAAAATGTATATGCCATTCTCTTTAGAGCTTGTGAGCTGTACTTATTGTGAACGTTATAACCTAAAAGTAATAAAATAAACTAAAATAATTCAAGCAGTGGACGAAAGCGGACAGCTTCGAAGTTTAATTTATTCTAATCCTGCTAACGAGAACAACCGCGACGATTCCGCAAAGCTGCATGAATATGTGGACCTATACCTACTTATTCAGAAATTTGAAGGTAACATTAAACTATCTCTTTTTTTTTCTTATTATATAAATTTTATTCAAGTTCCGAATTGATGACGAAACCCTCTCAGAGATCTCCAAAGTGGCAAATTGGCAGTGCCAAAATTGCAACAATTCTGATTCCCGTCAACACCAACCTCAAGTTTAAAATCATTAAAATTGTAAGTATACATACATACATTTTTCTCAATATAAAAATTATAATGTAATATATATTTTATAGGATATTTTAAAACTTTTTAACATCGAAAGGGAAATCATTGATCCAGTCTTTACAATCCCTCCACAAATTAATAATGGCAAGACTCACATACATTATGTAAGACACAAATATTTGTAAATTTTGTTTGTTGTTTTGTTATTAAGTTAGTTTATAAGAATTTTTTTATTATTTTATTTACAATAAAAAGAAAATACTTTTGCAAAAATAATTCTTTTTAATCGATTTGAATATAGTGAGAATGGCGCAAAATTTTAAACGATTTAGTAATATGTTAAAGTCATTTTAGTAAATTGCTAAGGATTTTGCTAATTTTAAACGATTTTAACATATTACTATCTCTTAACATTTTACTAAAGTTAAAATCACGCACTGGCCTTTTTAACTTTTAGTAATTTGTTAAATCCATATGACTTCTGTCATTTGCCTAGAAAAAAGTTTCTTGGCAATTTATTGAGAAAGAGTTAAATTGTGTTTTTTTTGTGTGTATGATTGTTGAGCTAAGTGTTTTAAAAAGTAAATAAAATAATATAAAATGCTGGACATATTTGAATTCACAGTAATTTAAGTAATTTTTTTTATTAGTTTTTATCTACAAACTTAAGAATACTTTGTACAAAATCACATACATTAAATATAGATAAATATACTTCAGGCAAATCTGCCCATTCGATGTCACCGATATAACCGATTCCATGTGTTGAAGCCGATCCCATCTGCATAGCAACTTGAATATTACATTCGCTTATCGCATTGTTCGTAAAAGTTCCTTTTAGATCGAGAGCCCACAATCGGAATATTTGCTCTTACTAAAAAAGCAATTCCTGTTGAAGTTCAACCAAACAACGCTAATAGACTAAGAGCCCACAGCAATTTTTGGGTGTGATTGATAACAAAAAATAATTAGAATAATTAGTTAGGCCTTTAATAGTTACGAGTATTTACTAATGTGAACGTCTTGCATTCATGAACTGCAGAAATGCAGTTCTTTCCAAAGTTTTAAAAATTGTGATACAAAATACAGAAGGCTGTCTGCAAAACTTCAGTGGGCTTAACTCTACATTTTGGCATAGTTGTTGTCACAATTATTTAGACTTGCAAAGAGCTGCATATCTGATGCACTTTTATGCGCTATTGCTCCCACTAGAGCATGCAAGACGTTCACATTTGTCAATAACTACTAATTATTTTCTTTTATATCAATCACACCCCAAAATTGCTGTGGGCTCTTAGTCTATTAGCGTTGTTTGGTTGAACTTCAACAGGAATTGCTTTTTTAGTAAGAGCAAATATTCCGATTAATTATGGAAGACATCGTCTCAAGGGGATGGTCGTGCGCCTTCGATTGCTGAGTCAATTGCACCTTGTAAATGAATAATCCGAGATCTTTGTGCAGAATTCTAATCGGGCTAGTGCTTGAAATGTTGAGCTGTTGTACTTCATTTTGACCAAAACATCCTGGAAGACTTGTTAGTTGGAATCTGTTGAACATAAAAAACAGAGCAATATCATACATATTTTAAGAAACACGAATCAAACGATCTACTCACTTTATTATAATAGTATTCTTCTCCCGCTCCATGCTTCTGTGAGTTAAAACAGCAAACTTCTCGCTATTTGATGAAAAGATAAATTATTATTTTGAATTGAAATAATATTTTAAAATAAACACATACCTTCAACACTAGGAAAAATAAAAATGATGACAAATTATACGAACTACAAAATAAATTGTAGGTTGTCACCTTGACTTCTGACAAATCATCAAATTAAGTTTTGTTTGATTTGTATTTTTTCACGAACTGTCATTGCTTGGACGTGTTCAGTTGTACCATATTTAACAAAAGGCAATTAGTAATTTACTAGTTAGTAAAACGAAAGAAAAGGTTTAAAATTTTCAAAGAGTTAGTAAATTGCTAAAATTTTAACAATTTGCTAACTAGTAAATTGCTAAGCCCTTAATAAAAGGTTGTTTAAAATTTTGCGCCAATGACTTTAAATCAATGAATGCTAGTAAATATTATTAAATTGTTTGTAATTGATTTATTCCCGATATCTATTTACTTTAAACGCAAAGCGTGTTTAAAATTAAATTGATGTTTTTTTGAATCAAATGCGAATCGCATTTAAAACTATAATGGCGCTTTTCAATTTAATGTTACGTAGTAATTAATGTAAATATGTTTCTAATTGATTTGATTCCGATTTCTATTTACTTTAAACGCAAAGCGGGTTTAAAATTAATTGATATTTTTTTGAATCAAATGCGGATCGTATTTAAAACTATATAGCTACAACTTTAAATCATATTGGTTTCAAATTTGATTTGAAATGAAGTAGGGAATCACTTTTCATTGATTAACAACTTTGATTTAAATATTTTCGGCATTAGAGCCAAATCATATTGGTTTTACTTTGATTCAAAGTTGTTTTTTTTGATTTTACGTGCTTTTTTCTCTGGGTAAACGATTTGGCATGGAATCGTATGTGTTGACATGATTTGACACGATTTGAACATGATTTTGTTTAAATTTACTTCGCTTTCTGTTTGATTTAGAAATGTTTATCTTTGTTTAAATTTACTTCATTTAATGTTGATTCAAACAGAATCATTTTAATTTTTTTTTAATATTTCCATGTTTGAGTCAAATACGTATTTTGTTTAAGACAAATATGTTTGACTTCAGATTTTTCAAACAGATATTAATTATTCTATACTTATATCTATTTAGTTCCTTTAAACACCTTTGATTCAAACTGAAATATTTTTTATTTGTTTTATTTGTATAGAGACAAACGAAATACAGACATTTAAAAAATAAGCTCAACACAAATTAAAATTAATAAGTACATGTATATATCTTTATATAAATTATTAAAGCGAAATTTCGTGATAACATTTTCAGATCTCACAAGCGCCAGTTAATTTAGCCCAACATGATTTTGAATTTTTCTTTACAATTTTTGAGAACATCTTCGTGAAATTGTGTTTCATATAGTTCAGCTTCCGTCTTCTAGAATTTGATTCGTTTATCTTCTTTTATAGTCGTCCTTTGGGAAGATTATAAAAGTCAAATAATAATTTTATATAATGCATATTTATCAGTATTTTTTTTAAATAAAGCTATTTAAAGTTTTTGAAAAAAAAAAATATTTTTTTACACTTACCATAGACAGCAGGGAACAATGATATTAAGTTCCTCTCCTCGCGGAACACAAACCGATGTGCGCAACAGAACACACTAAACGACTTTCGACGCCAAACTTATATGTATGTTTTTACTTCGTTTTAGTTCAATTCAAACTCGTTCGGGTTTAAATTTAACGTTTATGTTTAATCTCTTTCTCTTGTAAATATTTCAACTCCGTTTATATCTAAAACAAACTCGTTCATGTTCATTGTAAACATTTTTAAGTGAGTAAAATAACTAAGCGTGCACACTGCACATAAAAACTCAAACTCAAGCTAGTTTAAATATATATGAAAAATGAAGGGCAGATTCTGATACAATTCTTAAACATGAATGAGATTGATTTAAACATACTTTACTGTAAAATAATAGTATTTTTGAATCTAAACAGATTTGAGTTAGGTAATAAACGAATTCTGTTTGCATTTATTTAAACATATAATTAAACATGTTTCTTTTTAAATAAATCATAATTCAGTTTTCTCGGTGTAGCTATATGGAAAATAGTTCCCTCAGAGTTAACGTCTTCCCTGCGTTGACTCTGTTCTGATAGGGATTGAATAGATCACACCGTAGCTCATCTCCTTGTTAGGAATAGTTTGGAGGAACTATTCCTTAGTTGCAACTTGCAACGCACAGCTAGATATGTATTCTCAAGATCCCTAGTTCAACCATCGCCGTGGACGAATAATGATTTTACATCTGGCTTTGAAGTCGATGAAAAGATGGTGGGTTCCGACTTGAAATTTATTGGTATCTTCAAAGATTCAACTACATTTGAAGGTTTGGTCTAGAGTAGATATGCTGGGTTGGAAGTAGAGTGAAACTGGCCGATTATATTGTTGGAAAACGTCTTAACATACTCAAACAGCTTGGATAGGATATTATATGTGACGTTTAAAAGGCATTTGTCTAGATATTTCTGACAGAACATATAGGATTGCCTTTTTTGTAGATGAGGTAAATCGTGTTGCAAGTTCAACCATCGAGCTTAGCTAGAAAAAGCGACCACTGGCGGTCCAGCCCTGTGGCCCAATTAGTGCTTAAGTGCACCATTTTGATACTATAACTCGTACGAGCCTCTGGATGGAATTGATATTAGGAATTATGGACATTCTCACGGAGTCATCCAGTTTGGAGTGAGTCAAAAAGTTAAAGCTAGAAGTTTAGTTAATGTAGTAGGTTTTGAATGTGGTATGTGCTTGCTTGCTTTTGCACAGCCATCCGGAATTTGGATCGCACTCACTTATCATATACACCATCTATGCTAAACTAGGTAGGTACGAGTACATTGTTAATTGGTGCTGAATCCATCAATGCCCGATAATTCGTGATCTAAGCAAACAAATGGAGGGCACGCCTACAAGTTACAGAAGTTCGTCTAAGAGCCATTTCAACGAGTTGGGAAAAGAGATAAAGTCTTTGGCTGCCTGTGGTCTGGGTCTGTATATCAGATCAAGCTATCTGGGTATTAAGTTACACTGCTCCACCTTTCATTCACATCAACGTCACTGTAACCCAAAACCCAGTTATGGGTGACACTGAGGTTAATATTCATGCTTGTTTTAAGATGACATTGCACGAGAAATAAAACTGATGCCTTTACTCAGTCACTTCAATTTGATGTCCTTGTTACCCTCTTAAAGAACGATAGAGTGGCCAACGACTTGGTGATCAGAAGGAGGGAATCTTTGAATCTTTATTGAGTAACTTGCATGCTTCCCTGATAGCCAGTAATTCAGCTTGAACGGGTATAGTAGAAAAGACTACAGAGAAATTCAGAGTCTCTCATCGGGCTTCCTTCCTTCCGCACATGCTTGGTGGATTATTTGAAGCACGTCCCTTTCTAGAACATCACCTGCGTGCTTCAAAAGATCGGTCTGCTAGCTATCAAAATATGGGTATTTTTCGTATGTAGCTAAGTCTATATCTTTTGTAGTAGGAGGTTTAATTGAGTCTTCTTGGATTGGCAATTGGTCAGATCATGCATGCATTTTGTTGTCTTATTACTATCTATTACTATTACTATTACATTCCTGATGGGAATTAGGCAACTAAAAGGAAATGGTTACTTAATTACGAGAACGTCTACTTTTACGCATGTGGCTCGGTTATTAGGTTTCCATCGCTGTTTTCAAGTGTCCGCATTCTAGTCTTTAAGTCGAACTTAATCTTGATATTAAACTGAGAGTCTGTGTATGCTCTCTTATTTCTACAAAAGGTCATCTCCTTGCTCGAGCTGCTTCACGTACTGGTCTTGTTTTGCACTGCACTATATTCGTGAATCTTCTGTTACCTTTTTCCGGTGCAGAACGTATGATTTTTGTACGTGATTTGTATCTTACGTTACCCCTGTGAGGTTGTCCAGGCACTAGGATTATTAATAATTAATGACGTTTGAAGAGTAGGTCTTCTTGCTCTGATGGCCTCTTTAAATTCTGGCAACGCAAACTTTGCTAATTCGTCAATCGATTATGTTTTTCTAGATTCCAGTTTGATTTCATTCGAAAGTCTAGCTCTGAACAAGGAATCGTCAGACTCAAATGTCCTAGATATCAAATTGCTTGCTTCGACTGTATGGAGAACAAACAGGTTCGATTGGAATCTTCAGGCTTGCAAATTTAATGCTACACAGAACTCTTCTTCAAGCAGCAGAAAAGTCTCTGTTCTTTTAATCATAAATTGGTCTATCTTTCATATCTTCTGGACTTTGGTGATGTCTGTGTTATACTGCGTAAAAACAGACTGAAGCTATCGATTTGTCCCTGGGGTGTAAGGTTTTTCAACGTTAAAAGGTACATCATATCCTTATCCATTGATGATTTTGGTTTTGTTTCCATTTAAGGGTTATCATCATTCGATCATTCAATACTTTCCTGTCTGTCTCATCATAGAATTTTGTTAAGCCGAGGATACAACCACAGTATCATGAGGACTGGGTCCTTTCCTTACCCTTATGACAACAGGGCAGACAATCCGATGCCAGTAACACAGTACTGTGAGTTTCTTTTCCCAGTAAAATTGATAATAAAAACCTCAGTGACCTCTTCTTTAAGCCTGTCAAAATACCTCACCTATAATGTGTCTGTCTTTCAGATTGTTCACAACACCCCTTCCGCCGTTTTGATCAAAATTCACTCAAATGACTTTTTATGCAAATATTTAAATAAACAGACCTCAACGAAAGTTCAGGGGCCAAATTATCGCATCAGTTTTCGTGTAATACGTGACTGAATTGTGTGAGTTTGGCATTACCGCTTACGTCATCGAGCAACCGATTACACTAATTTGACATTTTTATTCGATCACTGATGGGAATCACTCACTCGATCACTGAAACAGTAATTTGGCTCCTGGTTTTCACCTGTGAATAGCTAGTGAAAACTTTATTTAGGATTCTTTAAACCACAACCTCAAACGACTTTTGATTGCAGAAATTTATCCGATCAAAAAGTTTTAAATTTACTTAAGACAGAAATAGTTTGAGAACAAAATCTTACAGCTGTGTTTCAATAGGCGTTCTTCTTTTTTTAGTTCAGAATAGAGCTCTGAACAGAGTCCGAACACGTCGAGTTTGAACATCCTCTAAACCAAGCGTGCTCTGAGTTGTTTTTGAAACACACCTGAATACTTAGCTGTCACCTTTTTTTTTAATTTCCACCTGTCAAATACTTGTGTTAAGAATTTAACTCTTTCTGCTCTGTTATTTTATTCTGAAATCAAAGAGTGCACTCTGAACAGAACATACTCACAGAACGAAAAAAGAAACACACATTCTAAGCTCTGAACACTCTGAACTAAAAAAGAAACACAATTTATTTTTTGACAAATCAGTCTCTGCTCTGAAGGGTTACGAAAATATCGCCATCAGAAGCGTACATCATTCCTCTGATGTGTTAGTCCAAGACTTCAGCGTATTTATTCAGCCAGTTGTTTTTGATAAACAATATTTTAAGTTGCTATTTTTGTCCTGGAAAACGAGATCAGTTAAAATAATCTGTTTAAAGCTTCATTTATGACTCGATATTGACGATAATTATTTCTGGAGCGGTTCCTACAACACTCAGCTGTAATATTAGAATAATAAAATATTAAATCGTAAAGTATTAATTCTGAATATCAACAACTTTGTGATCGCTAAGATCTGATATTCCTGTCATTTTCGTAAGCGTACACTTAAGAAAATATCAATTAAAAATCCCTGCAACACTTTCTCACCGAGTACCTACCTATGAAAACATTTCCAATCAAATATATAAGATCTGTTTAGTAACTGGATTACAAACGTCATAGTCGTTACTTTGATGGAACTGACATTTGTGTATTTATATTTTAAAGCAAATACTGGTGTTATATCCAAAATATTAATGATAAGAAACACCCTCAATTTTTACTTTGATATTTTACATCTGTCAGATTCATCAAAACAATTGCTGTCATGTTCGTCCTTGACACATTCTTAGAGCTTCCTATGTCTACAACCCAGTCCAAAATGTCCTTATATTCCAGACACACTGACTTGTAATAGACTAGACATCCCGAATTAAAAAATTCCGACTTAACTCAACTAAGTGAGAGGGAAATCGAGTGAATCAAATCTACTTCAATTCAACTCAGATACAGGCAGCTTACAAAGAGGTTGAAAAGTAGTTCAATCTCACTTTAACTCTGCATACTCTTCATTAGAGTCAGACATCACTTCTTATAATCACTGTTTTGTCTTATAGTTTGTACCAATTTACTAATATAAATGCTAATAAATCTATCTATTCTGCACACCTTGCCGCGGGATGTCATTTATTGACATGGCAGAGGTTTTTCAAACTAAATACGTTGGTGAGTTGCGCGAGTTGGTATTCACGCCTACGGTATTCCTTTTTCTTTTGTTTATTCTTCATTTCTTTAAAGAAGATTTTTTAGTTTTTTTTTTTTTAATTTTAGAGAATGACTTGCATTTGTCCTAAAAGCTTTGGTTTTCCTTTTTTCCCTCTTAACAAACGAAGAGATATATCTACATAAATCCGGCCTTTTATACCGAACTTGAATATTATTTTTTTATATCCTTTTACTTTAGGCTGCCGTTTATGGAAAAATCATGTCCCATTAGCTAGGGGAATGTCTTCCCATAACTATGCTCGGGTTATAACCACTTTGAGAGGATTCTTCATGAGTGCTAGATAGTGGTTGGATTTAGTTGTTGGTAAAAGCAGGTCCTTTAAGTACGTTGGTTTTCATTGCCTGAGATTTGAAGTCCCTCTTACTCCCGCACGTTTTCTCAATTTCTCTATCTCTCTCTTTTTTTATTTTTTGCCTCCATAGCTTGTCCTTTTGGTCTTACTCGTTTGGATGAAATGTGTGATTGCATAAAAAAGTCCTTGCACGTAATTTTTAATGGCTGTCTTATAGCGCACACCAGTGTAAGATTGCATTTGGTCGCATGAATTATGTGCACAGTATGCTCTCTGTCATTCTGGGTAAAATAATTTTTATCAGAACTACTACGTCCACTGTGAAGACAGAAGATGGTGTTTAGTTGTGTGTAAAGTAGGAAAATGATAGTTTGCATAGTAAAATTATTAAATTTATGAAAAATGAAAAGAATAAGTGTAAACTGAATTTCATGATGAATGTATGCTTAATTGAAGTAGATATTTACATCTTAAAAAGAATCTTTCTATTAAATTAAAGAAATAACATCAAAAATAAAATATGTGATTCGAAAAAAAAAGTTATTAAAAATGACAGCTAATTTGACAGATCTATCTTTACATATAAGACCGCTATCACCTGTCAATGTTCAGAAATACTTTTTGTAAAAGGGTTTAATTTAGTTTTTAATTAAGCTCAGGGATATGTTGAAAAAGTATTTGCAATTATAAATGTCAAATTGAATTACATGGTTGAATTCCATTAGAGTTGACTTCGATTAGAATAAAATGCACGACTGGATCGCACGAACTTGCTCTTATGTAAAAGTACTTTGGAATTTAAGATACATATAAATATAAAACATGGATTTAATGAGATAATAAAATTCAAATGCATAAAATTGCCGTCTGGTTTCCGGAAAAGTATGAATTTATGCAAATAAACCTTAAAAAATCGTTTTATTATTAAATACATTTTTTATATAAGAAATTTCTCTTAAATTTTTCTAAAAAAAAATGTGGGATGCGGATTTTAAGTATTTAATAATATTGGTTTTAGGAAATAATTTCAAAAAATAATCGTTCATAGGTTTTGAAGATATTGATTTAAATTTTTTTTTTTTTTTTAAACCCAATAAATATTTTTTCGAATATTTTTATATACAATATTATTTTAAACTTAAGGGGACTCCTGCTAAAAATTTTGGGTTAAAATCCTTAGAGCCGTTAATGAGAAAGTCGAAAATTCAAAAAACGGGTCTATGGCAGGTACCCCTAATAACATTTTGCCCCAAAATTTTTTTTGACCAAAATGTAGTGCATGTCCATAATATCACACTTAATTTTTGTTATCAAAATCGTTAGAGCCGTTTTCGAGATAAATAAGATTTTGCATTACGGGTGTATGGGGGGTACCGTTAGTTTTGGAGCTAAAAAAAAAATTTCAATTTTTCCTCTAGGGAATCACCGAAGACTCTTAACTACCGAGATTGAAAGAAATAGGTCCAGTGGTTTAGGCTGTCGTGAGAGGTACAGACATACAGACACACTGAAACATGTTTTTTGTGTACTAAATTTTCCTTAAAATTTGTATAAAAAAAATTGATATGCAAATTATTAGTATTTAATAAAATACATTTTAAAACGTAATTTAAAAATTTACTCGTGTATCGGTTTTCAAGATATTGAATTTTCAAAAAAAAACTTGTATTATTTTTTTAAAAATCCAAAAACTATTTTTTCGAAAACATTTTTAGTTTATATTTTTTCAAATGCAAAGCAGCTCCTGCATACAAATTTTGGTTAAAATCGTTAGAGCCGTTGGTGAGAAATTCGAAAATCAAAAAAACCGTTCTATGACAGGTACCCCTAATAACATTTGCCCCCAAATTTTTTTTTCACCAAAATATAGTCCATGTCCATAATATCACACTTAATTTTTTTTATCAAAATCGTTAGAGGCGTTTTCGAGATAAATAAGATTTTGCATTACGGGTGTATGGGGGGTACCGTTAGTTTTGGAGCTAAAACAAAAATTTCAATTTCTCCTCTAGGGAATCACCGAAGACTCTTAACTACCGAGTTTGAAGAAAATACCTCGGGTAGTTTAGGCTGTAGTTCGAGGTACAGACATACAGACATACAGACATACAGACATACAGACATACAGACAGACAGACGGAATTGCCGGACCCACTTTTTTCGTCTTCGCTATCATCGTAATGTTAACTTTGATCAAAATCTCGAGTTCGATTTTTTTTCCAAATGCAGAACTTGCCCTATAGTACCTATATCGCAAGTAAAAAAGTTGAGATTCAATAAGAACTTTATTTGGTTTTAGTTTGAAATTTGTTTTTATTGAAATTTTTAAGAAAAAAAAACACCACATTTATTCATGATTTGCAAAATAGTGGTGCTACAAATTAGGTGTGTTTGGTAAGTTAAAATTTCTCATAAGTGTTCATATTTTGCTGTCAAAATCAGTTAAGTGAAAGTTGGAGAATATTTCAAATTATCAAACAGATATATTAACACGGCGGTGGCAGTGTAATGTCAAGAATAATCGACAGTTGCAACTGTCCGTTTTTATTAGCGAAAATGAGTAGATCTAAAACTATTTAGATGATGAATTCTTAGTTTAATGGAAATAATAATGAAAACTTTTAAGTCAAAAAACTCCAGCTTTAATGTATTCGATGGGAACAACGTTTTGGTCTTCCTCAACTGTCTTAGTCACATAAATTGAGTGTGACTCTCTTCCTGACAGAAAAAAAATTATATGCCCTGTATTACGCCGTGGGATGATGTGCGCTGATCTGTCAAACCGAAGGTCTGGGTTGCCGCCGCCATTCACAAATCAAAACAAAAATGTCAAGGGTTCTTCCTCTTGACGGAAAATTTTCCAAGAATTTTTATTATCATGAAAAGTGCTTCTCATCTTAGCAGTTCAGACTCGGCAGAATATTTCGCCGACATATGGCTAATAGTTGTATTTGTAAGTCTCTTTCTTCGAGCCGTGTCGGCCTCTAATTTTTACTTGCGATATAGGTACTATAGGGCAAGTTCTGCATTTGGAAAAAAAATCGAACTCGAGATTTTGATCAAAGACAAAGTTGACATTACGATGATAGCGAAGACGAAAAAAGTGGGTCCGACAATTCCGTCTGTCTGTCTGTATGTCTGTATGTCTGTATGTCTGTATGTCTGTATGTCTGTATGTCTGTATGTCTGTATGTCTGTACCTCGAACTACAGCCTAAACTAGCGGAGGTATTTCCTTCACACTTGGTAGTTAAGAGTCTTCGGTGATTCCCTAGAGGAAAAATTGAAATTTTTTTTTAGCTCCAAAACTAAGGGTACCCCCCATACACCCGTAATGCAAAATCTTATTTATCTCGAAAACGGCTCTAACGATTTTGATAAAAAAAATTAAGTGTGATATTATGGACATGTCCTATATTTTGCTGAAAAATAAATTTGGGGGGAAATGTTATTAGGGGTACCTGTCATATAACGGTTTTTTTGATTTTCGAATTTCTCACCAACGGCTCTAACGATTTTAACCAAAATTTTTATGCAGGAGCTGTTTTGCATTTGAAAAAATATAAACTAAAAATTTTTTCGAACAAATAGTTTTTGGATTTTTAAAAAAATAATACAATTTTTTTTTTGAAAATTAAATATCTTGAAAACCGATACACGATTAAATTTTTAAATTACGTTTTAAAATGTATTTTATTAAATACTAACAATTTGCATATCAATTTTTTTTATAAAAATTTTAAGGAAAATTTAGTACACAAAAAACATGTTTCAGTGTGTCTGTATGTCTGTACCTCTCACTACAGCCTAAACCCCTGGACCTATTTCTTTCAATCTCGGTAGTTAAGGGTCTTCGGTGATTCCCTAGAGGAGTAATTGAAATTTTTTTTTAGCTCCAAAACTAAGGGTACCCCCCATACACCCGTAATGCAAAATCTTATTTATCTCTGAAACGGCTCTAACGATTTTGATAAAAAAATTAAGTGTGATATTATGGACATGTCCTATATTTTGCTGAAAAAGAAATTTGGGGGGAAATGTTATTAGGGGTACCTGTCATATAACGGTTTTTTTGATTTTCGAATTTCTCACCAACGGCTCCAACGATTTTAACCAAAATTTTTATGCAGGAGCTGTTTTGCATTTGCAAAAATATAAACTAAAAATTTTTTCGAAAAAATAGTTTTTGGATTTTTAAGAAAATAATACAATTTTTTTTTTTTTGAAAATTCAATATCTTGAAAACCGATACACGATTAAATTTTTAAATTACGTTTTAAAATGTATTTTATTAAATACTAACAATTTGCATATCAATTTTTTTTATAAAAATTTTAAGGAAAATTTAGTACACAAAAAACATGTTTCAGTGTGTCTGTATGTCTGTACCTCTCACTACAGCCTAAACCCCTGGACCTATTTCTTTCAATCTCGGTAGTTAAGGGTCTTCGGTGATTCCCTAGAGGAGTAATTGAAATTTTTTTTAGGGTACCCCCATACACCCGTAATGCAAAATCGTATTTATCTCGAAAACGGCTCTAACGATTTTGATAAAAAAAATTAAGTGTGATATAATGGACATGGACTACATTTTGGTAAAAAAAAATTTTGGGGCAAAATGTTATTAGGGGTACCTGCCATAGACCCGTTTTTTTGATTTTCGACTTTCTCATTAACGGCTCTAAGGATTTTAACCCAACATTTTTAGCAGGAGTCGCCTTAAGTTTAAAATAATATTGTATAGAAAAATATTCGAAAAAATATTTATTGGGTTTTTAAAAAAAAAAAAAGTTTTTTAAATCAATATCTTCAAAACCTATGAACGATTATTTTTTGAAATAATTTCCTAAAACCAATATTATTAAATACTTAAAATTCGCATCCCACATTTTTTTCTTGAAAAATTTTAGAGAAATTTCTTATATAAAAAATTTATTTAATAATAAAACGATTTTTTAAGGTTTATTTGCATAAATTTATACTTTTTCGGAAACCAGACGGCAATTTTGTGCATTTGAACATTATTATCTCATTAAATCCATGTTTTATATTTATAAAAGGCATCTTAAATTCCAAAGTACTTTTACATAAGAGCAAGTTCGTGCGATCCAGCCGTGCATTTTATTTTTATTATTATTATATGCATTATTTTATTAACCAATTTACTAGCCTTTGTAGTTGTTTAATGCGTACAATTATGCTACGCTGCCCTTACCATTATTCCATTAAGGACCGCCTAATATGTGCAAACTTTATATTCAAATCGGCGCAGAGTGACCGCAAACCGCATCTTTCCTACAAGAGATGACTGGCAAATTAACGAGCCATCAACCTGCGAATCGATGATAGCACTAATACCGAAGATTCCAAGATGGAAACTGGTGCAGAGTTCTTTTCAGAAACCCTCAGACTAGCTTGCTCATTCAGATTTCCTGATTAAAGTAGTTTCTTTTAAACTTAGGTTCTAGCATGGACGAAAGCTGCTAGACAAGTCTCAATGATAACAATACCACAAGCTTATATCACCTTTTTCATTAATAGCCAAGTGAAAAAAACAACGATTTTTACTATTTAAATCAAATTGAAGCTTGTAACTTTCTGTTGCGAAGATCTAAGGGTTCTTGGTACACAACACAAAATTAATCTCTGTTGGGTTCCTGATCACAGTGGTGTCCCAGGTAATGAAAGTGCTGATGAGCTGGCTAAAATACGATTAACACTTCATCTTAATTAGGCACACACAAGAGTTCAAGTCCTACCTTGTAATATCTGACAGGTAATCGAAAGCAAAGTTTTACCTATAACGAACAAGCGATGGAACTCGCTCGATTCCTGTCTTATAACCAGAAAATTATGGCCTAGTTTCAGCAAAAAAAAAAAAAAAACGACACGTTATCATCCAATGAGTAAAAAGTCTCTTCCTATTCTCGGGATGGGGTCACCTCTCCTCTTGAGGAAAGGCACAGACCCTTTGACTTAATCGGAAATACTGACCAAAACAACGGACATATACACCAAGCACTGACCTATCGAACTCATCTAACAGATATTGCATGGAGCCACATGCTCCTATGGGCCTGGTGAAGGGATGATTTCTCAAGTGGGGGTAGAAGAAAGGACCACGCGCGTAGAAGGCATCTACCTCTCCCAAGCCAGATGATTATGTGACGACAGACATTTCTTCAATGAATTAGTAATACCCTTTTACATTTCAGGCTATAGCTTGATGTGACCCTGTGACCCATCAACACGGCCTGTGACCCATCAACACCCTTAACGACCTTGAATGGCATACATAGGATTATCATAGGTTTCAATACAAGGGAGTCACAATCCCTAGAGTATCATGACGGATGTACATTGATCTAAGTGTGACGGTAACAAGATCAACTGTCAGCCCATTATTAAAACCTAACCTAACCGCATCTGCCTTCACTGCTTATGCTGTGGACGAGTTCCGATTCGGATTAGTTAATTTGCTTACGGATACCCCATTTGTAAAGAGTATGAGGATGATGGCCTCTATTTTCGTGTCAACTTGTAAGAGTGAAATCGAAGAAGTAATGGTCGAGTCTTAGGTAACTCCAGCTCTGATGCTCTCTATTGTAGATTTGAAATCCTGGAAAAAAGAACAATAATTCGATAAGGCTATGGTTATGTAGTTTTCGAGCTCCAGGCGAGAATGCAGTGTTTATCGGTTTTCGCAAAAGCAGAACTGTACTTCTGTAATGATGATATTTTCACTGCAGACCTTCTCTCAGGAGCTTACTCAAGCTGCTGCGGGGGCATACCTGCCAGCAATAATTTGCATTGTTAAGGTAGGAATATTACAATTTTTTTGAGGGGAGGTATGCATCAGCAAGGTCTGTTGGATGGATAGCTTAATTTTGTCTAGGAAATCTGGATCAGTAGATTAGTATTTTTAATAGCTTCTGTTGGTGGTTTTGGGGTGTCTTGGAGTTATTTTTATGAAGTTATTTGCCATCACCGAGTTGGGACTTCAAACTGCGATGCATTTGAAGAGGTTACTCTCACTAATTCTACTTTTGAAAAAGCTGTATTTTTTATGTACTTTTTCTTGATAACGGTTTGAATAAATTCTGGCAGGTGAACATTTTCACTACCACCTTCACTTAGACTTTGATGTTTGTTGGTTTGCTTAACGCCGAAAATTTTATTCTAGCTCGCATTCAGCCCTATCACAAATTCCATCATAAGCGGAATAATATTGCGAATCCCGAAAAAATCTCACACAATTTATTCATCGCAGTGGCAAATCTCACACTTTTTTCCACTAGGAACAGATTTGATGATAGCTTTTTCCTGGGATACTAGAGCCGCAGATTACCATGGAATTCATGAAAGAGCTTATTATAGCTTTTCACAATAATGAAATATATTAAGAGGAGAGAAATTATTAAATCCAATTAATTTCTTTTCTTTTAAGAACATAATCTTTTTATTCAATAGAATGGGATGTGTGACCAGGAAAAGGGATCTCTTGAATCTGTAAGTAGGTTCATCGAAAAATAAAAAAGAAAACATTTCGAATGACTGACAAATCACTTCTTCCAGAAAAAGAATCAGGCTCAGGAAAAATCGAAAAGTAAACACAGGGATTTCCCCATATAAACTCATTACATCACTCTAATCACGTTTCGGAATAAACTGGGGCTTTCCAAATAGACACATAATATTAACTTTGACAGAAGAAAAAAACGTACCAAAGAGATATGGGCTAGGCATCTAGTAATATCTCCATCTTTCAGCAAACCAAAGCACCTGGGATTTCTTGAAAATAGAATGGTTTCTTTTCACGCATGAGAATCTAATTTGCACGATATGGTTCTTGTTTTTTTTTGGAAGAAAAGGACATATGATTCTGTCATGTTTAAGGAACTTTTGACAAAATGACATTTTAATGTCTTTTCTTAAGGATAGGTTTTAGAACGCTTATATGTTTTTGACCCTCATAATCACAAAGCTGTTTAAAGTCCAATAATAATCAACAAGTCATTTAGAGTAAATACAATACATAGCTATTTCTGAGTATTTAATCAGTTAAGAGCTAACAGATTGCGGATTGCATTTTGATTGGTTGGAGAAGGTTATAATAATCTGAAGGCAATCTGGTCTATTTGTTCTCAACAACGAGATTATAAAAGAGTCATCTATCCATATTAATTTGATTGATTTAATGAATTAAACACACTTCCAGTATATCCTGGAGAAGGTCCAAGTCAACATTAAACTATAAAACCATCATATTTGGAATAGAGAGCTTCATAACGTGTTATATAGATTACTTGTTTCTATTGGCCAGGGGAATGATATTTTTGGTTCAAATAATTTCGTAAGGTATCAAATATCTGAATGTTGTACTTTAAATGTTTTGAATCGTGTTCCTTTTAAAGCGCATTGGACAGTTAAAGTCTGATGATGGCCATATAGAAAGTCCCCCTTAATTTGCTGCCAAGTCGACTGTGAAGAAATATAAATATCATTTTTTTCAGATCAAACCATGCTCTAGACCTGGTACTCTATCTATATCTCTTTCAAAACATCGATACTGAACCAAACAGATGTCAAAGTAATTTACTACAATTTTTCCTCGTCAGGACATGCCGATGTGAATCTAGGAAAAGTAAGGAGTTTTCCAGTAGGGATTTTTAAACTTTGACAGGTGATTGCGGCCAAATTGTTGAATCTACATCTATCAAATAAGCTGCCATTTATTAACTCTGCATTGTATGTGTGTTTTGCAAATGCTGAAATCATTTTATAAAAGTGGTTATTTCATTTGAGCAACATTTCGAGCTCTTTGTCCATTTTAAGGTTGCAATAATCGCCCTTCGGAGAGAACTATTCTCAACTGCTGGATATATTCGAATCGACCGGTTCAGTGAAAAATCCGCCAATATACATATAAATGTAGGTCAACAAACGCAAGATTTTTTTTTTTTTTTTTTTTTTTTATAATCTACACGCGCTCAAGGGATTATGATTACCCTTTTTAAATGTTTGAACACAGCGCGTGCGTGAAGTTAAGGAAGAGAAAGAAGGATAGGAAAGATGTGTGGCACGATGTTCTGAGACTGAAGGTTGTTGTCTCAGATATTTTATCTCCAGGAATGGCGGCTGAACTAAAGCGGAGAATGCCGTGCCTTATTTCTATGTCGCTTATAATTCACATTATTTTATTCGTGTTCATCCTTGTTGGGCATACTAGTTTAACTCAATCACATGTTGTTAGTTTTATGCCTGAACAACATGTAATGAGTAAACCAGCAACCCATTGATGACAATTTTAGAAGGTTTTTAATGGAATTAAAACGACATAGACGACGGCAGGGATCGAACCTGTGATCATGAGGTTCACAGGCGAGCACACATCCATCGCGCTACGGCCACGGCAAGATGCAGTCAACTCTGCGCAACGCACAAGAACTCGCCCTTTCACAGACCAAAACTTGTTGAATTTTGCGTCATGTCTTGGGCTTTTCGACGTGCCACACAGCCCGTGCCACAATGAACATTTTGCATGACCGATTTGCAAACATGGAGACGATGTGTATTGGCCACCGAGGTTGAGCAATATAATTCCGTTTGACTTTTTTTTTGTTGGGTTCAAGTCACAGATATATGGGTGATTCTACAAACAATGGAATAAAATGATACAAATTTCGGCACGACATTTTTGGATTCCAAAAGTAGTAAGAGTTGTTCTAGATGATCATTAGAACGTCCCTTTGCGTTGTTGAAAGCGGCCAGTTAAAAAAATAAAAAATGACGATTTTAAGGACATTTTTTGAAAAAGGATGTTCAGAGTACTGAGATTTTTTTTAAGGGAACTGAATAAATCTTTATTTTGTTCTTATTTTCTCTTGGGTACACATTGAAATATAGAAATTAAATTTAATTATTCTTCATAAACATAAAAATTCATTGTAAATAAATATTATTTAGCATTTTATTAGGAGAATATAATCATGTCTATTACAGAATTCGCAGAATTTTACTCCTGGTGAGTTGACTTGATTCGCATCCGCTGTAAAACTCAATTATGAAATTCGTCGGATGAACTACATTGTCGATTTCTAAAATTACCTTATCATTTATGAACTTTCGTATCGACACTGTCAGCAACAAACATTTATTCAACTGGCCTAGGCTGTGATAATAGTATCGTTTTCGATCAACGAAATCAAGCATCGTTGAGAGTGGTTAGTACGAAGATGGAGGACGGTTCAAAACCAACCGTGTGCTCTTTTTTTTTTTTTTTTAGATTTCTTACTCTCTGGTTGCGTTGCTATTAGTGCGTTTTCTATTAAAATTTGTTAAACAAACACTTTAGCATTCAGTATGATAAGCTTTTGACTTAAATTTTTGTACTCTCCATTGTTTATTTTCGTTTAATCAAAAATTCACTTCAGATTCGTCTCGAAATTGGTGCGAATGTAAAATGATAGAAATTGTATGGAGTGCGAATGGATTGCGAAATCTGTAATACCATATTAGTTGAACAAAATGTCAGTGGTGCAGGGATTGTTACCGACATTCGTTCAACTTTCATTCGTCGGATTCAGTAATAGCAAAAGTTTGGAAATGAATTGAAATTGTCACTTTAGCCCATTCGCCGAATTCTGTAATAGGGGTGAATATATTATAATTAAATATTTTTTTTTCTAAGAATCAATTTAAAATAAATTATGTTCTTTTTAAAAAATTTAAAAGTATTTCGCAATGAAGTTGGAAGTTATATATAATAAAAAATTTCTAAGGTTTCTGAATAAAATATCATTTGCTCATTTATTAACCAGGGGGCTGAGGCCAGGCGACTGAGGTTTTTCATGATTTTTGCGCAAAAAAGGTATTAAGGTTTTACTTTAAAAAATAAAAATATATATATAATATTACAGTTTTATTAAACCTTTACTAAACTTCTAACAAATATGCCTTCTTACATACAAATTTGTTTTGTAAAACCTCACCAGAGGACTGATAATCTAAAGGGACAATCCACGACTTCTTGCACAAATGTCTTTTTCACAATACTAACATAAGAAACAGAATCGATTTGCACCACAATTTTATTGTAAGGAGATTTGGTACTTCAAATTGCTAGTGCTGGTAATTCGATTGATATCCTAGTTATTGATTTTTTCGACTGTTTCAGTATGCCAGGCGACTGATACAAAAAGCGGGGAACAAAGTTTAATTAAGGTTTTTTGTAATAAAATAAATTACTAAAAAATATTTATCTATTTCGTAGCAATGATGTGTTGTTTTCCATAACTTTGGTGGAATTCATCTAAGTATGAGACCTGAAATAAGAGAACGGTAATAATTTTTCTTTGCGAAAACGCACTGGATACACGTCAGGGGACTGAGAATCAGACACTTTGAAAAATTTTTTGAGCAAGATAAAATAAGGTCACCCTAAAAAAATTGTTAGGCCAGGTAGATATCAATCAGATTTAATTTTATAAAAAAAAATCAGATTAAATAATTGAACAGATTTTAAAATATTTCTTGGGCCGCCGAAAATTCCATCGTTTGTAGAATCACCCATATGTATGTCAATACACAAGAAGCCTCAACTGCCCTGAAAAAAAAAAATTCAATGCCATTGGTCAAACTAGAAAGTCAAATAAGTAGAGTTGAGGTAAATTAGACATTTCGAATTCGAGCCACCCACTGTAGATATTTCAATAGTGTTATGTTCCTTAAATCACACCAAACTTCACAAACGTCTTTACTTTCACTTAGTGGTGGCTGAACTCTCATTAGGCTTAGTGAACTTCTGACTGTTCTACGTCTACTAATTGAGTTCAATTTTATGACAAATTGTGTAGAGTTTTTCATTTGTCATTAAAAATTAAGCTCTGACCTCGAGTTAACTCCGAAGTTTGAACATTATCTGAATTAAACATGTTCTATAGATTAGATAAGATTTTTATTTGCTTGCAATTATTTTTACAATTTCAATAACAATCTTAAAAGCATGGTTTTGCCGTCTCCCTGATTGACAAAGTTTTAACTAAATCTTAAGTTTTACAAATTAATTAAGTTACAGTTGTATTAACTAAAAATATTCATCTCTTATTCTGCTTCTATAATACTCGTAAGGAGCTGTTTTGCAATATTCTAGCATTTTGGACACATCTTCTTCATTTAAGAGGGCTAAAATTTCTTTATGAAATAAAAAGCCTCTACCTAGTACATGTCTTCTGGTTTCTCTCAACACTGGACACCGACGAAATATAAAACATCCTTTCGTTCAGCCATGTTATCAATATCACAAAGTGGAACATAGTTTATGTTTAACAATTCACCTCTTATCCGAAAAATGTTTGAGATTTGCTCTATGGTGTAGTCATCTTGTTCGCTTAACCTAAGACTTTATCTACCTTTCTTGAACACCATCACTTTCGACTTGTTCAGGTTCACTATCAAGCTCCATTGTCTACAGTATTCCGAGATTCGATTTATCATAAGTTGTAGCGATTGCTGTGAGTTTGCAAGCAAGACAATATCGTCTGCAAAGAGTAATGCTCTAATGATCTCTCCAGAATAGCTAACTTCTCCTGGAAATGCTTCAGTGATATCATTTATAAATAGTGCGAACAAGCTAGGACTTAATGCACAACCCTGCCTTACTCCCAACTGTGTCTTGAACCACTCCGAAACATGCTTTCCATTCCAGACCGCTGCTCTCGTGTCTGCGTACAAATTCTGTATAACTCATTCAAACCTGAACGACATCCCGGATCCTAACAACTTGCACATCAATGCGTTTCGGTCAACTCAGTTAAATGCAGCTTTTAGATCCACAAAAAAAGTGTATAGTTTTTTATTTTTTTCCAAAAATGACTCGGCAATGCCCTTTAAAACAAATATATACAGATATGATATATGGTCGAGTAACCTGCCATGAATCCGGCTTTACACTCACATAATAGATTATTTGAGTCTATGCACGTGTTTAGCCGTGTATAGGAAGCATTCAAAAACTAGATTCCTCTATAGTTGGCTGGATCTTCGATGTTGCTTTTTTTATGTATCGGAAAAATCAAAGCTTCTTCAAACTGTTGTGGGATGTTTCCATTTTCAAAAAATTGGTTTATGTTCATCGTGAAAATACGGTTGCGCATAGTGAATCATGAATGGGTCCAATGGTGTTGGGTTTAGCAGTTGATTGAAATTAATTCGTAGAGTAGAGGTATCCAGTTATGACTGATAATATACTTCGATCCATTTAATTTGATGGTCTTTAGTTTCGGAATTTTCTAGTGAAATAGGCATTCCTCTCTTAAGACTAATCAATCACAATATGCGCACTATAGGGAATGCCCTTCAGTTTAACAGTGAGCTAAATTTCGGGCGTACTGTTAAGTAAAGAGATTGATTGATTTATTCTTTAACACGAATGGACAATGCCTCTTCTTCTTCTCATTTCGATATTCAGAATTTCAAAACTAATGCCCAAGAAGTCTCCTCTTAAATTCTTTCCTATTTTGCTAACCTATGTGTTTAACATTTTTGGGCTAGTCAAAAACCCCTATAGAGCGCGAACGTAATAAAAAACAATTGAAAATAAAATCCCCGACTGGATCGTACGCATTTGGTGCTATGTAAATGTACGTTGGAATTTTCTTATAAATATAAAAACATGGAAATAATTAGAGCAAAATATTCAAATGCTTAAAATTGTCGTCTGATTTCTAGAAAAATATAAATAAGTCCAAGCTTAAAAATCGTTAGTATTAAATTAATTTTTAAACAAGAAATTTTGTTAAATTTAAAACAAAACTTGGGATGTCAACTTTAAGTACTTAATAATATAAATTTTAGGATATAATTTCAAAACTAATCGTTCATTCGTTTTCAAGATATTGATTTAAGAAATCCAAAAAATATCTTTTCCAAAATTTTTTTATAACATACGAGTATTATTTTAAATTCAAAATATTAAAATGTTGGTCAGAATCGTTAATAAGAAAGTCGAAAATAAATAAAAAAACGCTTCTATGACAATAGTTATTAGCAGTACAATAACATTTTTTCTTAAATTTTGCTTTGACGAAAATGTTCTCCTTTAACTCTAATAGTAACTCGTTAGAGCCGTTTTTGAGATAAATAAGACTTTGCATGGCATGTATACCTATAGTTTTGGAGCTAAGAGTAATCGGAAAAACCTTAAAGGCGAAGTTTGAAGAAAATCGTTTCAGCATTTTAGGCTATACGTCAAGGTTAGTTCAGATATACAGACAGAACAAATTGAATTTTTTTTTAAGATTTTCTCTTCGTGGTCGGATAAAGTTCTTTTGCCTCCATATTTTCAAATCTCTCTTCTGACATTACGATGATAGAGAACACGAAAAAAAGTGAGTCCGGCAATTCCATCTATCAGTCTGTATGACTGTACCTCAACCTACAACCTAACTACTGGAGATATTTTTTTTCAAACTAGGTACTTAGGGGTCTTCCATTTTTTTTTTCTTAGCTGCAAAACTAACGGTACCCTCCATACATCCCTAATACAAAATCTTATTTATCTCGAAAATGGCTCTCTAGATTTTGATAAAAAAAAACAATAGGTGTGCTATTATGGACATGGAGTATATTTTGGTCGAACAAAAATGTTGGGAAAAATGTTATTAATGGTACCTGTCATAGAACTCCTTCCCAAAAAACATCGTTATTCAAATTTTCTTAAACAGCTCTGAGATAGTTAAATGCAAGGCCCTAGTTCTATTTCAAAATTTATTGATTACAGCTCTCGAGAAAGGAATTTAAAAATCTATCTCTATAAGGCAGAGTCTGAAAAATCTTTAGCTCTGATACGTTTAAAATCTTTCTGCATAACTGCATTTTGATTATTTAACTTTTAAATAGCTCTTTAAAAGCAAAAGATTTTTTTAAGGTGTTCTTTAAGAATTCTAAGCTATATCTTCAGGCATGTTTAAGAAAATGGTGAATATTTAAGAATTTTTATAAAATTATTTCCTAGAATCTACATTACTAAATACTTGAAATTGGCAGCCCAATTTTTTTTTCTTGAACAATTTTAAAGAAATTTCTTATATAAAAAAATACTTTTATAAGAAAAGTATGTTAAAGCTGTGTTTGCATAACTTCATACTTTTCTATAAATCAGACAGAAATTTTATACATTTGAACATTAAATCCTTGTTTTATATTTATAAAATAAATTTTAAATTCTAAAGTTTCTTTTACATAAGAGCAAGTATGTACGTAGCGATCCAGTCGTGCATTTTATTTTTTATAAACGCACTAAACGGATTACGATTACCGTTAAAATGCACAGTGCGAGCGCTTAGGGAAGTTGGAGGCGAGCATTCCATGAATTTTTACGGTTGAATTGCTTAAAAAACGATTCTGTTATACTTCTATCACATATCATTTTTAAAGATCTTTTTTCCAAGAGACTCAAGTGGGTAATTGGAAGATCTGCCCAAATTTGGTAATCATACTTGAGCATTGGAATAATATAGGAGTAAGCCTTTACAGTCAGATCAGAAGCGGTAAAAATTTCTTGAAACATTGGAGGAAACCTTAACACTAGGAAGCGTTTATGGCAACGTCAAATATGTGGTCAATCGACGCAAGATGATCGCTGATACACACACCGGGATCAGCTTAAGTTGTTCGGTTTCCTCAATGCAAGTGCCGCTTATGAAAAGCTGTAAGTTTCGTTTTAACGACAGGAGATAGCATTTAGTTCCCCATTTGACAATGCTCTCAAGATCAGAATTAAATTAGCTAATCAAACCTTGCTGTTAAAGTTCTACAAAAGAATATTAGAAGCCAAGAGTAATATAGTCAGCAAAGCAATTTAATGGATTAAAAGTTTCAGACAAAAGATAATGTATGCGTATGAGAAATAGAGTCGGTGACAAAACGGAGCCCTGGGGCAGCCCAGTATTTATTTTATAAATATCAGACTTGAAACTGTCAAATAAAATTTGTATTGAGTGTTCTGAAATGTTACCAAATGCACGCAGAATTTATTTTTGTACTTCTGTTTCAATACTGGATCCATGAACGTATATCTATTTAACCAGTATCGGTTATTTATGGAATGATTTTCAATATGAGTCGGTCTAGTTTAAGAAGAAATTGTTCTTCTTTTAGCATTTTTAACTAAGGAGCTAACAGTGTTCTTAGTCAGCAAATCCATATTTTAGAAAAAAATTTTCTAATCTCAATATCAATACTAAAATTATGACTTACTTCTTTGCTCTTAATACAAAATTATAGTTACTCGTAAATAGTGTAATGTTAATGTTAAATAATATGGAACAAGTAGTTGTGTTGGCAAAACTTACAAAAATGTTCAAGCAAACGATACGTTTATCTTTAATAAAAATTTATACGAGTTTTCAATATTTCTTCTGAAAATAACAAATTTCTTTGAAGAGAAACAGCGCTCCACAATGAACTCAAACATCAATAAGAAATAATAAAAAAAATGTTCCACATACGCCACAGTGTCCCATTGAAGCAAAACCATACAAATATTCTGCTAGCACCAAATTTAAATATCCAATAAAATATCAAATGCATGCATGTGTATGTACATATAATTTTAAGTTTAAATTGTCATCCGTTTTCTTTCATCTTCTTAGCTGATTTTTTTTTTCGTATGTGCTCTAAGGATGAAAACTTTTAAGCAGCCTCCTAATTTGATTCAAAGCAAACTTTGACAAGAAGATTCGTTTTTTTTTTTTTGAAACTTGGTTCGATTTATTTTTATTTCCTTAATTTTTGAAGAAAAAAAACTCGAGAAAATCCACAAATGCGCGCACCCGTATCCCTTTCGAATTTCCAACACACAGAAGCAAGGATAGGGACTGAAAAACTAAAAAAAAATCCCCACAGCAGCAGAATGATTCCATTGCACTACTCCTTGGGAGTAGGGCATTTCCTCTGCTGAACTAAGGATGCCCTGGAAAAGGCTGGGTGCGTGCAGTTCTAAAATAAGTATATATGTATATGTGGGTATACGAATCCGCAGCTATACATACAGTGCTGCAGAGCACCACCATGTGCTGGTTGTGCATTCATCCATTTGAACGCAAATATAATATTTATAGGGTGTGTGCATGGGCAAAAATGTTCTATGCAAAATTCGCTATGCACACATACCTACCAGCTACTGCTCTTTCAATAGGGTGACGATGAATGAAAGGAAAAAAAACAATATTCAAAAAAAGACGAAAAATGCATTACGCTCTAACATCGACAACGTCGAAGAACATGAAAATCGACAAGGAACTCCTTTCCGGGATGTGAATTTCTCGTCCTGAAAATTTTTGAACAGGCATCCTTAAATTCCTTACACATGCACAAGCAGAATTATCATCAGCATTTTACGAAAATGTGTTTTTATATTTGCTACTTTTTTCCATTGTTTGCTTTTTGAATTCATTCTCCTTTCTGTCCTTTGCTTCGCTCAGCTTAAGGAAATTTTGTGTGGATACAAAAAATCTGTATGGTGTTCTTTGTGCAATTTGCACTAGGTACACGCTCTTGGAGCAAATTTGGTGATTTTTATTTTGAAGAGTATCTATCTGTCTACATTATAGAGTAAGACTATATATGTAAATGTGTTGTGGTTATGTACCCTATACTTAGGGCAATAAAACATTGTTCCAACAACAGTTTACGAGGAATCTTTAAGGAGTATTCTAACTTTCAACAAATCAAACAGATTGTCTTTTTTAAAAGAAAATAACAAAGTTGTCGAGGATCGACTTGACTTGATTTAGACGGCTCTCGATTCATGTCTGCTTCCAGTTGGTAAGACCTAGTGCTCTTACATCTGCGAAGGCTTGCTTTTAAATTGTAGGTTCGATCTTGGCTGCGGCCTGAGATCTAAGGACTTTCTTGGTTAAGAAGGTTAAGAACGTGTTTCGACTTTCTAGACTTATGCACAATAAAGTATAAAAATTGAAGATACAAAAGTAGATGCAAAACAGCAAGATTTGTTCGACAGTTATTTTTTTCTTTGAATTCTAGATAAACACATTTCTACTGGCGATATATTTAATACTTTATGCGAAGCTATGCATTCATTAATTAATCGAACTAAAGATTATGAACAGGCTTCACATTAAAATGATGAGAAATATGTAAAAATTAGTCTCCCAATTCTGTGTGTCTGTCTATTGGAGTACAACCTAAACGACTAGGCTGATTTTTAATAAAACTTGGTAGACAGCAATTCTAAAATGTTCTCCCTAGACTTTTATTTCTTTTAAGAGCAAAAATAACGGTACCTGCAACACACATTTTTTCCAAAATTAAAAAAATATTATTTTCTTAAGAACTGTTCCACATACATACATATGTATATATGTATGTATGTATTTGTTTAAGAAAAACATTAAAAATTTTCATTTAGTTTAAGTTAGCTAATGGTTGAAAAAAAGTCCAGAAAAGGTTATAATTGATGGAAGCTCTCATAGAACCACTTTTTCTGTTTCCGATTTTCTCAAAACGGGTACAAATAATTTCGATACATTTTGCTATGCTAAGGTTTCTTTAAAATTTGAATAGAATCGTGTATTAAAATTTTCTAAGACTTTTTATTTGGATTTTAAAAATTAACTGCAATTTTTTTGTTCTTACGTTTTTTCCAAAATCACAAGTTTTTTTTAAAACTATCTAAAAGATGTAGAAAATTGTTTTTAATCAAGAAATAAAGTTAACAGCTGTAAAAATAATAAAAAATCGTTTTCAATAATCTTACTGTTCTCGAAAACAATACCCAGAATTTTTTATAAGATTTTTTCCCTTTCGTTTTAATCTACGATCTGAGACTCAATTAAAAAATTTTAATTAAGACGTTGTGAAATTTGTATTTTATACGAGTATATAGTCTTCTAAGAGGTTTGAAAAACATTGCATATCAGAACCTTAAAAAAAATTATTTTTCGGATTTTGAAAACAAAAAAAAAAAATCTTTCGATATTCGATATCTCAAAATAATGCATTAATATTTTTTTAATCTAATTTGTGTGTGTACAATAATAAATAAAATGCACGAGTAGATCGCACGAACTTGCTCTTATGTAAAAGTATTTTGGAATTTAAGATACATTTTATAAATATAAAACATGGATTTAATGAGATAATAATTTCAAATGCATAAAATTGCCGTCTGGTTTCCGGAAAAGTATGAATTTATGCAAATAAACCTTAAAAAATCGTTTTATTATTAAATACATTTTTTATATAAGAAATTTCTCTAAAATTTTTCAAGAAAAAAATGTGGGATACGAATTTTAAGTATTTAATAATATTGGTTTTAGGAAATAATTTCAAAAAATAATCGTTCATAGGTTTTGAAGATATTGATTTAAATTTTTTTTTTTAAAACCCAATAAATATTTTTTCGAATATTTTTATATACAATATTATTTTAAACTTAAGGGGACTCCTGCTAAAAATTTTGGGCTTAAATCCTTAGAGCCCTTAATGAGAAAGTCGAAAATCAAAAAAAACGGGTCTATGGCAGGTACCCCTAATAACATTTTGCCCCAACATTTTTTTTTACCAAAATGTAGTCCATGTCCATAACATCACACTTAATTTTTTTTATCAAAATCGTTAGAGCCGTTTTCGAGATAAAAAAGATTTTGCATTACGGGTGTATGGGGAGTACCCTTAGTTGTGGAGCTAAAAAAAAAATTCAATTTTTCCTCTAGGGAATCACCGAAGACCCTTAACTACCGAGATTGAAAGAAATAGGTCCAGTGGTTTAGGCTGTAGTGAGAGGTACAGACATACAGACACACTGAAACAATGTTTTTTGTGTACTAAATTTTTCTTAAAATTTTTATAAAAAAAATTGATATGCAAATTGTTATAATTTAATAAAATACATTTTTAAACGTAATTTAAAAATTTAATCGTGTATCGGTTTTCAAGATATTGAATTTTCAAAAAAAAAATTTTAAAAATCCGAAAACTATTTTTTCGAAAAAATTTTTAGTTTATATTTTTTCAAATGCAAAGCAGCTCCTGCATAAAAATTTTGGTTAAAATCGTTAGAGCCGTTGGTGAGAAATTCGAAAATCAAAAAAACCGTTCTATGGCAGGTACCCCTAATAACATTTCCCCCCAAATTTTTTTTTCACCAAAATATAGTCCATATCCATAATATTACACTTAATTTTTTTTATCAAAATCGTTAGAGCCGTTTTCGAGATAAATAAGATTTTGCATTTAGGGTGTATGGGGGGTACCCTTAGTTTTAGAGCTAAAAAAAAAATTTCAATTTTTCCTCTAGGGAATCACCGAAGACCCTAAACTACCGAGATTGAAAGAAATAGGTCCAGTGGTTTAGGCTGTAGTTCGAGGTACAGACATACAGACATACAGACATACAGACATACAGACATACAGACAGACAGACAGACAGACGGAATTGTCGGACCCACTTTTTTCGTCTTCGCTATCATCGTAGTGTCAACTTTGATCAAAATCTCGAGTTCGATTTTTTTTCCAAATGCAGAACTTGCCCTATAGTACCTATATCGCAAGTAAAAATTACATTAAAATCAGTTATGCCGATAATGAGAAAATCTAAAAATAGAAAAAACGGTTCCATGGCAGGTACAGTCAGTAATGTCTTAATTTAAATTTTATTTTATTAAACTATAAATCAGTAAAATTAAGCGTCAGGAAAAGAAATTCAAAAAAATTCTAGGTGCCGTTTTCGAGAGAATATGGTTTGCGAAAACCATTTTGTTGAAAAAATGTGGAAGTTTTTGAAAAAAAAAAGAAAATATTTTCTTAGATTTAGGAAGAAAATTGTTTGGCCGGTGACGGTATTTCTGGTCTTAAAAAAAATAAAAAAATGTTTGGGACCAAAATTTTAAAATGCTATCTACCAGGTTTTAATAAAATCGGCTATGCCATTTAGGCTGCAGTCAAACAGACGTGACAGATGTGCGAGGTCCACTTTTTTCGTCTTCCTTATCATCGTAATATCATATCTGAATTCGACTTTTTTTTACGAATGCATGACTTGCTATTTAGTACCCACATATATATATCGCAAGTATAAAGGTCCGATGATGCCGCCACGCCATAAGCCCATCAAACCGCCAGTCCTTGTGGATATAATAAAAGCAAATTTTGCAACTGAGAAAAAAATGATTTCGTATCCAAAATCCAACTGCAAAATAAGTCGGGTTGATCCTTTGCCGATGATTTATTCAACTGATCCGTGCCAAATCAAAATTTCTGGGTCTTCTTCGATACTGGGCTCTACAGCAGCTTAGTTTTCTTCTTTTCACAATAATATCTTTCCATCAGTTGCTGGCGGTTGAACGAATTGGCTACATACTGAAGACATCATAAGGGCCGATCTCACGACGAATTCTCGTTGCATATTTACAACTGAGGTGACATTTCTACAACATTTTTTTTTTCTAAATAAATTCCGCACCGAAAAAGCGTCAAATGTCAAACCTTACTGAAAATTTTGACAGTTAGATGTCATTAGTAGGTTTGACAGGTGCTGAAATATAACAGTTGGAAGAACTATTATTTTGTTATAGTTTACCAACAATCATTCAGTGAGAATCGCATCTGAGCGTAATATAATTAATTACACGTGACGTAACACAAAAAAAAACCGCCATTACTATTCATTTTCGCTCACCAAAACATAATTCACATTCAATCTTTCGTGAATAAATAATTTGAGAACCTGTTTCGGATAGGCGAAAATCACGCTTTTAGGTTTCCAAAATTAAACAATCTGTTTAGTTCCGGTCGCAGACGATTCAAATCCATTTGGTCACTTACACACTTGGCTTATTTTCTTTATCGGAGTTTCCCTCCACTTCGGGTTTGGGTTTTTGTTGAAAGACTACCTTAGGAAGCTGAAATTATCCAGCCGTTCGTTAATAAGTGCTCCCCCACCAATGGTAAAGAGTATTAGGTCGAAGTGAAATGATCTAATAGCCACTAGTGGCTTGAGTACTTTAGCTTGCTATTTTGAGTTCAATCAGGAAGGTAGTTCCAGGCATTACGTCACTGTAGTCTTTATACCTTGTTACCCAAAAACAAATTGAATTTCTGATTTTGTTGTGGTCTTATAGTATAAAATATTGCGGATCTTATAAAAAAAGTTTTGTTAACCTCTTTTCTAATTTCATAGCTACACCTGAAAAAAGTAATACCTCGTGTTCCAAGCCGAAATTTTGTTGGTGAAATATCTCGTAAAGTTGGACCCTGTCCTTCGTTTCAATGTAAAATATGCCAAGCAAATATTTCATGACCAAGAAAAAGCTGATAAATAAATAAATACAATACCTCTTAACAATAATTTAACAGAAAATCGTAAACTTGTAAATTATGAGAAATGGAGAACTACCAATAAGCAACAAATATCTGGTCAATTCCTCAGACCGAATTATCGCTTGAATAAATTTTTTGTTTCTCCTCCAAATGACTATTCTGGGTTATTAGGTATTAGAACTATAGCGAAGATATATGTATATTGCTTCGGTTTACATTTGCATATTGCACGTGATAATATCAGTTGGTTTTATTATCTAATATGAAGAAGTGTGCAGACAAATGCATGCAGCACTGCGCTCTTAATTCAAAAATGCATTATTGTGATATTTAGTTAAAGTTATTGCTTTATGTAAAATATAAATTCATTTTTGTTTAAATTTTAAGTAACTTCATACTTTTTCTAGAAGACTTTTGTTGGGGAAATGCACCTGCCTGCCTTTTGTTTGTATTAATATATCCACCTTTCAACCAATACTCACTCTACACAAAATATTGAATTGGTAACGAAACAAAATGCCACTTTAAATGCATACAACTACTTTTTGGCAGTCAAAATATACCCTTTCCTGCGCTCTCCCTCTCTAAAGGTACAATCGGCTTTTACATTCTTTTATCGGATTTCAAAAGTCGAATTTATGTGCGCACTCCAGATGTGCTCTGCTCAGCACAAAATAGGTATAGGCTCTCACGTCTAAGTTTGCTTTCATGGAGGCTAAATGGATGTTTTTGCGTCTTCCTAAAAATGAATTCCCAAAAAAAAAAAAATAAAAAAACACGAATGTTTGAATTCGAATTGTAGAATGAAGAGGCGTTGTGTACGTGAGAAATGATTCGAATCCTTCAAGGAATTCCTTTGTTTTAGTTTTATATATATATATATACATCGTTGCCACCCCCATTTGAAGGGGACACAAAATTTCTTTTGGGGGTGAAATGATCAAATAATAATTTTTAATCGCGTACTTTATTTTTTTCTTTTTATCTTTCCATCGTATTTTATTCTTTTCGTTATTTTTTTTTTTTCTTTTTTTTGATAAAAACGTGACGATAATTTTCAAACATTTGAAATTTGTTCCTGGAATTGTAAGAGGAATGAATATGTCAAGAAATGATTTGTTACCAAAGACATTCTGAGAACTAGGTTGATAAAATTTTAACCAAAGAACTTTCTTAGATTTTTTTGGATGAAGAATATTTTCTTTTAATATTTTTTCTTTAAAGCTTGATTTAAGTAAAGGCTTATATAAAAATAACTAACCTTGTTTTTTTAGACCTCAAAGTATTATCTGTCATATGGCTTTTGAACAATCCACCAAAACACTAAACTTGACATGGTAAATAATTATTTTTTGGTATAGCCGCGGTGACCATGTTCAATGTAATTTGATGCGAAACCTTTGGGGTTCTTGCGCGACTTATCCGAAGAAAATGTATTAATTATGTCTACTCGTATTAACAACCGCGAAAGACTTGAAAGTCTTAGGCTAGGACTGCACTTGCGATTTTTTGTCGAGACGATTTAAAAATTGCGGTCGCCACAAATTATTATCATACACTCACTTGTGATTTTTTGTCGCGCGATTATTTATTCGTAAACAAATTAAACACATTACTTTAATATGAGTGCTCGCATTTACTACAGTAAAATAGCAACAATTTAGGCTAGGAACTCACTTGCGATTTCAATCGCTCGGTTTTTTAGTCGCAAAAATAGAACACATGAGTTTAAATGAGAATAAACGCACTCGATACCAACAAATCGTGACGATTTAATGGTCGCAATTTATTTCATTTTCCACGCGATGCGATTGTCGTGAGTTAAAATAAAACAAATACACTCAAATGAATATGCTCACATTTGCGATTTAAATTACCACGACTTAGGCTAGGACCGCACTTGCGATTTTTCGTCGAGGCGATTAAAAAGTCGTAGTCGCTACAAATTATTGTCATACACGCACTTGTGATTTTCTTGCGCGTGATTATTTAATCGCAAAAAATAAAACACACTAGTTTTTATGTGAGTGCACGCATTTGCTACAAATAAGTAGCGACAGAAAATTCGCTTGAAAAAATGGAACTTGTTGCATTTTTATAATCGCTACGATTTTTAAGTCGCATGTGCGTGCATTCACATTTAACGCCATGTGGCTTATTCTTTGCAGCTAAGAAATCGTGGATTAAAAATCACAAGTGCGTACAACAATTTTTTGCTGCGACTACGATTTTTAAGTCGTAGTAATTTAAATCGCAAGTGTGAGCATATCCATTTGAGTGCATTTGTTTCATTTTAACCTACCACAGTCGGATCGCCAGAAAAATAAAACAAATTGCGACCATTAAATCGTCACGATTTGTTGGTATCGAGTGCGTTTATTCTCATTTAAACTCATGTGTTCTATTTATGTGACTAAAAAACCGCGCAATTGAAATTGCAAGTGATTTCGTAGCCTTAGCCTAAGCTTGGTCTTGGGTGAGAAATACTAAAAAGTAGAACTGCAATTTTAATTCGATTGCGCGACTATTCTGTCGCAAAATATAGAACACAATTGTTTAAATAACGCATTCAGCACAAGATACCAAAAATTCGCAAAGCAAAAAAGACGATTTTAATATTTTTTACTGTCGAAAGCTTAAACAAGTCAATTGAAATGCTGCGAATTAAGTGTCGCACTTGCGAATAAAATTACTTCTGTTAAAATAAAGTATTAGCAGGAAGAAATAAGCATGCACGTAGCTGAGGATTTCAATCACACTTATTTGGACGCAAGAAATGAGAAGCATGGCCTTATATGTAAATGTATGCCAATTAAAAATCGCACAACTTTCAAAATGAAACCAATTCTTTTTTGAGAACTTTTTTTACTGCTAAAAAATTATAAGGATTAGATAAAAGTAAATTATCACATAGGCTTTTGTGAAATCTTGCAATTTGCTTGCCGTGCTATAAATGCGCGACAGATAACGACAAGTGTGCAGATTGCAAAAGTCAGCTTTCAATTGCAACTACAGAAAACCACAAATATGCGCATGGCAAAAATTTGCTACGAATTTAAAATCGCAACGATAGAAAAACATCCTCGAACCACACGATAATTGTGTCTATAGCGCTACGAATAACCATATGAGAAAACCAATTGGACTTACCTCAATAGTATTCCTGGATGTTTCGCGTGATACATTTTTCGCAGGATATTTTTCTCCCATTATAGTATTCTTGCATGATACTTTTTTCACATGATAGTTTTTTTTCGCATTATTGTCTTCTCGCATGATAGTTTTCTTGCGCGATATATTTTTCGCATGATAGTTTTTGTGCATGATATTTTTTCGTATCATAGTTTTCTGGCAATATAGTTTTATCGTTGGGTTATTTTCTCGGAAGATAGTTTTTTTCCCATGATAGTCTTTTCACGTAATATATTTCTCACATGATAGTCTTCTCGCATGATAGTTATCTCGCTAGGGTCGCCCTGAAGAAAAACGTCTTCAAACCTTGTTACAAAATCCTTATTGAAAAAAACTCTTATAAAGGGTTTTTCAACAGGAACGCTACAAAAGTGAAAGTCAAATGTACTTGTTAGAGTGAAATAAATAAATAAATAAAAGTAGAGCGACAGGGACAGCAAACGACGCCATATTTCTTGCCGCTCTTTTGACATATCTCTTCAGTAAAGTTTGCCTTTTTATGATGGAAAGATATATGAGCCAACAATGAGTCGAAATTATTAAAATTTACTACCGAAATTCGGAGTCAGTGGCCTCAACGTTAAGAGCGCTACGTTCAATTTATGATCGTCATAGTCGTCCTAGCAGATCAGCGATTGAGCGTCTAGTGAATAAATTCGAATCCACAAGCGGTCGTGCGATTTGACGCCGTTAGACTATTTCCTGTGGGGCTACGTCAAGTCTATGGTCTATGCCAACAAGCCAGCGACGATTGATGAACTTCGTACGAATATCGAACGTGGAATTGCAGCAGTATCGGCCGATTTATGCTTGAAAACCGTCGAAAATTGGGTTCAGCATCTGGACTTCTGCAAGCGTGCCCGTGGTGGCCATGCAAAAGAAATCGAATTCCATACATAATAGCATCAAACGTACTTTCACAACTTTCACAGGAATAAAGAATTTAATTGATATATAAAACCGTGTTTGTTTTATTTAAAAAAAACTTTTGTAGCGCTCTTATTGAAAAACCCGATATCTATAACACACACAATTCTGTTACTAGTATTTCAATTAATTCTGATAATCGAATGATTCATGGATATCAACTCTTCTGGATTCTAGTCTTGCTGTCTCGTTTCATTTACACTGATTGCAGATGATTCTGATTTTGTTTTTAAGTTCTGGTACTTGGTTTCGGGTAATCTGGCTTCTGGTAATTCAGATTTTATGATGGGATTGGATGGTACTACAGCACTGGGTACTACAGCCAGCAGGAACAAGGCCCCTGGTGGCGCTTAAATCAGCAGGCTTAAACGCTCTGGTAGATCAGCGGGTAACAAAGTCCCTGATGACCATTAGGACGCTTTACTTCAAACTTAGGCCTCTTACCACTGGTGGGGGGAAGCCTCAGTAAGAAATAGCTGGACAATCTCTCCTAACTAAATTGTCTTTTCACGAAACCCCTTGCCACTGGGGTAGGCTCAAATTATCAATGAAACCAATTTACTATGTCGCCTGACTTTGTGTATGATGGAAGGAATACTTTTCGTTCATCCAAGTGGGTCATCATGATACATTTTCAGTAAAGACTGAATGTGAACTGTGTAAGTGGTGAACGAAATATAATAATGTTGTTGATTTTCCTGTGACGTCATGTGTTCCTGGGTGCATGTGAATTGAATGTGGTGAAGTACAATTCTGACTAGTAATACCCAAGTAACAGAAAGTGGAGTAGCATGGATCGCTTCGTTACAATACAATTGAATTTCAAGGCTTCTTACTTAAGTTTAGTTCCGAAAAGACGCTTCCTATGTTCTGGTAACAGTCCCCATGCATGCCGTTGTATACATCTAGGTTTTTCATTTTCCCTTTTGCCCAGGCCATTTCATTCTACTTTCTTTGCTTTTTCTTCGAATGTACGTGGCCTGTTAAGGGACCTAACATTCCACATACGCATACTCTGAATAAAATCATTAATATTCAGTCAATGGGGGACATCCTAGAACCTCCTAGCATAATGGTAAGTGCGTTGGATTGTCAAGCCGCGCTGGGGATTGGGTCGATTTCGTACATCATCAAAAGAATTATCTATTCAAGTTATATATACAAATGAAAACCAAAAGCCTCTGCATGATATGGATATCCAAATATTTCCGTCGGAAGATATTCCATTGACTTTTCACCGCAACTTGGTAAAAATACATTTGGATAGCAATATTACCACAACCAAACCTTCGAAGTGGTTTCGGTCTTCAAAAATATTTATTAACTTTTCATTCCAAACTGTTTGATAATTCGGAACTTATGGTAATAACACCTGTACGTAGCTGGGAACTAATCCTCGACGCACGCCACGTTTCCCAATATGGATAACCCGCCTTTAATGTAACTCTGAGCACGAGAAGCCAGATAAGCTTCTCCCTACATGCCCGAGGTTAGAAAAGGTGGTAGACACTACCGAGACACCTGGCTTCTGTTGCCATCTGGATGATAGGTGAAGTCCCTTAGGTAAAACACTCCGTCCACTCTCTCCTTTGAGCCACCAACAACATTCCAAAGGGATTGCAAGCCAAGTTACAATTTCTTGCCCTTCGATTTTCATAATTTTCTTAATGTACTATTCTTATTAAGCTTTAATAAACTGAAACTGAAACTGAAACTGAAGTGAGAGTAGGAGTAGATAAACAGAGGTATCGGTTCTGAAAAAAGCTGTTAATGCTGATCCTTGATCTTCCATACACGCAGCACTGTCTACTCTTTAAACAAAATTTAAATGCGGCTTAAGCCTAATTAAAGACCAAGGAAAACTTTCTATTTTTAAAGGAAGTCTCTGTAAAGTCAATATATGCTGCCCCTTGGACTCTTGGCTCCTTTTTCATTCACTCATCAGTTATGGATTCGGGTGGCTTTTTGCAACGAATATTATTGGTAATTACTTTTATGTTTTGCGTACACTGGAGAGAGGGCAAGGTCTTCAAAGACGGTACCCGGTCGGTATCCACTCAGAGAAAAAATAAAGAAAATATTCTTTTCGTGTTTGCTATCCCAACAGAAGTATTTCAACCAATAGGACGATGAAGAAAAACACTGATACTGTGGATCTACTTTGCCTTGCGTCTCCTGAACGGTTCCCTGCGTCGTCGCTCCGTCTCAGCTTTGTATTTGACTTTTGCCATGGATTCATGTTTGTCTGGTCATGGAAGTGGAATTCTTGTGCAATTTATAAATTAAACGAGAGTCCTAGTCCGGAAAAGTGAGAGAGAGTTGAGGGTATGTTTGTCATGGAATGTGCAACCTGCACTCCTGACTCTATGTATTTATGTACCCCCATTAAGTTATGGTCAGCATAAGTAAGCAAAGGCATACTCTTGGATTGGATCGATGGAAGGAAATAATTCGCCACTTTCGTTTCGGTTTCCGTTTGGTTTTCTTTTCTTTTGCTCTTGATATTTTTTTTTTGCCCAGAATTCTTTTCCACACTCGATGTAAATGGGAAAGAGAGTGGTATTGGATGGGTTATGCTGTGCGGTGTATTTAAGGGAAAAAGCCACTGGCATCTTCAAACGGAAGCGCATATAAAGCTGGCAATGGCTATACGAATGGACGGACGGACGGATGTTGAATGGTATTTATTTTCACATCCTCGAAAACAAATATCCTGTATTGCCGTGAGCAGATGTGTGTGCTGTGTAGTCCTTATTTGGACGACCGACGAGCCAGCTGCTCAGCTATAATAACGTTGGTATACGAGTCCCTACATATGTGAGTGCGGGATTTCGGGGAGCACAGAGAAGGAACTAAAGTGCTCAAATAGATACTCTTGGACAGTTGGCAATTAACTATGTTGTCCGTATTGCGGGATTTCGTGAAACATTGCAGTTATCTTTGTGATACGTGTAGAATTTGAACACTGCGGCTTTGTTAGCAGTCAGGTTTCTAAGCTAACAGATGTGAAGCAAATTTGATGAAATGTTGACGTAAAAATGGTAGTTGGTTGTGTTCTTTATTGCTATTGACACAAGAGTAAGAGGAATGATTTTCTTTTGTTGCAATATAGCATGTCGTTATAAAGCTTCGGAGTTAAAAGGTTACAAATTGCTCCAAATCGTTGGAACCTCCGCTGAACCTTATAATAAACATTCAAAGTTGTAATTACCTCACCTATTACAATAACAAGACTGTTTTTTGTTTGCGTTGGAGTAATTAAATGCGTTCTAGGTTTCTTTTTTCAGATTTTTTGGTCACTTAGTGACATTGGAACAAAATTGAATTGATTTTTTCCAACATTTCCTCAGGAATATGTAGTAACCTTGGTTAGTGTTGTTGTTTTGTTAGTGTGTTAGACCGTCAAGCAGTTCAATTCTCAGCCACAGACATTTTTTTTAAGGGGTGTACTGCCTTTTGCGAGGAAATGAGAAAAAAATAGCATATTTGATGCACTATTATGCACTATTTCTCCCACTAGAGCATGCAAGACGTTCACATTTGTAAATAACTACTTAAGGACTATCTAATTATACTAATTATTTTTTGTTATCAATCACACCCAAACATTGCTGTGGGCTTTCGGTCTATTACTTTATGTGTTTATCAGGGTATTACGAGCTAAGTTTAATAGTAGAAAGCTCTTATCGGTTTTCGTTTTGTGCAAAATGTGCTTACCAACTGATAAACCGAAGATGTCCTCCTTTCCGACAGTTAAATTTAAGTCCCCAATCACAAGTTTAAAAACGTTATCCTGACAGGCTTTGTAGTCTCTTCCTAGGAGATGATAAACTCCTTCTTTATTGGTTCTTCCAGGTTCATAAGTAGGGGTGTGTGCGCATTTAAGGTTAAGTTTTGGAAGTTGACTTTGATGGGGAAGGCGATGACTTATCGGCTTAAGGTTAGCATATCTTCTTTTTTCCGATTTCTTACAACAAATCTGTAATAAATATAGCAATTATTTTTTTCTCAGAATACATGATCCTATCTTCGGTATTTCCATAACCCAGCGCTATTTATGTCTTCTTAATCCGATCCCAATAACCCACTACGGAAATATGAGAGCTGTTAATATATATTGTGCACCGATCTGGCAAGTACTCAAAAACCTTGCTGAGCTCAAAGATAAGTTCACGGAAGCCGAAATGACTAATTTATCTTAATTCAACAATAAATGAAACTGAGAGCTTTTCCCTACTTAACTTCATTTCTTACAATATTCGAGAAGTTGTTGAATTCCATGTAACTTGTGACTTGATTGAGGTTTTTGTCCAAAACTACGGTATAAAATTTTCAAGGCGTCACCAGTTTTTTTTTTCAAAAACATTCTTACAAAAACATACTTACGAAATTAACAACAAAATTTTTGGAATTTTGTTTAAATGATCTTTGCAAAAAATATCTTGTTCTTGTTCCAAGATTATAACAAAATCGTGGAACAAATATACGTGAGCTTCTTAGTGAATGACAAAAATCTGAAAGAGAGGTAAGAAATAAAAATTTAATTTAAAGCTAGGTTAGAAAATACAACAAAAACAGTGTTAATTGACATATTAGATAAAATATTATTTCTCTGCCTACATTTTTTGTTTTGACAGCTTTCCACTTAAGTTAACTGTTACGGAAAATGATGGGCACTATCGATCAGGTTAGGTTATATGTTAATGGGCTGACAGTTGATCTTATTATAGTCACATTTTTAGATCAATGTAGAACCGTTGTGATACTCTAGGGGTTTTGACTTCCATGTATTAAAACCTATGATAAAACCTATGTTATTCGAGCCCATTAAGGGTGTTGATAAGTTTCAGCAAGCCATAGCTTGAATTGTAGGACAGTATTTCTAAGTCATTGAAGAAATATCTGTTTGTTACATAATCACCTGGTTGAGGAAAGGTAGATGCCCTTCAAGAGCACGATCATTTCCTTTAGCCCCACTTGAGAAATCATCCTTCAACGAAACCCGTAGAATCATGTGTTTATTTGCAATGTCTGATAGATGAGCATGATAGGTCAATGCTTGGCAGTTACTTCTCCTAGCGAGCTTCCTGAATTTACTCCATCTAATGTAGTTGATATAGGAATTATTCAGTTAGATTTATCAGATGTACTTGAAGCGTTAAATGGGATTGATGAAAACAAAGGACTTGGTCCAGATAGTATATCTCCCAATCCCAAGATAATCAAAAAATGTGCAACGTCCCTTGCGTTACCTTTGTTGCTAATTTTCAATAAGTCTCTGAAAACAGGTGAATTTTTAAATGAGTGGAAAACATCGTACATATCTCCGATTTTTAAGTCTGGAGCAAAGCAAAAAATATGTAATTACCGACCAATATGTAAGTTATCTATTATTCCAAAAAATTTTGAAAAAATTGTATGTGATAAGCTAATTTTTCTTAGAAAACAATTAGTATCCGATTCTCAGCATGGATTTGTTTCCGGTAGATCTACAGCTACAAATCTCACTATTTTGTGTGATTCAGTTGTTAGTGGATTTGAAAGTGGTCTCCAGACCGACATCATCTTTACTGACTTTGCCAAGGCATTTGATAGAGTTAACCACGAAATATTATTATATAAATTGTCCAAGCTTGGTATCCACTCCATACTTTTAGAATGGATACGTTCGTATCTTACTGATCGAACCCAATTCGTTAAGATACACAGATATGTTTCTAAGTGCATAAAAGTAACCTCGGGCGTCCCTCAAGGAAGTCACATTGGTCCTTTGTTCTTTAATTTGTTTATCAATGATATTCCTGACATTTTCCAGTTTTCCAGCTATTTATTATATGCTGACGACGTAAAAATATTCAGAACTATACATTCTCTAATTGATTGTTATTTATTGCAAGAAGATTTATGTGAACTTGCATCATGGTGCAATAAAAATCTTCTTTTCTTAAATGTAGCCAAATGTCAAAGCTTTATATGCTCAAGGAAAATTGCACCAATAGTATTTGATTACACTATCAATAATATAACATTAGATAAAGTAACTGAAAAGAAGGATTTAGGAGTCATATTTGATAGGAAGTTCACATTTAGTAGTCACATCGACTATATAGTTAATAAAGCATATAAAATGTTGGGTTTTCTAAAAAGGAACACTAGAGAATTCTCCGATTCATATGCTCTTAAATCTCTTTATATGGCTTTTGTGAGATCTACCCTGGAATACTGTTGCGTGGTTTGGAATCCGTACTATGCAAATCATTCATTGAGAATTGAAAGGATTCAGAGAAGTTTCACAAGATATTGTTTTTTTAAGCTAAATTGGAACATTATTATGCCTGCATATAATGTGAGATGTTTGCTTTTTGGTATGCAAACGCTTGAGGTCAGAAGAAAGTATTTTTCTATTATGATGATAAAGGATATAGTAAGTAGTCACATTATGTGTCCTTACTTGCTAGAGCAAATAAACTTTTATTTTCCCAGTAGAGGCCTTCGTATAGGCTTTCATTTACGGGAGACTTTTTCTAGAAGTAATTATGGTAGAAATGTACCGATTATGCGTTGCATCAGAGAAACTAATGCTGTAATTGAAAAGATTGATATTTGTATGCACAGTTCACGAGAAACTTTTAAAAAACATGTAATGTTAATTTTGTTATTTCATTAATCATTGTGATATATGTTAAATTTTTCTGTATTTTATGTGTATTTATTTTAAATATTTATTATATCTTTAAGTTACTATTTTTCGTTATTTATTTATACTTATGTAATCTAAAAGAGAATGTTAATCTCAGATTGATGAAATAAACTAAACTAAACTAAACTAAAAAAAACTAAACTATATACATACACCCGTTCGTTTAGTCAGGATAACTGGATTAAGTCGAAGGGGCTATTCGTTTTCTCAAAAAGATTTTACCAGTCTTAGGGAAATGCGGCCTCATTAACTGGCTGACGTCGTTTTCACCATATGAGGCAATCGTTAGTGTATAGGCGAAGTACCAATTCTCTGTTTGTTGCTGCCCCTACAGAAATACTGGCTTCGTTCAGTCGTTTTCGTTCGTTCTATCATTGTTCTATCATTGTCTTTTGACTGTGATTGGAGGTGATTTCCAATCTCTTGGTGGGCAGGTTGATGAAGCTTAGAATTTTTCAAGCCATTTGGTAGCATTAATATATTTCAACAGGTTTTTACTTGGAATGTCAGAGAGTTTCTACAAGTCGTTGAAGGAGTGTTTTTCTACGAGCATGTTTCTCAGATGATATGGCGCAGGGTAATGACACAGGTAGGGAGGAGTATCTTCATGTATCTCTACGTCAACGGCTCCTCTGCATAAGTCGTTCAAACAGAGTTGCATATTTTTCTTGTGTTAACCCAGATGGTTGTGATGCTCGCGAGAAGAGATAGAGACGTCTTACTCCTTTGTATAATAATGTCGGTCTTTTGTTTATTGAAACTAGGCCATACTTTTCTGTTCATATGAAATGTACCAAGCAAACTCTATCTCTTGTGTGTTTGAGCTAGAAATTTTCTCTTGATTACCTGTTTAAGATTACAGGGTGTGACCTGAACTGTTGTGTCTGCCTGATTAAGAACAACTGTTGTTCCGATTCTTGCCAGCTCGTCAGCGCCTTCATTTCCTGGGGTACCACTGACCGCGAACTCAGCAGACCCAAAAATTGTGCTGTGTATTTAAATTATTAAGCTTATTTTTAATAAGACCAATGGTTAAAATAAAATCTTGTTTATGCTTCGGAAAAAAGCATAAGAAGGAAATATTCTATGTAAATCCTAAAATAATCCGTCTTATATTTGTCAAGCCACAAAGTGTCGAATTCTTTCAAAGGAAAGCTACAAATCAATTGAGGTTTTATTTACTTCTCCGGTAAAGATTGTTTTCTATTTGTCAAGCCAAAAGCTGTCGAATTCTGTGAAAGATTGGCTACGAAATCCATAGACTAAAAAAACATCTAAGAATTCAGAAAGTTGTTCATCAAAATCCGGTGTCCTTATCAGAAAAAACCGAGTCCCACTCAGTTCGGAATTTTCAATATGCCGGATTTCTCCTGCATTATGGCGAGTGTCGCTAAGAAGGAAACTAAGAGTTTTTCAATGTTTTAAGCAACTAGTTTTTTTTCTAACTTTTAAGAACCAAAAAACAAGTTTTATGATATCTTATGTGAAAACTGTCACATGTTGCTCCAGTGTTCTTATCCTGGCAAACACTCTCCCTCAAGTCGATACAAATATCTTCTTTAAAATATTATCTCCATTCCACAAACATACATTTATAGGCACCTATTCCTGCTAAGCACAGTGCCCAGTGTGTCCAAGGGAGAATCGTACATTCCTGGACTCGAAATGGATTCAACATGCAAACATATGAGGAGTCACACTATCAACGTTAATCGCCAGAATTTCCACCAATCGTGCACCTCACACCCTGCAGTCATATTTGTTTAAACTTTTCCAATAACGCATCCGGCATTCAGAGCACCACATAACTACCCGCATAGCTGCAAGGCCTAAAAATCCAAAAACACATACCCACACATTCTCAAATGCCTTACATTATTCACAGAAGTAAACCGAACAAAAAAATAGTTCTGGCCCCTCCTGGTCCTTCGTCCTGCTCGAAAGCGAATCGTTTCCAATCGAATGCGATTAATTGGAATCCGCATATCAATCTCGCTCGGGCACACACAGCCACCCTTACCATTCTGTCCCGCCCACCACCGCACCACATCGCAGGAAATAAAATATCATTCCTATTTGCTTTGCAGCACAGCAAAGATAAATATGAACAACAGCTTCGTGTTTCTGCCGCTCGTGCCGCTTCTGCTGCAATCGCTTTATCCTGGAATTATTATGAATGTATGTGTGTTGGTATTGTTCACAGCGCTGCTCTGCTTCTACTGCCAACAAACAATTACAACAACAATAAATTGTTCTTCTGTTGATGTCGTTTTGCTGTTGACGTTGTTTTTTTTATTACAGTTATGTGTGCTACGATGCTGACTCTATAGGAATTCTCGCAGGATTCTGTGTATGCGCTCGAATGCCTGCATTTCGGTACATTCAATTGATGATTCCTATATTGCCGGAAGGGTTTGAGGTTGCATTGGGGAATTGCAGGCTCCTCATAACATAAGCCTGTGCACCATCATATCAGATATCACGGCAAAGCGGTGGCGTTGTTGACCCTATAGATGTGAACTTGGCCACAGACCACGCCACGCGCCGCTCCACCACCCTTCGAAATACTTAGCTTATCGATACTAACAAGCACCATGCAAAAATCTAACCCCCTCCTCTGCCAAACGCCCTCCCGGTATTGTTTATTTGGTTATCGATGTATAGAAAATATTGAAAACGCTGATCGATTAATCCGATTAGAGGATGTTGCACACATTACTCGTATTTGTGTACCGATTAAAGTTTTGGAATTGGGATCACAATCGGATTCAGATGTTGTTGCTGCTGCTATTGTTAGCTCGAGAAGTGTGAGGTAATGAGCCAATAAATTGAATTGCCTTGCACCTCCACTTCGGTTGGGCTAAAACACTATATACATCTGTACATACCTGCCTATGCCCATACAACAAACAAGATTCGGTGGGATTAGTGAATTATTGACGTGGTGACACCGTATTCCAGATAATGCGGTGCGTGTCCTTGTTTAAGGGATTTAGTTTAACTGAGCCCCTTTAATGCTACATAGCCTTAAGTGAGACAAATGCCAGAAATACGGCTTGCATATGTTCGAGCGACGAAGGCAATAAATAATAATTAAAAGAAATTAAAGGCTTTTCTTTCTTGGGAACACACAGAAGGAAGTTGAAAGGTTAAACGCTTCAGATATTTGTTTTAATAGTTGGTGGCGGATGAAAAGGGCTATTAAACAAAATTGTAGAAATAGAATTTTTCGAAAGAGTATAATCAGTTCCATTTTTTAAATTTACAAATCTTAAGGAATATTAAATTAAAATGGACAATTGGGATGGTGCAATACAAATTTGGATTTCGGCAGCTATCATGCACTTGTACAAGTAGTGCATATTGGCATAATGGTTGAAGCGTTGGATTTGACTGTCAATCAGACGGTCTTGGGTTCACTCTCAGCAGTGGATGGCGTAGGGTGCCATCACGGCGCTTAGGGCGGGAGACCGATTTTGCCGCTTAATTAAAATTAAATTTTATTACTTAATTAAAATTAAATTTAATTACTTAATTAAAATTAAATTTCGAGACATCATTTCACAGTCAATGAGGTATCTTTTATTGAAGGTAAAGATCGTCCTTGGGTTTTACGTGGTTACGGCTCTACCCCATGGATGGCCTACCACCATCAGAGTCAGATTTAGCTTCCGGTGGAGATTCGTATTTTCGTCATTTCATGGAGCTTCCTAGGCGAACGGAACAAGGACATAGTCCAAGTTCTTATTCAGCTTCGGAATTACCAGATCTGAACCCGTCACTTCCAGATGGGCTCCTGCAAAGCTCTGGGCCTGTCAACCCTTAGGATACACACCAAAAAGTCAGCCGGGGTAGAAACCAACAACTCAATGTGCATCCTAGTCTTTAGTTTACCTTACGGTAATCAAGGAAAGACGCTCCTTTCTTTAGTTTACCTTACGGTAATCAAGGAAAGACGCACCTGTCTTTAGTTTACCTTACGGTAATCAAGAAAAGACGCTCCAGTCTTTAGTTTACCTTACGTCAAAGAAGGAAAGACGCTACTGCCTTTAGTTTACCTTACGGTAAACAAGGAAAGACACTCCTGTCTTTAGTTTATCTTACGGCAAACAAGAAAAGACGCTCCTGTCTTTGCTCACTTTACAGCAAGCTAGGAAATACGCTCTTATTCTTTGTTCTAAAGAACGAGTACGACGACCCCCCTATTATTTGCTACTATAAATAGGAACAAATAAGAAACCCTTATTGAACCTCGTAAGTCTTTCAAATCTCCCACCACATAAGCAGCCGGAGACTCTAATAATCTTACCCCTACCAACCAAGATCAACCTTAATCAACCCTTCCATTGAAACTTTCGAAATCCCCAGCCACAAAAGCAGCCGGGGACGTTACTAATTTCACTGCTCCACGATAAAGACCTTAAAAATCTCCGAAGACTTCACCAATTCCACTCCCCCTACCAACCAAGATCTACATCAAAGGCCTCCAGCATGAACCGAAGAACTCATGAGATTCATGACCACCTTCCATGCACCGACCACCTACACCACCATCAAGACCGCTAACCTCACGAACACGTAGGAATTACACATGCTACGCACGGGAGACATGCTACCACGCCTCATGATTCTGGCTAGCAGCCCATGACGCTCTCAAGAACCACGATCGCGTGGGAATTACGCATGGTACACACGGGAAACTTGCCACCACGCCTCATAGTTCCAGATCGCGCCATAAGATGAATGGCTTCAGCAGCAATACACTTCAAGTAGTCAATTCTCTCAGAGCCCCGGACATATATCCAGAGACTTTATCAACTTCACTTCATCCTCTTACTTCGCCTTGAAGACCTTAGCCGGGGGCGCACCAGCTAAGACTTCTCCTTTTACTCCCTATGACACCCTCGTGAGACTCATAAAATCCCTAAGGACCTTACTCATCTCACCTCCTACTCCTGGGTCTTCTTAGTTTGTCCATATCTACAGCTGGACTGGGAACAGCTGAAGTATGGACGTAAGCCACCCCACCTCAACAAGGTGACACCCGTCGGGGTGGATATTGAAGGTAAAATAGGATCAGCGGTTTCACAAACGGATTCTACGAGCCTTACGAGCAGCGAAGTCAGAAATAACTTTGTCAAAATCAATATATGCAACCAATACTTATTTAATCGAGAATATAGCCAAGTTTGATAGTCTAGTGGAGCTCATAGTTATTCTGAGATAATTTTTGATTAGCTTCAACTTCGAAAAACTTCTCTCACAACTAGCGACACTAATTCCCAAAGTCAAATACATATATACGCATCAAGATGACTATATTTGGAACCGAAATTCCCAGATTCAGTTCTTGAATGAACTGGAGGAGCTCGAGTGGTCCTTTGCCCCTTATATCTTCCTGTGATTCAGAACTGGCGACAAACTGCTGGAGACGCTTCCGCTCCATCTGAAACTCGTCTTTATCGATGTCTTCTAATACATGGGAAAGTTTCGCTGGCGTCAAAAATCCGAACTTGTCCGCTATTTCTTGAACTTGCTGGAATCGAGTCGTCATTTGTTGAATGATCTTGTCAAATGATGCGAATACCTCTCGACGGAGTTCCTGCTCGTGAGACAAAGATGCATCTGGGGATTTATCGCCATGCATGCGTTTTTTTCTGCGAATTCTTCTCGTTTTGAGTTCGATTCCGAGTTTTTCGCAAAGTCGATTGCGGCTTGGACGAAACGGTCTCTGTTCTCCACTAGGAGAGCTTTTAAAGCGCAGAGTTTCTGATCACACTTATCCACACTCAGTCGTCGTTGCTGAAGGTAAATCTGTGCGTCATCTACTTCAGTAGCACTGCAGCCTAAAAGCCAAGAAAAGTGAGGAAGTTGAAGTTGTCAGAAGAAGACTGGTTCCCGATCTTGTTTCGGAAGTTTGAGATAAATCCGTCAATTCTTCCAGTACCTCAAAAACTTCGTTAAATTTATTTTTAAGCGTCTTGACAGCTTCATGTCTAGGGCTCCAGCGCGTTTCAGTGACTCGTTTCACTGCTTGAACTGTGACGGAAACCAAAGCGTTCCACCGAGCAGTTGATGCAGAAAAGAAGGCAAATAGCTTCTGCATGCAACGAATGTAGCTTTCGGATTCAATGCTTTAATCCGGGCTTGAACTCCATTGTGTTTCGCTGAAATTGTGGTAGCCTTGTTGTAAGCCTGTCTATCAAGTCCTGTATGTCCAGTCCGTCTGATGTTATCTTCGCGATTATATCGTTGCTGAGATCTTCTGCATTTTTTCGTTTTGGTTCGAAGAAGTCGATGAAAGATTCTACCACAGCGACCTTCGATATGTACGTATCGCAGAACCTGGCTCGTTTGGTCTTTGTGGGAGATGTCTGATGTACTGTCGAAGATTACTCAATAATATTTAGCTTCTTGAATGCGACGGATGTTGGTGAATCGAACTTGCAGTCCCAGTAAGTTTTTCAATTAATTCTGGGTTTCTGGAGATAGATATGAAACTGATACTCTTGCTCCCAGCTTTATCTGTGTCAAGTATTCCATTAGAAGAGGGTCATATTTGGCTAGGAAATGCACTTACTCCAGAAAGTTCCCGCGATTGTCACTATCATCTCCTCGAATGTCTTCTCGATGTCCTTTGAAGGCCAGATTATATTTGGCTAGGAACTGGATAATATTCAGCAACCGGTACTGTATATCCCTCCACTTCTTCTCCTAACTTTCGAAAACTTCTTGTTGTTTCTGTTCGATGGTTGCTTTAGGGTTCAGACGAACTTTCAACTCCTTCCATTTAAGAAGTTCTGCTCATGGTCCAGGCTGTTCTCATGGTCTCCGATTCTTGGATTTAGCTTTTACCATTTGTTAAATCCTTCTTCAGATACGAAGTTCGAACCGGAATTGCCAAACAGCTTGCAACAGAAACAATACAAAAAAGTCCCTGAGCAAACAACATCGGCAAATTTGGAATCTATGTGCTATACCTACTGAGTCAGATCCGCGACGTACTAGAAGCGTTCTGATATCGTCGGTCATAGTAAAAGGCCAGCAACCTGCATCGTCGAGATTCACATCTTTTGCTTCGGCAGGAGCAGAAGGCTCGATTTCAATTATGTCTTCTTTGGCAACAACGAGGTTCACTTCTTCTGTAGGCTTGTGACTACATGCTTGAGGTACTTCTGGTGAGTCGACTTCGTCTTGACCCTGCTCTGTGGTGGGATAGGAACGACTTCCAACTTCGACGGCAGGCACGTCTTCTTCTTCTGCCCGTAAAATAAGTAATGCATTCTAATGAATATTGGCTGGAGGACAATTCTAGGCCACGCACATTTCTAGATGGAGGAATCATATACTTACATTGGAATCACTTCCGCTGCTGCTGGATGCCGCCGAAGACGTTAACATGGTTTAGGTTTAGTAAGGTTTAGGTTCTTTATGAACCTTAATGGCCTCTAATTTATTTATTTATATTTTTCACGAATTTCCTTCCGTGGGGATTTTCAGTGCTCCTTTGGGGGCACTACTTTGAGCACCATGGTAGATAATGAGGCTGGTAACCTCTTGTCCAAGATAAAGACAGTCGCTCGTATGCCTTACCATCGAAATCTTACAATTCACATGCAGTAAATGATTGCTACTGTAATTGGTGCTATACATTACAAATCACTCTTAGCGTTTCGGCAAGAATATATCTACTGAAATAATTATCACCAGACAGTCACTGGAGACAATTCCGCATATTGAAGCCTAAAGAAATTGGTTATAATCGACCAATAATAGCGCTTACCGTTGACGGTGATGGCCGATGGCCTAGTCAACGTCGTTATCAAAGAAGTATGAACCGATCCACACCAAACAGTGACTTTCTCTGGAGGCCATGAGTTGATGGCCCAGAAATGGGCTTCGTCGCCAAATACCTATGATTTTGCAACCGAAATTGAGTTCAACCTTCCAACTACTCAAGAGCTTTCTAAGCGAACACACTTCGTTGCCTATGATCTTTAACTCCGTTGAAGCTTCTATTGGTGTAAGTACATTTCTGCACATTCTCACGGGCAGCGGCGATATTTTCTATAGATCATGCGTTTCGTTGACGTCCGGTTGTTTGCTGAACCGTTCGGCTCTAATTTTCCAGCCACTTACGAATAAACCTCTACGAGGGATGGTTATGGCAACCGTAATATGAGTGAACCTTGCAAAGTTATTGTAACCAGAAGGCTTAAAAACCAAAATCCAAACGAACAATAACTGAGATAATTTTCACAGCAACTCCTAAGGAATTCATGGATAAAGTCTTGGATTATATACCGCTCATGCTATAATCAGTGTGGAGTAGATTAGATTAGATTAGATTAAATTCTTTATTTCGATAATAAAATTACATTAATTTAAAGCTAAGAATATAAGGACATGGCGTTGTTGCCGTCTGCCTGATAGACATTTCATTTAAAAATAGTTTAACATTATGAAAGTTTTTTTTTTTTTTTTGATTTGTTTTTAGTATAAGAAAATAAAAACTGTATCTTTTAGTGGTTTTTCTTAACAATTTTCAAATATTAGATGAATAATTTATTAACTTGAATATTTATAAAAAAGAAGATAAATAAAACAATTTTGAATAATTTTATAATCTTTAAAGATATGTATACAATTTTGACATGATTTGAAACACAAAAAATATGAGTTTAAATAGCTCCATTTTTTTTTTTTTTTTTTTTTTTTTACATTATCTGTGATTTGAGACTTAAAACATCAATTTTGCCGTGATTTGAAACACAAAATCTTTAAAATAAACTTTTCCGTTTTTAAAAACAATTTTAGTAGATGAAAACAAGTTCAATTTTGCCGTGATTTGAAACACAAAAAATATTAAATTCTCAATCGCCCTAACTGGATACATGACCGCTCAAAAGCTACTTCTATAAGCTAAAGCATGTTTGCAAAATTTAAACAGATTCGTCCAACCACTCAGCCCGTTAAGAATGTCAATAAGTTGGTCCATAGACAAAAAACTCACTTGGAAATATAGCCGTCGTATTTCTTGTAATATTGGACAAACTGCTATGAAATGATTTATATCCTCCACATCTCTTCTATTGCAGAGAGTGCAAATTTGTGAGAGGTCCGATCTATGGGGGACAAAGTTGAGATTAAGGATCTCGACTCTAGCTTTAAAAATGGTGCCGATAGCTTCCGGAGTCAATTCTTTACAAAAATAGTTTGAAGTTGATGACAATTGATGGTTTAAGCGTTTGTATATGTTTCTGCTTGCCGATGAGGATGCACTTTGCAGGTGTTCTAAATAAAGTTTTTCATCAATTTTAGCTATCAAAACCGCGAACATATTTTGCCATTCCTCTACATTATTTTCCCTTAAGGAGAGTACTATATCAACTCCTGCAGCAAGCGCGTTCCATTCTCTGAAGGGAGATGCATTTGTACGTAGCAGTCTTATCAAGATTGTCTTATGAAGCCCATTTTCTCTTTTCATGACCTTAGCTAAATAGTCGGAATGCCGTTTCAGATTCTGAATATATATCGGTGCTATTCCCGATTCGACATGTATGGCGTACGTAGGTGTAGCGTTAGGCAGTTTAAAAAGTCTTTTAAAAAAGTATCTTTGTAAAGTCTCAAATTCCTCTATTTGCGCGTATCCAAAGGCTTGGACACCGTAACATAAGCAAGTATTTATTGTTGCATTGAAGACTCTGTACTTTGATGAGAGGTCGATAAGTTGGTTGCTAAAAAAATTGGGCCACATCAGGTTTAGGGCCAGTTTGGCCTCCCTGGTTTTCTCTTTCGCATGATTGCTCCAGTTTAGATTATAGGTCAGCAATACACCTAGATATTTAAACTCACTCACAATTTCAATACGCTCGTTGTTGACGTTCCATGATTCTTCAGCACGTCGTGCATGCCGCCTAGATTCAAATATCATAACCTTGGTCTTTCTAGTATTGATCCGTAAGCCCCAAGTTTCGCAATATTCTTTAAGTCTATTGATTTGCAGTTGTAAAGAAAATGGGTTATCCGCCAAAAGTACCAAATCATCTGCATACAGTAAAACTTTAATCAAAGATTCGCCAAATATTACACCTCCCGGTAGGATTTCACAAACCGCATCAATATAAAGTGCAAACAAAATGGGACTTAGAATACATCCTTGGGGAACTCCCGCCGCTGTCTCAAAACATTCTGATAAGTTGTTGCCATCCCATACTGAGGCTTTCGTTGAACTCAGAAAGTTAGAATAAAAAAGTAAAAATTTTTTTGAAAGGCCAAGAGAAGATAGTTTGTAAATCAATGCTTGTCGATTGACCGTATCAAAAGCAGCTTTGAAGTCAATGAAGCAGCTGTAAAGCTTTTTCTTTTTCTCCAAATGTTGTCTTGCTATGCTTGTTAGTGCAAAAATTTGGTCTACCGTTGAGAAACCGGCTCGAAACCCAGCTTGGAAGATACTTAAGCGGTTGTTTGTCTCTATCCATCTCGTAAGCCTCTCGTAAAGAATAGAGTTTAAGATTTTCCTTAAAGAGTTGAGAATAGATATGCCTCTATAGTTTTCTGCAAGACTCCTTTCACCTCCCTTGAAAATAGCGTAAATAATGGCTGTGTTAAAGCAAATGGGTATGCAAGCATCATTATAAAGTTGGTTGTACCAGTCCACTAAGTAGTTTTTGAAGTCAGCAGTAGAATATTTGTAAAATTCCGTTGGGATTCCATCAGCACCCGGGGCTTTGTTGTTCTTCATTGTTTTCAAAACACTTTCTAGTTCGATCAAGGATATCGGTTCATCAAGTTCAGGAATATGGTTGTTGGGCATGGCGTAACTAAACGATAACAGAGACTCATCTGCTGATAACAATCCTTTGAAGTAATCTGCCAAAACCTCAGCTCCGAGAGCATTATTATTTGAAGGAGTATGTTTACGCCCTCCTAATTCTCTCACATTATTCCAAAATGTTTTAGAGTCCTTGCAGAGCACTAAGTTTTTTGCAGTAGTTTTAAGATATTCAGTCTTTTTTGAGGAACAAAGCTGTTTATATTCCTTATTAAAATGTAAGTACTGGTTTTTAAAAAAATCGGCGTTAGTAGATCTGAATAGATTTAAGAAACGAAATGTTTTTTCACGTAGCTTTACGCAGTCCTTGTCAAACCATATTTTTGCAGCGTTAAACTTTTTGTTAGTACTGAGTGCGAACGGTGCTGACATCTTGATAATCCTCATTACACATTCTGCGACTTGGTCGGCTACTCCCGTAGATTGTAGTGATGGAAGGGTACCACAATGTGTATTTAACCGCGATTGATAAAGAAGGGCCTTGCTGTCAACCCACTTCAACTTGTACATGTTGTTTGCGATATTTCGAGTTCCTTTAGAGAAAGTAGCTTTCACTGCAATGGGTAAATGAGCAGAAAAAGTCGCAGCCAGAACCTCGAAATCTTCAATCAGTATCAACCATTGGCCAGATACAGCACATATGTCTATAACCGACTGTCCTTGTCCGCTAATAAAAGTCAATTCACCCTCAGCGTCACTTTTGGAAACCCCATTCAACACGAAAAATCCAAAGCTTTCCAGGAGCTCTATAAGACTTCTTCCGTTTCGATTAACCAAACCATCTTTAGAGTTTCTTCTCGTATTAAAAACTGTTCCAGTATATGTATAATGGAATATAGAGTTTTGATATTCGCCAATTCGAGCGTTAAGGTCCCCAATAAGCATTATATTTCCAAGAGTGTTGCAATTAATTAAATTAAAAAGGATATCGAGGTCATTTTCCCAGTTGTTGCAATTGAGGTACAATGGAATAATATAATATTTAATAAGATTATTTGTAATTTGAATAACAACCCTGTTTTGTACACGTTTGAACTCTACAAAACTACCAACAGTACTTTTCTTAATGGCACATAAGATGCCCCCACTTGCTCTCCCCATGACATTGTTTCTAGTTGCTGGAATGCATGTTAATTTATATCCATTAAAATATTTATAAAAAAGTTGTTCGTTTTCTTCTTCAATAAAAGTTTCTAAAAGAATTATTATATCAAAGCTTAAAATAAATCTAAAAAAGTCAGGTAACAAAAGTTTACTCTTAAGCCCTGTTATATTATATGAAAAAATACTTAAATTAAAAACGTTAAAAAAATTTTGATGGCAGACGGCAAGTTTACCCTATGGTTTTCTATTCAAAATGTTGTTTTGTGTTTGACACACAGATGGCGTTGCAGCTGATTGGAAGCCTGATGCAGTGACACCATCAGCTGTAGCTACCCTCGATCCCCCGCCGCAGTCAAAAAATTCCAATGCACCATCACCAAACATCTCTCTTACGAACGTCATTTCACTCGCAGATTTGACAATTAACCCATGCGAGAGTTTGTAAACAAACGTATTTTGGTTTATTTGTAGCTTATCGCCTTTAATTAGTATTTTCGCAGAAGAATTTATTTCGAGAAGTTTTGATTTTATCGAGTAAAGAGTTTGTCTTTTTTTCCTAAACATAAGCGATTGTTCACGGTGGATACTTATTCCTGAATTCTTTAATTGCTTTGTTTCGCCTATTATTTTATCCGCTTGCTCGGTCGATTGAAGTTCCAAGATGACAGTTCCTCGTTGTGTTCGCGTGTTTAGAATTTCTCGTGATTTTTTTATTTGTAAAATATCCTTTTCTTTTAATTTAAGTAAACCTTTACATGTTTGTGTGGCAAAATCGGTTGCGTTGTTTTTTTGATCTAATGGGACGTGCACAACAACAATATTTTCGTTAGCTTTTCGTGTAATTGCTTCTAGTTGTGATTCCAAGAGATCACACCTTTCGGACATAAGTGTTAATTTTTCGTTTAGCTTGGAATTTATTATTTTTAGTGAATTACCTAAGTTCCGATGCGAACGAAGCAATATCGGTTTTTGTAGCTAAATCTTTCATTTTCTCACTCAAACAATTATTTAAACTATCTTGAATAATTTTTTTCAAATCTGGAACAGATAGCCTTCCAACATCTACTTGAGCCATGTCTGAGAAAATTTTTTTGTTGATCTTATTTACTTCCGGTGATGTTTCCGATATTGCTCTTTTGCGGTACATATAATTTGATGTCCCGGTATTCGGCAATATAAATTCTTTTTTGTCTTTTTAACTTAAATATAATTGCCTACCTTATAAGAAATGTATGCAATTTATTAATTCTTGGTAAGTAAAGTGCTTATTCAAAACTATTGTTCAACTAGATACAATTTAAACTTTGTTAATTTATCAAGAAAAATCAAAAAAAATTGGAGCTTAATAACTTTCACACTTCCACTTTTGACAGCCGAAATGTCAATGTCAGTGTGGAGTATATTTAAAGGATTTACAGTTTTACGAGGAAGGAAATCGGGACCGTAAGTCCACCAAGGAATTGTTTCTAAAGAGGCCAATATCAATTCTTAATTTCTGTTTTTCAATGAATTTTGACACATTTTCAAAGGGTGAATACTTTTGGGAATTGAACTAACCTATACCCATATCGAGCTGAACGAATGTATGGAAAATAAAATAAATAAATAAGATAAACATTTTCAAATGCATAAAATTTCCGTCTGATTTCTAGAAAAGAATGAATTTATGGAAACAAAGTTAAAAAATCGTTTTATCATTAAATTTCTATAAAATTTTGTAAGAAACAAATTCGGAATGTTTTTACTAATATAGACTTTAAGAAATAATTTAAAAAAATAATTGTTCAGACGTTTTAAAGATATTGATTTTTCAAAAAAAAAAAAAAAATGAAAATTTTTCAAAAAACCCAAACAAAAAATTTCAAATATTTTTATATACAATATTATTTAAAAAAATTTTCAACAAACCCAAACAAAAATTTTCGAAGTGTTATATATACTATATTATTTAAAATTTAAAGGAGCTCCTGTTAAAAAAATTTGGGCAAAAACGGTAGAGCCGTTAATGAGAAAGTCGAAAATCAAAAAAGCAGTTCGATGACATATTCCGTTAATATCGTTTATTTTTTCAAAATTTGTTTGACAAAAATGTAGTCCATGCCCAAAATAGCATACTTAAGTTTTTTTTTATCAATATCGTCATAGCAATTTTCGAGATAAAAATGATTTGGCATAACGGCTGTATGGCAAGTACTGTTAATTTTGGAACTAAAAAAAATTCAATCTATGTGCTATACCTACTGAGTCAGATCCGCGACGTACTAGAAGCGTTCTGATATCGTCGGTCATAGTAAAAGGCCAGCAACCTGCATCGTCGAGATTCACATCTTTTGCTTCGGCAGGAGCAGAAGGCTCGATTTCAATTATGTCTTCTTTGGCAACAACGAGGTTCACTTCTTCTGTAGGCTTGTGACTACATGCTTGAGGTACTTCTGGTGAGTCGACTTCGTCTTGACCCTGCTCTGTGGTGGGATAGGAACGACTTCCAACTTCGACGGCAGGCACGTCTTCTTCTTCTGCCCGTAAAATAAGTAATGCATTCTAATGAATATTGGCTGGAGGACAATTCTAGGCCACGCACATTTCTAGATGGAGGAATCATATACTTACATTGGAATCACTTCCGCTGCTGCTGGATGCCGCCGAAGACGTTAACATGGTTTAGGTTTAGTAAGGTTTAGGTTCTTTATGAACCTTAATGGCCTCTAATTTATTTATTTATATTTTTCACGAATTTCCTTCCGTGGGGATTTTCAGTGCTCCTTTGGGGGCACTACTTTGAGCACCATGGTAGATAATGAGGCTGGTAACCTCTTGTCCAAGATAAAGACAGTCGCTCGTATGCCTTACCATCGAAATCTTACAATTCACATGCAGTAAATGATTGCTACTGTAATTGGTGCTATACATTACAAATCACTCTTAGCGTTTCGGCAAGAATATATCTACTGAAATAATTATCACCAGACAGTCACTGGAGACAATTCCGCATATTGAAGCCTAAAGAAATTGGTTATAATCGACCAATAATAGCGCTTACCGTTGACGGTGATGGCCGATGGCCTAGTCAACGTCGTTATCAAAGAAGTATGAACCGATCCACACCAAACAGTGACTTTCTCTGGAGGCCATGAGTTGATGGCCCAGAAATGGGCTTCGTCGCCAAATACCTATGATTTTGCAACCGAAATTGAGTTCAACCTTCCAACTACTCAAGAGCTTTCTAAGCGAACACACTTCGTTGCCTATGATCTTTAACTCCGTTGAAGCTTCTATTGGTGTAAGTACATTTCTGCACATTCTCACGGGCAGCGGCGATATTTTCTATAGATCATGCGTTTCGTTGACGTCCGGTTGTTTGCTGAACCGTTCGGCTCTAATTTTCCAGCCACTTACGAATAAACCTCTACGAGGGATGGTTATGGCAACCGTAATATGAGTGAACCTTGCAAAGTTATTGTAACCAGAAGGCTTAAAAACCAAAATCCAAACGAACAATAACTGAGATAATTTTCACAGCAACTCCTAAGGAATTCATGGATAAAGTCTTGGATTATATACCGCTCATGCTATAATCAGTGTGGAGTATATTTAAAGGATTTACAGTTTTACGAGGAAGGAAATCGGGACCGTAAGTCCACCAAGGAATTGTTTCTAAAGAGGCCAATATCAATTCTTAATTTCTGTTTTTCAATGAATTTTGACACATTTTCAAAGGGTGAATACTTTTGGGAATTGAACTAACCTATACCCATATCGAGCTGAACGAATGTATGGAAAATAAAATAAATAAATAAGATAAACATTTTCAAATGCATAAAATTTCCGTCTGATTTCTAGAAAAGAATGAATTTATGGAAACAAAGTTAAAAAATCGTTTTATCATTAAATTTCTATAAAATTTTGTAAGAAACAAATTCGGAATGTTTTTACTAATATAGACTTTAAGAAATAATTTAAAAAAATAATTGTTCAGACGTTTTAAAGATATTGATTTTTCAAAAAAAAAAAAAAAATGAAAATTTTTCAAAAAACCCAAACAAAAAATTTCAAATATTTTTATATACAATATTATTTAAAAAAATTTTCAACAAACCCAAACAAAAATTTTCGAAGTGTTATATATACTATATTATTTAAAATTTAAAGGAGCTCCTGTTAAAAAAATTTGGGCAAAAACGGTAGAGCCGTTAATGAGAAAGTCGAAAATCAAAAAAGCAGTTCGATGACATATTCCGTTAATATCGTTTATTTTTTCAAAATTTGTTTGACAAAAATGTAGTCCATGCCCAAAATAGCATACTTAAGTTTTTTTTTATCAATATCGTCATAGCAATTTTCGAGATAAAAATGATTTGGCATAACGGCTGTATGGCAAGTACTGTTAATTTTGGAACTAAAAAAAATTCAATTTCTCCTTTAGAGAATCACCGAAGACATTTAAGTTCCGAGTTTGAAAAAAATACCTCCTGTAGTTGTAGATATAGTACCTATGTATATCACCAGTAAAAATTAAACACCATTTGCAATTTGAAAGGTTGTATCACAGTTAATCTTCTTGTTAATATTGTTCTTGATATAATCTAACTAAGATAATCGTTTGGTGGAAACATAGCATAAGACTCAAAACTTTGTTTTCAACAAAAAGGTTTCAAAAACTCTTAACGCATTTACACCGAATATTTAGAATTTTTCGCTTAACGTTTAAATTTTCTTAACTTAAACTGTCGAAGTTTGTATTGTTACAACATCTCGGCCGCCCACAATTTTGTTTTCTTGGCATTTTTCTTCTCGATATAAATATACGATATATACTAACATAAAACGAGTATCTATGGTATATAAACGTTTTACACATGTTTCCAATTGTTAAGTTTCATTTTTGACGTTTGATTAGGTTGCGGATTTTCCAAAAGGTGTGTTTGTTTGTTTGTTTAGTTCATCTTAGAATTTCGACTAGCTTTTAGGAAAATTAAATTGTGGCATACGAAAACTTCAAAGCTTGTAGATTTTTTTTCAAAAACGATATTATTTCGAAAATCACTGTTTGAATTTGGTGTGAAAAGGATATAAGGGAAGCTTAACCATCTCCGAAGAAGAATATACTTCGCAAACCAAAAATTAGAAGTTCTTGTAAATTGGGAGTTTTTGAAGCAGCCAGCTCCTGAATCGGTACAGTTGAATGAATATCTGCTTCTTTTCACATTTTTTTCAATGAAATCTTAACAATCTTTTTGCTTAGTGCAATTGTTTGCTTACTAATAGGATCAAAAAACGAACGTTGATCACAAATGAGAAATGAACACAAGTGCAGAAAGACGACTAAAACAACACACACGTCTAAGACAATTGAGAACCTAAGGTACAAACATGCAAACCAACAAAGAACCCGAAACCTAAAACACGTCCATTTCTTCTGATGGCTCACAGGACATTAAGTAAATAGTCCTGATTGTATGCAAATGTTTTGTTTTATTTATGAGGACCGAGGCCGAAAAAACCCACAGTGTATAAGAAGTAAGAAGACCTAGGTGAATTGCAGTATTCATCTCAGCAAAATGTAAAATGTTTATTCAGACAGGAGCGACGATGAAGTCTTGAAAGAAATATCTGTTGGGTATTTGGTCCGGTTTTTTTTATTGTGTGTCTTTTTGGGTCATGTTTTAAGAAATAAATTCCAATTTGAATGGTTAGGTCTGAGAAAAGGACAGCGTCAGGAAAATGTCTATTTTTCTGGATGGATCCTTAAGAAGGACCCAACGACATGGTGATATATTGATCACATGGCAGGTAAATTGTGGTTCTGTTTGTTTAGGATTTTGTTGTTGTTGTTCAGATTCTTTTGTGAGGAAAAATATACACAATTTTGTTGTTGTTTATTTGTTGTATCTGTTTGACGATGATGATGTTTTTTTTTTGTATTTTTTTGATTTTTATTTTTCTGTCATGATATCATAGAAGGACGACTAACACATTGAATTGATATGATATCGAAAGGATGTCGATTCATTGCGCCATTGGCTGTTTAAAAAAAATATGTTTACATTTCTAAATTTTGTGCGGATGGATATGGGAATTTTATTTGCCATGATGTAATTTATTTGTTTTTATTTTGTTTTGTTTTTGTTGACCGTGTGTGTGGATGTTTAATAACCGAGATATTGGTAAAGGCTTGGGTGCTCTTTAGGCAAAAAGGTTATTGGATATTTTTATATTTTAATATTGTTATACATGTGTGCTACTAAAACCATATTTTGCTCGTTCGTTTTTTTAAATGTGCAAAAAACCTTAACGGAGGCTGGTCATGAATCGAAAAAATCCTCACTTCTCTGAATTTGCTGGGGAAATCTCCAAAGCATGAGAAATGCGACCGAGAGGAAGTCGTATTTTGTTTAACTGAAATTTTCCAAGAGTTCTGTTTCGGCAGGGTGTTTGCAAATAAATGCATTTTGGAAATGCTTGAATTAAAATGAGAAGGACGAACATTCTTCTATGAAGAATTAAAAAAATCTTCTTTATAAAGATTTGGAATTTCTTTGAAAAAATTGTTTAGATGTTTGAAATTTTTTTTTTTTAAGAAGTAGATGATGTAAGAGTAGTAAGATGTGATCTTTATTCAACATTCATAATTTACATAAATTGTTCACAATTAGAGCATGGCGTAAGCCGTCAGCCGAATTTTTTTTTAAGAACACCGTGTGATTTCTGAAACAAATAAGAATTTGTTCATGAACAAAAGTTCTAAGTCGTTGTAGCGGCTTAAAAAAAATTGAATACATTCACAGCCATATTTATAAACTCATTAGTGACCACTACATTATGGTTGTACAGCCCTTATAATTCCTCTAAACGCAAAATTGTTACTTATAAAACGTATGTGACGTTGAATAGAGGCATTATAAGCTAAACGCGTTTGTAGGTTGAAAAGTGCCTAGATAAGAACATTTTAGTATTGAACCGGACATTCACTTTGAAATCACATAAACTAATGTGATTATCAAAAAAAAAAAAAAAAAATGCCGTTTACTTGTTATTAAAACTTAAACTTTATATTATTTTTATTTATTAAAACTAAAATGTTATACTATTATACTAAAAACGAATTGAATTAAAAATTGTTTAGAATTAAATAGATAAATACACAAATAAATAATACAGTTTTTTAAACATTTGTAAGTCAGCCAATTTTAAGTTTTGATTATTGTAAGAATGGGAATTAAATTTAAAAAACGAATTATGTATTTTTTGAATTTTTGTATAAAATGAGAAAGTGAGAAAAACAAAATGGTTCTGTGGCAGGTTTTTTGAGTAAATTTAAATTTAAATTAAATTGAGTGATATATCGTTTAGGTTAAACAATATATAGAAACATTTTATCAAAATTCTAAGACTTTGGAAAACGGTTTGTACTATAAGGCAAGTTATGCATTCGTAAAAAAAAATCGAACTCGAGATTTTGATCACAGTTGACATTACGATGATAACGAAGACGAAAAAAGTGGGTCCAGCAATTCCATCTGTCTGTCTGTATGTCTGTACCTCGAACTACAGCCTAAACTACTGGAGGTATTTTCTTCAAACTCGGTACTTAAGGGTCTTCGGTGATTCCCTAGAGGAAATATTAAAATTTTGTTTTTAGCTCAAAACTAAGGGTACCCCTCGTACACCCGTAATGCAAAATCTTATTTATCTCGAAAACGGCTTTAACGATTTTGATAAAAAAAATTAAGTGTGATACAATAGACATGGACTACATTTTGGTCAAAAAAAAATTAGGGGGAAATGTTATTAGGGGAACCTGTCATAGAAGGGTTTTTTTGTTTTTCGATGTTCCCAAAAACGGCTCTAACGATTTTTACCGAAATTTTTATGCAGAAGCTCCTTTGCATTTTAAAAGATATAACCTAAATTTTTTTTAGCTCCAAAACTAAGGGTACCCCCAATACACCCGTAATGCAAAATCTTATTTATCTCGAAAACGACTCTAATGATTTTGATAAAAAAAATTTGGTGTGATATTATGGACATGGACCACATTTTGGTCGAAAAAATTTTTGGGAGGAAATGTTATTAGGGCTACCTGTCATAGAACGGTTTTTTTTATTTTCGAATTTCTCACCAACGGCTCTAACGATTTGAACCAAAATTTTTATGCAGAAGCTGCTTTGCATTTAAAAAAATATAAATTTAAAATTTTTTCGAAAAAATAGTTTTTGGATTTTTAAAAAAATAATACAATTTTTTTTTTGAAAATTCAATATCTTGAAAACCGATACACGATTAAATTGATTAATTACGTTTTAAAATGTATTTTATTAAATACTAACAATTTGCATATCAACTTTTCTTATAAAAATTTTAAGAAAAATTTAGTACACAAAAAACATGTTTCAGTGTGTCTGTATGTCTGTACCTCTCACTACAGCCTAAACCACTGGACCTACTTCTTTCAATCTAGGTAGTTAAGGGTCTTCGGTGATTCCCTAGAGGAGAAATTGAAATTTTTTTTTTAGCTCCAAAACTAACGGTACCCCCCATACACCCGTAATGCAAAATCTTATTTATCTCGAAAACGGCTCTAACGATTTTGATAAAAAAAATTAAGTGTGATATTATGGACATGGACTACATTTTGGTCCAAAAAAAAATTTGGGGCAAAATGTTATTAGGGGTACCTGCCATAGACGCGTTTTTTTTATTTTCGACTTTCTCATTAACGGCTCTAAGGATTTTAATCCAAAATTTTCAGCAGGGTCCCCTGAAGTTTTAAATAATATTGTATATAAAAATATTCGAAAAAATATTTGTTGGGTTTTTTTGAAATTTTTTTTTTGAAAAATCAATATCTTCAAAACCTATGACCGATTATTTTTTGAAATTATTTCCTCAAATCAATATTATTAAATACGTAAAATTTGCATCCCACATTTTTTTCTTGAAAAATTTTAGATAAATTTCTTATATAAAAAATTTATTTAATAATAAAACGATTTTTTTAAGTTTGTTTGCATAAATCCATACTTTTCTTGAAATCAGACGGCAATTTTATGCATTTGAACATTATTATCTCATTAAATCCATGTTTCATATTTATAAAATGTATCTTAAATTCCAAAGTACTTTTACATAAGAGCAAGTTCGTGCGATCCAGTCGTGCATTTTATTTTTTTTAGACCAAAAATAACGGTACCTGCCATACGATTTCTTTTCGAAATTTTATAAATATTTTTTTTCTCAAAAACTGTTCGACAGATTTAAAAAAAAAAAATACAAAAAAATTCATTTAGTTAAAGCTAGATAATGGTTGACAAAATTTTTCCAAAAAGTGGTTATTAATGGTACCCCCATGGAACCATTTTTTTTGTTTTTGATTTTCTTAAAAACGGTGCCACCGATTTTGATCATTTTTTTCTGCTTAGGCTCCCCAAAAATTTTAATAGTAGGTATTGCTTATTCAAATTTTCAAAACAAATTTTTTTTTTGGATTTTTAAGCAAAGTTTCAAAATTTTTTTTTCAAAACTCAAAATTTCGAAAACCGCATGCTAATTTTTTTTGATCGTGATAAATAAAAGTTTTTAATTTAGTCTACGAGATGTGTGAAATATTTGTATTTTACCTAAAAATAACGGTATCTACCATACAAACGTTAAAAAGTGGTTTTCGAAAATAGTATTTTTCTCGAAAACGGTTCCGAGAATTGTGATAAAAACTTTTTTCTCTCCTTTAATTTTTACGATCTATAATTTAATAAAATAAATTTCGAAATAAATATATTACTGACTGACATAGAACCATTTTTCGAATTTTGAATTTCTCATTACCGGCATAAAGGATCTTAATAAAATTTTTTATAGAGCAACTTCTAAAAATTTGAAAAAACAATGCATTTCAAGACTTAACAAAAAATATTTTTTGAATTTTTGAAAAAAAAAATTTATTTTTTTAGAAAATTCAATATCTCAAAAACAACTCAATATATTTTTCAGAATTTTAGTTTTTAGTCGTATAATAATAAATACTTTTAGTTGGCATGGCAACATTTTTCTTAAAAATTTTGTATATAAAAGCTTATTTTATTAAGAAACCACTACAACGACTCATAATTTTTGTTCTTGCATAAAATAATATTTGCTTGAATCACATAGAATCCTCTTCTTAGATTCAACTACTAAAAAAGTTGTTTAAGTAATTTGAAAAATAAATTTTATCCTTATGAACAGTTTTCTCTAATAAAATTAGTTTTTAAAATTTGTAGTCTGTGTTTTTGATAGGATTAAAACGTTTTACAGTTTTTGAGTAAAAAACGACCAATTTTTAACAAAACAAAAATTAACTGTAAGCCAGATTTTACTAAAGAAATTTTTTGAATTTAATAAAACTCAGTTGAGCGGGTTTTGAAATAAAAAATATTTCTTTGGATTCGAAAATAAATATATGGCATGTACCGTTATTTTTAGAATTAAAAAAAATTAAGTTGCTGAGGCCTAAATGTTGACCAACTGTAGAGAGACATTAAAGACAAACTAAAACCTCCACTCTAAAATAGGAACATCCTGTACTCCAAAATTGACACAGCAGCTTTCGACAGCCTGGAACTTGCCATTTTTGATGCACCATAAAAAAACAAAAACGGATTAAAATGTCCAAAGATATATAAATATAAAAATATGCAGATACTCGTAAACAGAGGTTAAAGAAAAATTTTCAAAGTTTCACCCTCGAGTGTTCAATACGTCCAACATCAACTACCGGATAGCATAGAGTGAGCTATAGTGTGCTAATGTTATGTTTCGAAGTTCCTTAATGCACAATAAGCAACCATATGCAGAAGAGATTTAAGTCATTAAAACCTGGACCTACTGCCTTCAGACGACTGCACTCATCAGCTTACCCTTGATAGTAACTTCTAACGTACTGTCAAAATTATAGGTTCTTTCTTCAGCCGATCTGTTAATATGGAATACTTTGTCCCTCTCCCTCATTTTGATGTACCAATGTGCACCGACATCTACTATTAAATCATCCCCACTTTACCTAAACGCTTGCACTGTGTTACACTCTAACATGGTAGTGATGGCTGGTGGATATAATCCCTTGGGTTTGTAAATTATAAGTAAAATAAAATGCACGACTGGGTCGCACGAACTTGCTCCTATGTAATCGACTGGGAATTTTAAAAACGAATGTTATTAGAGAAAATTGTTCATAAGGATAAAATTAATTTTTAAATTCTTTTAGTAGTAACAGAATGCTATGCAAACATGAATTTATGCAAGAACAAAAATTATAAGTCCTTGTAGTGGTTTCTTTAAAAGAAGCCTGTATATACAAACTTTTTAAAAGCTTTTTAAGACAAAATTTTGGTACGCTAATTTAAAGCTTATATTATTGTTCGAATAAAAATTAAATTTACGAAAAGAAATATTGACCCGTTTCGGAGATATCAAATTTTCAAAAAAAAAGAAAAAAATAGATTTTTTTTTTAAAAATTCAAAAAATATTTATTTTAAAGTTTTGAAATGCAATGTGTTTTAGACTTTTTAGAAGCTTCTCTATAAAAATTTTCATTAAGATCCGTTATAAGGATAATGAGAAATTCTAAATTCGAAAAAATGGTTCTATGGTAGGTACAAGCTGTAATATCTTAATTTCAAAATTTTTTTTATTAAATTAAAGATCATAAAAATTAGTTGAAAGAAAAAAAATTTTATCAAAATTCTAGGTGCCGTTTTCGAGAAAAATACGATTTTTGAAAACCATTTTTTTTAATTTTTTAGCATTTGTATGGAAGGTACCTTTATTTTTAGGTAAAATACAAAATTTTGTTTCACATTTTGTAGATCATATTGAGAAACTTTTATTTATCAAGTTGAAAAAAAAATTAGCATGGGGTTTTCGAAATATTGAGTTTTGAAAAAAAAATTTTGAAGTTTTTTTTAAAAATCCAAAAAAAAATTTTTTGAAAATTTGAGTACGCAATTCTATTTATGTTTTTGGGGAGCTTTAGCAAAAAAAAAATGATCAAAATCGGTTGAACCGTTTTTGAGAAAATCAAAAACAAAAAAAATGGTTCCATGGGGGGTACCCTCAATAACCATTTTTCGGAAAATTTTTTTCAACCAATACCTAGATTTAATTAAATGAAATTTTTCTGTATCTTTATTTTTAAAATCTGTTGAACAGTTTTTGAGAAAAAAAAATGTTTATAAAATTTCGAAAAAAAATCGTATGGGGGGTACCGTTATTTTTGGTCTTAAAAAAAAAAAGAAAAAAACGTGTGGGGGGAAAAAAATAAAAATGATATGTACCAAGTTTAAAGAAAATCGGCCGAGTCGTTTACCCTGTAGTCGAACAGACAGACAGACAGACAGACAGACAGACAGACAGACAGACAGACAGACAGACAGACAGACAGAACTGCGAGACCCACTTTTTTAGTCTTCGCTATCATCGTAATGTCAACTTTGATCAAAATCTCGAGTTCGATTTTTTTTACGAATGCATAACTTGCCTTATAGTATCTACCTATAAGTCGCAAGTAAAAATGTGTGCACAATCACTCAGCCGATCCAGTCTTTCTCGAGGAAGTAGACGAGGCCATCTTACAATCCCTGGCACATAACCTTGATGATGTATATTCAGCGACACCAATTCGTAAGATTATTTGGCTAACAGCCCAAACCTGAACACCTTAAGCGGCAAATACACACGACACTTGTGTGTACACCGGTGTCGGTGTACGGAAATGTGTCCCGTCTGTGGGCTGGTGCGCACACCGATTTTCGGTGTCCGACACCGTGTGGGTAAAATCAAAAGTTTTTGATTTTTGGTGTCGGTGTCTCGATCGGTGTCATGATGTGTATTGCGATGTGCGCGCACATTTGCTATTCAGTATTCACTATTCACGTATTCACTATTCACTATTCACTATTCAGTTGCAGGCGAATCGTTGTGCGGTAAAGCACGTCGAAAATTTCCTTGCGACTTATAGGTTCTATAAGATAAGTTATGCATTCGGAAAAAAAATCGAACTCGAAATTTTGACATTACGATGATAGCGAAGACTAAAAAAGGGGGTCTCGAAATTCTATCTATATGTTTGTTTGACTATAGCTTAAACGGCTGGGCCGATTTACTTTGAACTATTGTAGATATCATTTTTAATTTTCCCCCCACAGGTTTTTTTCTTTTTTCTTAAGACCAAAAATAACAGTACCTTCTATACGATTTTTTTTTCGAAATTTTATAAATATTTGTTCTTATTTTCCCAAAAATGGTTATTGAGAGTACCCGCCATGGAACAATTTTTTTTTAATTTTTGATTTTATCAAAAACAGTACCACCGATTTTGATAATTTTTTTTTGCTAAGTCTTGAAAAGTATTGCGTATTTAAATTTTCAATATAATCTACAAGATGTGAGAAATAAATGTATTTTACCTAAAAAAAAAGGTACCCAACATAGAAATGCTAAAAAATGTTTTGAAAAATCGTATTTTTCTCGAAAAGGGGCGCCTAGAATTTTGATAACATTTTTTTCTTTCTATAAATTTTTATGATCTTTAATTAAATAAAAACATTTAAATTAAGATACGAGTATAACAGGTTGTACCTACCATAGGACCATTTTTTCAAATTTTGAATTACTTATTCTTATCGACATCATTAACGCGCCAACCTCATCGTCTAATGGACGACGTCCATATCACTTATGGTTAGATCTCTCCAGGATGAGATCTCTTGCACAACTAAAGTGTGCACGATTCGGTGTGCCGTGTGTAGTGGAATGCTACACCGGTGTAGGCACACCGGTGTGCACACAAGTGTCGTGTGTATTTGCCGCTTTAGAGATTAGCCAGAGAAATCAGCCGGGGAAGAAGGGATATCAACTTGACTTTATTTATTAGTCTTTCTGAAAAGAATTGGTTTCATTATGTGCGCAGGAGAGTGATCTGTATCGATCATCAGAGGTATGATTATTATCAAAGTAAATTCTGGTCTTAGCATATTAAAATTACAAATTTTTATAATGAATGAATTTAAATATGTTAACACATATTTTTACTTGGTTCATTGAACAATGGCGGAACTAAGTGATTTCCGTTTTTCCATAGCTGTCACTTTTTTCTGCACATCTGAGCTTTATTTCATGCAATTCATCATTTGAAAATGTCAAAGTAAACAAATTGCATGTCTTTTAATTCCAGGTCTTTTGTGCGGCGCGTACAAAGTTTCAAAGCTTAATGAGTAAACAAAATGACACACATTCTGAGTTTGAGCAAAATACAAAATGGAAGAACAAATCCAGAAGACAATATGTTGATAGATTTCCATTTCTATTGCACTCAATGTGGTTTCTTATAGTGACAGAAACATGGGATTCCATTCGAGATAATGTCGTTCAATTCCATGCCAGAACATTTGGACGGTTTTGTTTCGAAAGGACTTGGCAATGTTTCATTCGCTTTTCCCTCCCCTGTCATATAAAGTGCGTCAATTTAATCTGAAATCTGGAAATCGAGAAATATGAATGAATGACAACGATGATGTTGATGATGGCTGTTCCTGTAGATAGAAGTGATGGTGATGGTGATGGTGATGGCATGCAATTCCATCAGGCAGCATGTTGTGCTGTAATCGCCTGCCTGCAATTGTATAGTGCGAAAGTTTCACTTCATTGAAATGGATAGCTTCGGGCGCTTCGAAGTTGTTTAATATAAAAGTTTGCAAGGAGCAATGCACAACATTTAAATGGATTCAGCATCACGCGAAGTTGATTGCTGGAGACGTCAACGAACCACCAGAGAACTCCAATGCCATCGCCATCGCCACTACCATCAGCATCAGTCCCATCACCACCGCCACCACAAACCATACACCGCCACGCTTTTGTTGTAAAGTTTAACATCCTTGGGGCGCAACAGAACAGTGTTGGTTATTTGAACAACGCTGTGCAGTGCAATGCGGAGCGGCCCTTCTGCTAGAAATCACTCTGGTTCTGGCTAGCTATTCAAACACTGCTCTGTGGCCGTATTTATGAAGAAGACTTCTCTTCTGCGGAACATAACGAGTAATATGGTGACGATTGAAAAGCGAGTTTTCTCTAACAATACCATGTCGATCTTCTTTCCCGACTGTCGGTAGGGTAGGGGTGTTGAAGAATAATAATTGCAAACAGAATGTTATAGGGCTTGGGGAGTGTAGTATAGAAACGATATGAGAAAGTTTCATCGGCTCAGAAAAGCAAAAGACAATTGGTTCGATGAATGGATTTGCATGGATTTAGACGCGAAACGATGCTGGGAGGTGCCAATGCCATCCCGACATTCACATCGATTCAAGAATCCAATAACCAAAGGAGCAATGAAAGTTTCTATTGCCCGAGGGGCTCTTGTGTCGCGAGAAATTCTGACGGGAAAGAAGCAATATAATCGAAACTGTGTTCAATAGCCTTTCAACAATTGAGAATCGAAAAATATCATAGATTGCTGAATTTGGTGGAAGTGTGGAGTGGTGGAATAGGGTAAAATGTTCAACAGTGAGTGTTGAGAATTTGCATCGTGTTTTTTCTCCAAAAGCTATGGAGATATTAGAAATTAATGTTTATAATTTAGTGTCCGTTTTTAAAACGTGGTGCAGTTAAATTTGTACTTTTACTTAAATCAATATTTTTATACGCTAACATGAATTCTGTCCGTTACCAGTAATCCGACTAAACGGCAATATATTTTCATAATTTTTGCTTCATTTGAAAGGTACAGAGAGTCCTAGTTGTACGTTTGTTTCTGAGGATTTTCAGCAAAAGCAACAAGAATTTTTGAAGAAATATCAGTTGCCAAATTGCGGCAAAACTATTTCTTCTAGTAAACCTTTTTTTACCAGTTGCAATCGATTTGCTGGATATTTTCCCTCATGTGATCTGTATGGAACGTAGTTTTTTGATATTTTGATTTTTTTGTGAAAATGCCTGCAGAATAATTTTTAATGCCTTTACTTATAAATGTCTGGCCTACAGTGTCATAAGGTAAAACAAGGACCCTGGCACATGGATATTATGTCGTAAAAAAAGATTGATCATGTTGAAAAAGAATGCATGTAAACCTTATAACAACTGCGATATATAAGATTGTGTATGTTAGGCTCCTGATGCATAGTAAGAAATCGGTTAATAAGCAAACTTGTTAAGTTTAAGCCGATTAGTGACCTACTGCCTATGACCCGCATTGAACAACACGCCCCTAACGATACAACTGAAAAACTTATAATGTGTCAATCAAAGCAAGGCACGTATCCAAATAATTGGACATTACGTACATTTTGAGGAGCAAAAGACTTTGACCATTTCATAGGTGCGGCAGAATTCAGTGCTAGACTGTCAAACGAAATCAAATTGAGTCAACGGCCTAGGCTTTGATGAAAGCATCGCTTCCCACCGATCAGCGAAATCTAGCATCATTGTGCGTGGTTATTACTTGGATGGGAGATCGTTCAAATACCAACCGTGTGCTGTTCACATGTGTTTCTTTTGTTGTTCTTTCTGCAGGTGGGAGTGTATAGAGTCGATAGTAGTTTAAGACATGTCCGGGGCTCTGAGAGACTTGACCAATGGGCGTGTGTTGCTACAGAACCATACATCGGATCATGGTAGCGAACATAAGTCCAAGATTATGCATGGCGCGGTGGCATGCCAGTTCGCGTTCAGCATGCGTAATTCCACGATCATAATTGGTGGCGGCTAGCATAAGGCCATGGTTGTTGGATGGTGGTGAGGTCGTTGAATGCATGGTTCATGGTCTTGACTTTCGACGAGCTCGTCCACTGCGGTGGGCCGGGTTACGTAAGTAACTGAACCAACTAGATAGGAACAGTCTGGACAACAACTCACCATATAGCTCGACCGGAAGCTATATTCTGGTATCATGGGAGATAGTGCCCTGAAGTCTGAGAGCTATAGCGTACGTCTTCTGGCTCTCCTATTCTATCTTCGGATAGTGAGGTGCAGCTGACGTGTACGTGCACTCTTTCTTCAAACTATCTATGAGGTAGGCCCCCTAGTGGGAGTATCGTGGTGGCTTGGTTTATTCCGAATGCGGAGACACATGGTTTCCAGGCATGCCTAAATTCAAGCAAGAGTTGCGTTCATGCCTGCAACATGTCACAGCTTTGCAACTGAATCGGCTTCGGCTGATTTGGGGTTAATGTTCAGGACCCAATCTGACTCCGATGGAGGTAGGCCTCCCGTGGGGTTAAGCCATAATAGGCAAGTACTCACTGTTACGGTAAAATTTTCCGTAACAAGAATCATTCTTTCGGTCCCCTATCCTTATTCCTTTCTTTTAATAACTTTCTTCAAGCAGGTGTTTCTTTCAACTTACTGAGAGAGAGAAGGGCAGCCATGGTCCATCAGCCATCGGTTCACTCGCTCAGTAACTTGAAGAAACAAAATATCAGCATGTTCAATTTTGAAACTTAATGGACGACAGACGGGTGGTCTGTTCAAATCGCTATTGCTGGTGACAGCTGGTCACAGAAACAGACGGGCGGTCTGTGTTAAATATGCACGAAAAGTAACATTGGCGAAGTTTTGTTCCCAATTGTTGAAGTTACTCCTGGTGAGAATGGCTGCGTGCCCAACCTAAAACATATTTTCATGTATGATGTATGTAAAAGATGGAACGTTAACGGCTAGTCCTTTTAATTTCCCAAATCTGCGCAAAAACCCAACGAATCAAGTAAATTCGCGATGTAGAAAATTACCACCAACTTCCTCTAAATGTAGTTTATAAATTATAGCAACTTTCTTTGCACAGGTTTTCCAGTGTTTCTTTACGAGTTTTATATTAGAAAAATTGGGTTCCTTTTCTTTTGGTTTTCAAGAAAATTTTGTTTAAAAACTTGTATGGGGATGTTAGGTGGCTGAATGCACCCATTGAATTGCCCGCCACTGGAAAGTCAATCCGGAGGTCGGCGAATTCAATGCTGATGACTGTGCATAAAGCTGGGTGTAAAGTGCGAGTACGAGAAGGCTGATGGGTTTCAACTGCGTTGGCGCACTCTCGCCAATGTGCTGAGTGTTGCTGATAAATGACGCGATCGAAGCCCACGTCACTGATTGGCGGAAAGCACTGGGTTTTAAAAAGAGAAGAGGTCTTCCAGGCAAGGTGAAAGCCTGGAAGGACACTTTTTTACGGAGATTACATTAAGATAGACGTGCGAGAGAAATAATTATTAACAAGACAAAGATTTTTTTGAAAACGAAAAAGAAAAGGAATTTTATTTTGAAATAAAAGAAAAACAAAAGCGTGGAGTTTTATTTTAAAATAAGAAGAAAGGAAAATTGAAGAAGGATTAAGTTGAAGAAACACAGGAAGACTTTTGTGGAGGATTTTTGCGGGAAAGTTAACTCTAGGACTTACGAGGAATTTGGTGGTAGAACAGGAAATCAAAGCTAAGTATAGTGGTTTTAAAATCAAAATTAAAATTTTCATTATTGAGTCGATAGTTTCGTTTAAAAATTGTTTTTTTTATAATCGTTTGGTTTTTGTTCTCGAAAAATTCCGATATTACGGAACGCGCGACCCGTTTTTTTTCTAACACCGTTTGTGCTTTCGGGACCGAGTGTTAACGGTCCATCTTAATAATTTCATTTTTTTTTGTATTCTTACTGTTCAAAAGATCTTGGGTTTTAGCCCTACTTAATTGCAAGGTTTCCCAAGCAATTCAATAAAATTTTAAAATTCCCATTCGGAATAATAAATTTAAATCTTTTATTTAAAATATCTTTCACCGTCGGTTCCGCTTCAAAGGTTTGTGATTTCCTTGTAAAACAAAAATCACTGGCGCCCTTTTTATTTTTCAGCTACGCCTCTGCGTTCATTGAAAATAAATCAATTCATTTTTTTTATTGCATTAATAAATCATCGTCATAAAAATAATTCGCGAACCCACCCCCTTGCTGAGCATAGCCGTGGTGGTAGCATATATTGTTGCTACCAGTTGCAATCTTTTTTTCGCTGAATTCGTCTGTTTGCAGTTTGACAGTTCGTCATCGGTCTCTTATCTTTAGTCTCTTTTAATTACATAGTTGTTGTTCGGTTTCGGTCGCGTCGGCGTATTTCTGCTCGTCATTTCGTTTGATTATTTTTTTTTAATAATCAAAGTTAAATATCGCGAATTAAAATTGTAACAAGTGGCACCCGAACGTGGGGCTTTTTCAATAAACAAAATATAAATATTCGAAAAAAAAATATTTCAATTACCGCGGTGAAAGTGTTGTTTGCATATTGCAATTGCATATGCACATTTTTCAATATACATACCTACATACGATTGTGTTTATGTGAATTCGATTTAGGGAAGTGATTTCTATTTGATTTTGTTTGAGTCAAGTTACTTGTGGTTTTCTTTTTTCTTTTTCAGAGTAAATTGTGTTAAAGCTTTTGGAAAAATATTATTTTGTTGCAATAAAGGCAACAGGTGTTTGCAAGTGATTCTAAATTAGAGAATAGAGAAACAGTGGGATATACGGCATCAAACAATTGGAAAATAAGTGAGATAGACCTATACCAATTATTTTATGAAATTGAGTAAGTTTTTTTTATTTTTTATTCATTCGATTAATTTAAATTGAAATTTTTTTTAAATTCATTTATCCACATTACGGTTTACATTTCTTACGGGTTTTATTTACGGAGGTTGTTTTTTTTCATAGTGGTTTCTATTTGAAGTGTGTATTTATCTCGCTCTAGCGCATTTAGCTACGAAAATTATTTTTTTTGCTTGCCGTGAAGTTTGATAGTTGTTCTTTTTCCTGATTTGGTGCATATTCTTTTCTCTTCTTCCATAAAGGATTGAGTTTGGTATATTTCGTATAAAAAAAAAATTGTTTACATTTGTCTTTGAAGTGGTTTTTAATCGAATAGTGCAATCGATAGTGCATTTTTATTTTAGTGTGACCATATTAGATTTTATTGTTCTGAAATTCTACTTTGAATTTTTTTTTGGAATTCTGTGTTGGAAATTGGTTGTATTTATTAAGTTAAAAGTTATCATTTCAAAATAATTAAAGAAAGGGTAAAAAAAAAAAAAAAAAAAAATTTTTTAAAGAGTGTTTTTGTATTTATTTTTGGTATCATTTCTGGTGGTCATTTTTACTTGAGTGTTGATTTCGGGTTTAATCTTTTAGTGGTGTTTTGACATAAAAATTTGCAAACATTTTTTTTGTTTGTTTTTCAAAATTTTGATTTGGGCTAAACATTTTATTTAGGTTTCGAGATTTTTGGTTTGCATTTTATCGTGAATTTACATCAATCAACTGGGTGTTGTTTTGTGCTTTTAATTTTATTTTGTTTTGTTATTGGTACATTTTCATTTTTCTGATTTTGGATTTTGATTTGGTAATTTGTTTCGGTTTGGTTTGTTAATTAACTTGCTTAAAATGGACGTAAATAGATTAAATAAAGAGGAACTTCTATATGAGTTACAGGCCCGGGGCCTTAAGGAAGGGACGGTAGACAACATGAGGATGACGTTGAGAGCATCGCGTACCCTAGAGCGGTCGGGTTCCATATCGAGTGATAGCCCTCATTACCCATTCTCATTTGAGGACGACGTTAAGGCGGTTAAATCAAAAATTTTAGAGATAAGGGATCTTTTGAAAACTCCTCCGAAAAATCAAAAGTCAGGAGAGTATTTGAAGGTTTTAACAAAAATCGAATGGGCGTTAGGTAGGATTAATAAGGCGAAAGCAGAGTCGACGAATGAAGTTAATGAAGTTGCGGATATAAGGGGGGAGTTATTGATGTTGATGGCAGCGTTAAGTGAAGGTGGTGAGGAAGCACCACAGGAGAAAGATAAAGTTACGGAGAACAACAATACGTCGACAGCAGACATGGGTGCGTTACCAGCTGCACAGGTCGGCCAACGAGCGAGCTCAGGATTCCAACTACAGGATGAAGCCTGTGACCGGAATTCTGAGCGCATTGAAAAGTGGGATATAAAGTTCTCTGGTGAGCGGTGTGGTTCATCAGTGAACTTATTTTTAGAAAGAGTCGAAGAGCTTAGGGAGTCGCGAGGTGTTTCAGAGTCAAGGCTTTTCAGGTCAGCAGTGGATTTATTTTCTGGGAAGGCACTCCTTTGGTTTAGGGCGATTAGGGATTCTATATCTACATGGAAAGAGTTGGTTAGGGAGTTGAAATTGGAGTTTTTACCCTCCAATTATGATGATCTCTTGTTGGATGAGGTCAGGCGTCGTACCCAGGGTAGAGATGAGACAATGGGGATGTACATTGCTCTCATGCAGACCCTTTTTAAAAGATTCTCTGAGCCTTTGAGTGAGAATAGGAAATTAACTATTCTCATGAAAAACATAGCTCCCTTCTATCAAACACAATTGGGCTTGGCTGATATCAAGTCAGTCAATGAACTGGTTGCGTTGGGTAGAAGGCTAGAGACAATTAGGTCAAATGTTGAGTCTTTTGTTCCTCCTCCTTCAGGTCGCAGCAGGCAGGCTTTGGAGCCTGATGTTGCTTATGTTGCTTCGGTTCAAGAAGCAACAGTTGCAGTTAATCGAAATCCCCCACCCAGTAGGCCCATTCGTTGTTTTAACTGCAATAGGGAAGGTCATTTTTCAAGTCATTGTTCTGCTCCTAGGCGTTGTTTTGGGTGTGGCACTGTAGGTACCACACATAGGAATTGTAGACGTTGTTCGGGAAACGGGCAACGGACTCTTGGGCCAGCAGGTCAAGAGCGCCGTCGAAATTAGTTAGGTCGCCTGCTGACGACCAGCTGGTGGATAGGATTAGGTTAGGTTTCACTTTAGATACAAGTAGGAATGATAGTAGGCCATATTTAGGAATCAACATTTATGGGTTTAGGTTTTTAGGGCTTTTGGATTCCGGGGCATCGCGAACGATTATTTGTAGGGACGTTTGGAAAGTTTTAAAAGATTTAGGGCTACAGTTAGGAAAAGCAAATATTAGGCAGGTACTTTTAGCAGATGGTGCAGGTGTAGGAGTTTTGGGGGTTGTTAATCTACCTATTGTTGTCGAGAACAAATCTGTTTTGATTGAGTGTTTAGTTATACCCACTCTACCCCATGCGATGATACTTGGTGCAGATTTTTGGGCACTGTCGGGAATCGTTCCGGATCTTCGATCACGCATGTGGAGTTTTTCGAGCCAGGAGATGGTGGCTTCGATAGAAAGTACATCTATCACAGAAGAGTCTGAGTTAGATGGGGATCAAAAGGGAAAACTAAATTCTTTGATCGAAGATTTGTTTAGGGACATGCCAGAAGGGCTTGGAGTGACAACAATGGTAGAACACATTATTAGGACGTCGACAGAACCTATAAAACAGCGGTACTATCCGGTATCACCAGCAATGCAGGTGCATATCGATAAGGCTCTTAACGAGATGTTAGAAGAGGGGGTGATTGAGAAGTCTAATAGTCCTTGGGCTTCTCCAATAGTGTTAATTAAAAAGAAAGATGGTACATTCAGGTTCTGCGTCGACTATAGGAAACTTAATCAAGTTACAGAAAGAGATGCTTATCCACTTCCGATCATTTCAGCCATTTTAGATAAACTTAGGAACGCGAAATTTTTAACATCGTTGGACATTAAGTCGGCGTATTGGCAGATTCCAGTAGCTGAGGAATCTCGCAAATTTACTGCCTTTACGGTACCTGGTAGGGGATTATTTCATTTTAAAAGAATGCCTTTCGGATTACACAACGCCCCTGCTACGTGGCAGAGGTTTATAGATAGTGTTTTAGGACCTGAGTTGGAGCCATACGTTTTTGTATATCTGGACGATATTATTATCGTTACAGATACCTTCGATAAACATATCGAAATTCTTAACGAAGTTTTTAGGAGATTACGTCAGGCAGGCTTAAAAGTAGGTAGGGAGAAATGCAACTTTTGCAGACCCTCTCTTAAATTTTTAGGCTACGTGGTTGATCGGAACGGGTTACATGTGGACCCGGAAAAAGTGGATAGTATGGTTAGGATACCTGCACCGAAAAATGTTAAGGAGGTTAGGAGTTTTGTAGGAACTGTTTCATGGTACAGGCGCTTCGTACCGAATTTCGCAACGTTAGTTAGGCCCTTAACGGATTTACTTAAGAAAAGCAAAAAGTTCGTCTGGACTCAGGAATGTGAAGATTGTTTTAGGAAAGCTAAGGAATGCTTAATAACGGCTCCCATTTTGACATGTCCCGACTTTAATCTTCCATTCGTGGTCCAAACAGACGCGTCTGATTACGGTATCGGGGCCGTACTCACACAGACTTTTGAGGAAGGGGAAAAAGTAATTTGTTACTTGAGTAGGTCTCTGAACAGAAACGAGAGGAACTATTCCACTACGGAAAAGGAGTGTTTAGCAGTTTTGTGGGCGGTTGAGAAGTTGCGGCCGTACATCGAAGGAGTTCGTTTCACGGTCGTAACTGATCATTACTCATTGATTTGGTTGAGTAATCTCAAGGACCCACAGGGTAGACTCGCGCGCTGGGCAGTTAGGCTTCAGCAGTTTGATTTTCAGATCATTCACCGGAAGGGTAAAGACCATGTAGTTCCAGACATGTTATCTCGGGGAGTTCCAGTAGTGGCTGGGATTTCAGATGAGGATTCGGACCCGTGGGTGGTAAAAATGATTTCGAAAGTGGAGTCAAACCCGTTAAATTTTCCGGCTTGGAGAGTGGATAGTGGCCATTTATATAAATTTGTGAAATCAAATCATGTGAAAGTTTATGACAGTAACGATGAGTGGAAGTTAGTAGTAGGTAGAAAAGATAGGTTAGGAATACTTAAGGATTGCCACGATAATCCATTAGCAGGACATATGGGGGTAAGAAAAACGTTCGCGAGAGTAGGTGCTAAATATTATTGGCCTAGGATGAGGGTAGATATAACTAAATATGTTAGGAAATGTAGGGTATGTCAACAAGTGAAACCAATCAACGATAAACCAGCCGGTCTTATGACTGAAAGAGTAGGAGCTACTTCTCCGTGGGAGATGATAAGTGTGGACTTAGTAGGGCCATTACCTAAGTCTAGTAAAGGTTATATGTATATCCTCACAGTAGTAGATTATTTAACCAAATTTCCTTTGTTGTTTGCATTGAGGTCTGCCACTTCGAAGGCAGTGTGCAGAGAGTTAGAAGATAATGTTTTTCTTTTGTTTGGAGTTCCGAAAATTGTCATTTGCGACAACGGTCCTCAATTTAAGAGTAAGGAACTTAGGGCACTCTGTGATGGATACTCTTCAAAGATTAGGTTTACTCCACATTATCATCCACAGGCTAATCCTGCGGAGAGGATTAATCAGATAATAAAAACAACTTTGAGGGCATATGTTTCAGAGAATCACCGAAGTTGGGATTCTCAGTTAGCAAAAGTGGCTTGTGCCATCCGCACATCCCAACATGAAGTTTTAGGAGTTACACCGTATTACGCTAATTTTGGAAAGGAAATGTCTACTAGTGGTCAGGATACAATAGGAATTAGTAATGAGGTTTTAGACAGGGATATTGGTGTACATTCGGTAGGAGATATAGGAGATAGATTTAGGAACCTTAGGGCAGATATTGCTGTCAAGTTGAAGGCAGCAAGTAAGAAAACAGCAGACGCATACAACCTCAGGAGGCGAGATGTTCAATATCTCCCGAATGATGTTGTATGGCGAAGAAATTTCGTCCTTTCGGACGCATCGAATTATTATGCGGCTAAGTTGGCACCAAAGTTTGTGGGCCCTTTTAAAATCAGGAAAAGACTGTCTCCTTGGACTTATGTCCTTGAAGACGAAAATGGTAAAGATCGTGGCACTTGGCACACAAAAGATCTGAAACTTTTTACTTCATTATCTGAAAATGATTAAGTCTAAAAGTCCCAAGAAAGTAAAGTAAAGTAAATTAAAGTAGAGTAAAGTTATTTAAAGTAGAGTAAAGTAAATTAAAGTAAAGCCAAGTAAATTTCTATTTGTTTTGTTGAATTTTTTTTAAAGATTTTTTCTGATTTTCATATTTTTGCCTTTTAATTTTTTTTGGTTGTAAGACTACCATATTTGGTCTGATGGTCTCCTTTGTTGTGTTGTTAACCAAGTTCATCCGCAGGAAATTGCTTATTTTCTTCAAAACTAAGCAATTTCCGAGGAGGAAAGGGTGGGATTTGTTACGGTAAAATTTTCCGTAACAAGAATCATTCTTTCGGTCCCCTATCCTTATTCCTTTCTTTTAATAACTTTCTTCAAGCAGGTGTTTCTTTCAACTTACTGAGAGAGAGAAGGGCAGCCATGGTCCATCAGCCATCGGTTCACTCGCTCAGTAACTTGAAGAAACAAAATATCAGCATGTTCAATTTTGAAACTTAATGGACGACAGACGGGTGGTCTGTTCAAATCGCTATTGCTGGTGACAGCTGGTCACAGAAACAGACGGGCGGTCTGTGTTAAATATGCACGAAAAGTAACATTGGCGAAGTTTTGTTCCCAATTGTTGAAGTTACTCCTGGTGAGAATGGCTGCGTGCCCAACCTAAAACATATTTTCATGTATGATGTATGTAAAAGATGGAACGTTAACGGCTAGTCCTTTTAATTTCCCAAATCTGCGCAAAAACCCAACGAATCAAGTAAATTCGCGATGTAGAAAATTACCACCAACTTCCTCTAAATGTAGTTTATAAATTATAGCAACTTTCTTTGCACAGGTTTTCCAGTGTTTCTTTACGAGTTTTATATTAGAAAAATTGGGTTCCTTTTCTTTTGGTTTTCAAGAAAATTTTGTTTAAAAACTTGTATGGGGATGTTAGGTGGCTGAATGCACCCATTGAATTGCCCGCCACTGGAAAGTCAATCCGGAGGTCGGCGAATTCAATGCTGATGACTGTGCATAAAGCTGGGTGTAAAGTGCGAGTACGAGAAGGCTGATGGGTTTCAACTGCGTTGGCGCACTCTCGCCAATGTGCTGAGTGTTGCTGATAAATGACGCGATCGAAGCCCACGTCACTGATTGGCGGAAAGCACTGGGTTTTAAAAAGAGAAGAGGTCTTCCAGGCAAGGTGAAAGCCTGGAAGGACACTTTTTTACGGAGATTACATTAAGATAGACGTGCGAGAGAAATAATTATTAACAAGACAAAGATTTTTTTGAAAACGAAAAAGAAAAGGAATTTTATTTTGAAATAAAAGAAAAACAAAAGCGTGGAGTTTTATTTTAAAATAAGAAGAAAGGAAAATTGAAGAAGGATTAAGTTGAAGAAACACAGGAAGACTTTTGTGGAGGATTTTTGCGGGAAAGTTAACTCTAGGACTTACGAGGAATTTGGTGGTAGAACAGGAAATCAAAGCTAAGTATAGTGGTTTTAAAATCAAAATTAAAATTTTCATTATTGAGTCGATAGTTTCGTTTAAAAATTGTTTTTTTTATAATCGTTTGGTTTTTGTTCTCGAAAAATTCCGATATTACGGAACGCGCGACCCGTTTTTTTCTAACACCGTTTGTGCTTTCGGGACCGAGTGTTAACGGTCCATCTTAATAATTTCATTTTTTTTTGTATTCTTACTGTTCAAAAGATCTTGGGTTTTAGCCCTACTTAATTGCAAGGTTTCCCAAGCAATTCAATAAAATTTTAAAATTCCCATTCGGAATAATAAATTTAAATCTTTTATTTAAAATATCTTTCACCGTCGGTTCCGCTTCAAAGGTTTGTGATTTCCTTGTAAAACAAAAATCACTGGCGCCCTTTTTATTTTTCAGCTACGCCTCTGCGTTCATTGAAAATAAATCAATTCATTTTTTTTATTGCATTAATAAATCATCGTCATAAAAATAATTCGCGAACCCACCCCCTTGCTGAGCATAGCCGTGGTGGTAGCATATATTGTTGCTACCAGTTGCAATCTTTTTTTCGCTGAATTCGTCTGTTTGCAGTTTGACAGTTCGTCATCGGTCTCTTATCTTTAGTCTCTTTTAATTACATAGTTGTTGTTCGGTTTCGGTCGCGTCGGCGTATTTCTGCTCGTCATTTCGTTTGATTATTTTTTTTTAATAATCAAAGTTAAATATCGCGAATTAAAATTGTAACAAACCAAACATAGGTTCTGTTGGTCTTTCTATCTGTGTGTCTCTCTCTCTGTGGTAATGTCGAAGCCGATGATCTCAGCTACCTGTCCTTTCAGTGTCTCTACTTCCTAGATTTGTCTACGGAGTAATGTAATATCTAATGTAATGTAATGAAATCAAATTGCGAATCACCCAGAAAAAAATGCGGTGTTAGATGCCTTTGTGAACCTGAAGTTGCCAAAGTCTACAAAGTGCATTTCCACGCGATACTCCACTCTGTACATTCACACCCAGTGATTCCAGTGTTACAATATCATCAAAGAGGCAGCAGAAACCTAAAACACTCTAGAGAAAGAACCTGTGATGAATGCGTTGGACTGAAACAATTGATAGAAGATGTGCATTTGAATATGGTGCAGCGCAAAATTAGTAATAGAATAGAATAGAAGTAATAGAAAAGAAGAAAAAAAAAATAAAATTTAATAAAAAAAATTTAAACAATAGCAGGTTGCAAGTCTTAAGACGCTGAGGCAGGCTTTTCGAAACAGCGAGCGAAGTCTTCGAAACTGAAGGTTTTTATTTCCAAGCAACATGAGATATTGCAAAAAGACAATCAACTTCCGATAAATGAAGAACCAGTTCCAGAACCTAACATAGGAAAGTAAACTTATCTATACAAACTTAAGAAGAACAAGGCTGCATGATCTGATGGCTTATCCTTACCACCATATTTCTTGTTGAGTGAAAGGAATCATGTACGATGGCTGGACTATCAGATCCATATGACCTTTCTACAAAAAGGCTTTCCTTTGTTCTGAAAGAACTAACGAGTCATGTCTCTGCTAAATGTCGCATTTAAGATCCCTTCCAACGAGCTATGTATGTGAGTGTCTTATTCGTTCTGCAAAATTATAATCGGGAAGAACCAGTTTGGCTTCTGACTTAGTAGATCGACCTTAGACGAAATATTGACATCCAGAAAAATCTTTGAAAAAATCAATGAATTTGAAGTCGAGACTCAAGATTATTTATCGACTTCAAAAGCTTGGTGATGGCTGAACTTTGAGTCCTGGGGAATCTGATTTAACTGTGACGTGTGATGTTGGAAAATACACTATGCAATTAAAAACGCTGGAATTTCTTCTCTTCACTATTGAATGTATGAATAAATATTGAAAGGTGGGATCTATTGTGCCACCATCCAGAGCTAGATGAGTTGCTAACCCTACAGTTCTTCCTCCAAGTTTATCCCTTTGATGAGTTTGATTATTTGGAGTACCTTTACAGAGGATTTATCACTCTCTTCTACCTAATTACGTCACAGGTGCTTGTTTCTTTGATGCATTAGTGCTTCGCATCCGCCTAGTATGTGTTCCGGCATTTCGTCACAAGTATTGCATGTGTGGCTGTTTACCAGGCCAAGAATACTCAAGTATTTTCTTAGTTTACAGTGATCCGTGTCCCGTTTCTATTAGAAATTTTAAATTGTTTCCACTTAAGCTGATACAGTTCTTGAAACGATCTTGGTTATAGTTCTGAAGGCTCTTTGCAGATTTTGATTCCTTTGGCTTCCACCTCTATTCCGTTTTTAACCCTGTTTCTCTCCACTATTCCAAGTTTGCACATGTTTTCAGCAAGGAGATGCGATATCATGCGATTTTTTCAATATTGTTTTGGAGCAGAAGAAGCGCAGGGTAGGTGTTAACACCCAGGAAACAACTAGTGATGTATAACAGCATAATGGTCTCTTCCTTAAGTTCTGTTATAGAGTCCTTAACGGCAATCGAAGATCAGCCGAAACTGACTGGTCTTAAAGTAAACAAGTATAAGACCAACAACGAACGAACTAACATTTTCTGTCCAACGATTTGAAAAAAACCGAAAACTGGACTGAAACAAAAAAAATACAAAGTGGGTTACTTAAAGGAAGGTTTCTTACGGACAATTTACCACAATTTATTTAAAAACTAAAAACAAAACAAAATGTCAAGCTTTGAAAAACAAAATTTTATTGGCCATTTTCGGGTTGCCATTTTTTTTTTGTTCATAACTTTTTGGTCAAATTGTAGTAAATACATAAAAACAATCAAGTTGCAACAAGATTTATGAAAATCGGTTCAGTAGATCCGGAGATTCACTGACCGCAATGGGACAATGTGTTTTTTAAAAAATTAAGACAAAACAAGTTTATTTTGTACTCTTGACGCATGCATTCATTATTTAAAAAAAATAATGTTATTACCTAATAAAGTTTCCGAAAAAAAATTCCCAAAAATCGTAAGTTTTTTTGGCGTTCTAGACCTTAACTCTGCTAGTCTCCCATTACGCCCGCCGAGTGTTGAGCGATAAGCAGCTTATATCGAGCTGTTTCAAAAGAAAAATATTCTTCGATTGATATTTGGTCCTGTGTACCAGAAGGGTGAACTCTGGGAGCTTATCAAGGTGTGAATGTAGTCCCAAAGACAAAACACCTAGAAATACAAATACAAATACAAATACAAATTATATTGGGTGAGTCACATCGAACCAATAGGCAATAATACTGCAGTCAGCAGAGTCTTAGAATCACAGTCTCCTCATTAAAAGTGTCAAGGGAGATTGAGATAGCAGTTGAAAGGCCAAAGTTATTAAAAGTATAACTTTTGTTCTCATACTGAACATCTAGGGGAAACTTTTAAGCCTTTTGACGGTCAGGCATTGATAAATGAACATGGTGATATTTAATGGTCATCTGAAAACTTTCTTATTCGGAATATCACGTTATCAGAACTTTATCAAGCTATTAAAAATCTTAAAAATAATAAAGCACCTGGGTACCACCTAATAAATGCTCGCGTGCTTAAGAAGCTACTCAGAAAAGCAGCAATTAAACTTCAGCACCTTATGAATTCGGATTTTAAAGAAATCAATGCTGGTGTTCCCCCAGGGAAGTGTTCTCGGTCCGATTCTGTTCGTACTATACACTAGCGATATTTCTCAAGAAGAAGATACCATAATAGGTACTTTTGCAGAGGATACGGCTATACTTGTAATATCCGATTCAGTTGAATCTGCCACCGAGAAGCTCCAATGAGCTCTAGATAAAATTTCGGTGTGGACTAAGAAATGGCCAATTGTTCTTAATGAGTCCAAATCAACACATATAAATTTTACTTACAAAAAAATTACAAATCTGCCCACCTACATTAATTCGGTGCAAATACCATATGCTAATGAAGCAAAGTACCTAGGAATGACACTAGACGCTAAGCTTAAATGGAAAACTCACGTTAAAAAGAAACAAAAGGAATTGGCTTATTGGAAGATATTCCAAACTCAGCATCTACAATAAATTGTTTATATATAAGCAAGTGATAAAACCAGTATGGACGTATGGTATACAACTTTGGGGTTGTACTAAACTAAACAATAGACAAAAATATTACAATCTTTTCAGAGCAAAGTTTTCAGAGAATTCGTTAATGCTCCGTGGTACATTAGAAACAGAGATTTACACAGAGACTTACGATTACCAACTGTTGAAGATGAAATAGCAGTTTTCGCTGGGAAGCTACGAACTTACTTAAATGACCTTAGTAATAGAATTATTCGACAAACAATTGATGAGACAAACCTTGTGCGCCGACTTCAAAGAAATACCGTTCGACCTAGCGCCAAATGTGGTTTCTCGCAGGTCCTCTCAGTTGGGAGCTTCCTGACAAACGTGATTATAATATTATGAAATTAAAACTACTTGATAAGGTAACTTAGTTGTAGTCGCAAGAACAAAAGGGAGGTGTTTTTAGTGAGTAAAAATCTCACACTACTATCAGTACCGGGCTCATAGTGTCTATGAAGATTCTTCACCTACCCACGACAAAAAAAAAAAAAAAAAAAAAATGTGGAAAAAATTCTCTTCAAATGCTTAAACTGCACAATTTTGTTCACTCCCCTGCTTCGCACCTTTTTCTCCAATGAACTGACAATTTATTGAAGCAGTCTTGTCGTGTAAGAAGGGTCTAACCATCCATATGACCTGTTCATTGTTTAATATTTGATTTTGTGTTCCTAAAGCTTAGGTTAGTTCTAGTTTTTAGTGTATTTCATAATACATATGATTATTATCTATTCATTATCCTTGACATTTGTGTTCTATCAAGGTTTGTTCCACTTGAATTCTAAAACATGTTTTGCTTGACATTAGACCCATTTTTTAGAAAATCATCGAATTACTTTTGCACAAAGAATTTCTAATTTTCCACTTTAAAATATAAAAAACTGATTCGGATTCAACTCCTCGGTGAGAAGATTTTCCCAATTTTATTTATCAACAAACAAATCAATTTAGGAATGAAAACAACACAGCCAAAGCAATTTAATCGAATCCTGATAATAATTGGGCGATACCCTGTAACATCATCAAATGCGTAGAGCAATTTCGTTCGTCCTTTACAAAGTTTCTGTTAAACGAATATACATATACCTAACCTACATCCGAACGCGTCCACATCGCGCGTCCGCATTTATTCGTTTATGGATTATGGATCGTGCGACAAATTACTGTTTGTCCCGGAAATTTAATACCGTTACCCCAACCAACACTGCGCTGGTATGAAGCATCAGCAATAAACCGGCATGAATTTCAAATTAATAATAAATTTTGATGAATGTTTAGCTTTAAGCGCGGATGTTCTGGTTGATTGACTGGCATGGCGGGCGTTGTCCTGAATGTTTCCTTTTTGTTGGCATCGATGGATTCTTTGTTAATTTTACGGTAAAGGTTAAAATTCTAAAATTCAAATTGCGAAGAGAGTTGATTTAATTTTGATGACCTCGATTGGATGGAAGGAATTTAATTTTTATTTTGTAAAGTTATTTTCAATTAAAATTTAAGTTTGTAATGTGTGTGTTTCAATACATAATTGTTTTTTTTAATTAAAAAATTTCCTTATCATTTAAAAAAAATCATTTCGAATAAAAGTTTCAAGTATTTTTTAATAGAGGTATGCTTTCAAGGTACAAATATCACAATTTCTTGAGAAATTATTTACAAAAAAAATTGAAGTGTTATCAAAAATGTAAAAAATATTTGTTTACAAATTTTTTTATGTAATTATATTTAAAATTAAAGAAAAAATGATAAAGCCTTTGACAAAATAGAAAATCCCAAAAATGTACCGTTAAATACTTTTTTGTTCAAACAAAACGTTGACCATACATTCCACAGTTGTGTTTGTTTTCTTAAATCTATTGAACCGTTTTTTGGGAAAGGAATAATTTTTAACAATATGTAGTTGTATGCACTATTTTTGTTAGAGGTAGTAAGCATGTCAACAACACACGATCGGTATTTGAACGGTCCACCATCCAAGTACTAGACACGCACAATTACGCTTGGTTTCGCTGATCGATGGGAAGCCTAGACCGTTGACACATTTGAATTTACTCTTAAAGCTATTACCTAAGACCCTTAAGTACCAAATTTGAGAAAATCATTTCGAAAGGCTGCGGATTGGGTAACAGATATACAGGGATGCAGACACATCAGACAGACAGACGACCTGGTGGGACCCACTTTTTTTTAACGTGACCGCCACCGATAGTATTCGATATCAAGTGTAAGACGATCGATAGTTTTTTTTATGGTTTAAGATCCGAGTCTACGTCCACAACTTGATATTACAATGAGGGCAATAAGATCCTTATTTTAATATTTGACACACTTACTTCCGCATCCACTTTAATTTATGCCTGGAATCCACCATATCTTCTATTTTATGACCTTGACCATATTCAAATCAACATCAGGCTTAGGGTCAAGCGACAGGCAATCATAAAATAAATAAAATGACAAAATTATATTTCTCATTTTCGTACTATTTCTATAAAACGAGGAATCCCCTTTTAAAACTCATACATTTTGGCAGAATCCTTTCATGTGCTTGATCGAAAGATGGAGTTGAACTAAGGTTGAATTATCGTCCATGTAAACGTAGTATGATTATAAGGTGTGAAAATCTTGATCAATCTGTTCGGTTTCGAAAATAAAATTATTAAGAGTTTTTAAATAAGGACAGATAGATGTTGAAAAAACTGTGTGTGGGGTATTAACAAAATTTTATTTTTTAATTGAAAGGGCCATATATGCCATAATGTACGAGTATGAAATATGAGATTGTTCAAATTCCTGCCTCTCACGGTGGCACGGATCGGAGTTATCCAATTTTCAATGATTCTGCCGCATAGGAATTTGAGCGATATCCTGTGTTGTGTTAACCTTAAGGGCATCGGTCGATAGAGTTTTATTTCCATAGATGTCATGTCACCTCTACGAGACATAACCTTGCCATCAAATCGTTCATGCAGAGTGCTAACCGTGGCATCCGCTGTGTTGCCATCCTGCTGGAACTAAAGCGTAGTTAAATTTTAAAGGCCGATGTTGAATGTGAACCACACCTAAACGTCAAGTTTTTTTCTGCATTTCATTTGACATTTCTCAATTTCAGACTAATTCAATTTGAACCATGGAAAGATACACAATCGAACAACACGTTAAAGTTATTCAGGCTTATTTTGAAAATAGGCGTTCAAATCAAAATGCATATCGTGCACTTCGTGATTTTCAGTCAATTTAATCGTCCAAATGTCCGTACAATCGGTAAAATCGTGCAAAAATTTGAGCAAACCGGGTCTGTAGGACATGTGAAAAAACCAGTGCATGCTCGTACAGCTCGTACTGCAGAAAATATTGCTGCTGTTCGCGATAGTGTGGCTGAAGAGCCATCCACCTCAACTCGTCGTGGTGCCCAACAATTGCACCTCTCACGCTCGTCGTTGATGAACATTATGCATAAAGACTTGCATTTACACGCTTACAAGGTGCAATTGACTCAAGAACTAAAGCCTCTTGACCATTTCAAGCGTCGTCAATGGTCATAATGGTGGCAAGAAATGGCAACAGTGTATGATCCATTTTCGAAGAATATCATCTTCAGTGATGAGGCACATTTTCACCTCAGTGGATTCGTCAATAAGCAGAATTGCCGCATTCGGGCGAATGATAATCCAAGAGTGATTGTCGAAAAACAAATGCACCCACAAAGAGTGACTGTTTGGTGCGGTTTATGGGCTGCCGGCATCATCGGGTCGTATTTTTTCCAAAATGAGGGCGGTCAGGCAGTTACTGTGAATGGTGTTCGCCATCGTGAGATGATAACGAACTTTTTATGGCCCGAATTGGAAGATATGGATGTGGACGATATGTGGTTTCAACAGGATGGTGCCACTTGCCACACAGCTAACGAAACAATGGCTCTTTTGAGCGACACATTCAATGGCCGTGTTATCTCATGTGATGGCGATGTCAATTGGCCGCCAAGATCATGTGATTTGACACCGTTGGATTTCTTTCTCTGGGATTATTTGAAAGAAAAGGTGTACGTGAATAAGCCAGCAGCAATTCAAGAGCTAAATGATGAGATAATTCGGTAAATTAACGGCATAGAACCTCAATAATAACTCAGCGTCATCGAAAATTTGGACCATCGGATGGAGGTGTGCCGCCGAGGTCACGAAGGCCATTTGGCCAATAATTTGTTCCATACATAATTGAACCATACCATATTATCATAATAAAAAGAAATGACAATAATTTCCTGAATAATTTGTGTTTTATTCAAAATCGGCCCTTAAAATTTAACCACCCTTTACGTGCCGTCTAGGCGTATTTGGTTCAATTTGAGCCATATGAAATTGGTTATCATCGTTCGTTTTCGAAATAGTACAGACCAATTATGTCTCTGGCTCAATATCCACACCAAACAGTAACTTTTTGTGGACGCATTGTCACTTGCGGAACCTCGTGTGAGGTGAGCTAGTGATGATTCGTCCAAAATTGGGGTCCTCTTCCGAACCCTCCGAAGGCCAGTCAGCGATCAAACAGCGTTGTCTATCGGCAAGTCCGGATGAAAAATTTGGCAAATTGAAGTCTGTAAAGGGCCGAGCTCATGTGCACGCGAGAAATCGACTGCCTCGGGTTCTGCAGTACACTTTCACGAACTCTGGCGATATTCTTCGCCGATCTTGCGTTCATTTGAAGAATGAATGTTGGCTGATTGATAACGAAACCGGTTGTCTAAACATTGGCCACGGAATTTCATCAGTATCTGAATAATAAACAACAGATTTGACAGACATCACTAAAACAACATGGCCGCCATAGGCTGTCAAAATCTCTCCAATTGAAAAATTAAGAATTTTAGGTTTATGAAGTTTAAAGTCGTTAATAACAATCGATTTTTTCTGATAGTGGAAACTATATTAACAGCTTCATTATCATATTATTCATGATGGGCTTAACGGCTGAGTTATGTAAGGTTTAGTGTAAATATTGAGGACATATGCGGATAATTAAAAGCATTTTTGAAATTCTTCATACAGTATAGTAACCATAACCTCAAAACTGCCAACCCCCCTATATACTTGGAATCGCCTATATCGATGGAAAGGTAGAAAACCCTTAAAACGAATGATTCATTTTTAGGTTGCTACCGTTTTGATTCCGTTGAAAATCTCGCTTGTAAAATGTTGTACGAAATCGTAAAAGATTTTGCTTCAGAGGACATTTGTTTAAATTAATAAAATTTTAGCCCAAAGTAGACAAAATAGATTCAATTTTCACTTCGTTCAAGTAAATGAATTTATCATATAAAAAAAACACGTATTAAATATAAGGCGAGTTATATTTCTTTAAATATATTGGTTTTATCAAAGGTCTTACATTCTTCTTGGGCTATTTCATAATGCTATGATGACGGTGCAGAGAAAAGCTTATTGTGTTGCCTGTCCGGCATTTTAATTAACGAGATTAATTTCTTATGACGGCATCAACGCAGAAAGACGGAAATTGTTGCAGAGGCACTCCGACTATATGACTCTGACTCTATCAGCTGAATACAAGAGAAGAAGTCCACCGGCATGCCAGGGTACGGCCGGCATGGCGGACGTGGTGCAACGATACAGGATAATGCCTTTTAATGGCTTAACAAGGACTTCAATTAAAATAATTTCAGCATTATTCAGAGAACTGACAGTGCGGGATGCTATATTGCCAGTTTTGCTCTGTTGTAGAGGGCTAAAAGATTGCTCTATATGGTGCATGATAACGTCGCGTCGCCATCGTCTTCGTCTCGCGCTGCCGCCCGCCTGAATAATCACTGTGCTATTTATTAACGCCGCCGGAGGTATAATTTAAATGAATGTCCTCAGAGAGTAGTTTACATTCGTATTTCTTAATTTTAACGGAAAATTAATACAGAATTCTGAAAATATGAAATTTATCTGAGACAATGAGCTAAAGGAGTTCTTAATGGCAACATAGAGATAAAATGGAGAAGGTGAAGAAAAAAACACACTTCATATTTACAAAGCCATCTGCTAGAGTTCTTTTTTTTTTGAATTTTAATAATAATTATTCGATAATGGCTATAAGGGAATAAATCAAGTCAGTTGGATTTAATTTCAGAATTTTAATTATAAAGAAATATAAAATATAAACATAAAATCCTATTAAAAGTACCTACTCTGTGAGATTCTGCAATATTTTATTTGGCAAGTACCTGTTAAGTTTTCGTCCTGGCAGATCGACCGTATTCACATTGAAGCAAATCCTGGAAATAATGTAAAACGAATTTCATCTTAACATTGACTTTAAAGACGCATCTTATAGTATTCATCTTAAGGACCTGAGTATTCCGAATTCGACTGTATCACGGTGCATTGTAAGACCTGCGTTGCAATGTTCTTCTGAACTTTTTCAAACAGGTACAGAATTTCAGAGAGTTTCGGATATCATGTGATTTGATCAATCTTTTTTTGGAGCAGCGAGGATGTTCAGAATAGGCTGTAAGACTATATTTAAAAAATCTCTTCAACTATTGAGGTATGCGTTCGATATCGACATCATCGGAAGTTCACAACGCACTGTAATAGAGTCCTTCACTGAGATTATAGATCAAGCGAATCTTGTTGGTCTTGAAGTAGATAAATGCGAACAAGATAAATTACAAGCTTTGAAGGAGCTCGTTTACCTTGTAGTTAATATGAACTCCACAATTTAAAAATCTGGAAAATTGTTCTATGGTGTTATTGAATTATAGATATTTAAAATTAATCGAAGGAAAAAAACGTTATCAGAATTCTAGGAGCCGTTTTTCAGAAAATAACGATATTCGAAAACCTTTTTTATTATTACTTTGGGTACAGTTATTTTTAAGCAAAATGAAATTTTGTTTCTTACATCTTGTAGATTGTATTAAAAAACTTGTTGAACATTGTTGTTTATAATCTATTTTTCTCTTCTTATACTTTGTACTCTTATACTCTAATTACTTGCTTTTAGTACAAGATAACATTTGCAATTTGTATCATTATTTATCATTTCTTTTTCTTTGAATAATAAACTATGTGTTAGTTCACACTGAAATCTCGAACCAATCGGGTGTTTTACTCAACAGGTTATGGGCCCAGTCACCCACAGACCATATTAAAATTTTTTTTCTCTGGTTCTATGAGCTTTCTTTTAAAACTGTACAGTCGTTTTGTACACTCGATAGCTTAGAACCCTAATAAAGTAAAATTGTACAGTCGATTCGTACACTCGATAGCTTAGAACCCTAATAAAGTAAACTTGTACAGTCGTTTTGTACACTCGATAGCTGATAAGCATAGCACAGTTTACGATCGTTTAACTTAATAATGGATAGCGAGCTTGTCAAAATCGATAAACTTGCAAATAGTGAAAATTGGACATTATGGAAATTCCAAATGAAAGTTATGATGAAAGCGTGCCAAATATGGGATATTGTGACTGGTGTCAAAGTGAAACCAGAATCTGTAAATGCTGTGTCGGAATGGATTAAGCTTGATAATAGAGCTCAAAGAATGATTGTGACGACAATCGGTCAAGAGCCTATGCTGCACATAATGAACTACGAGACATCGGCTGACATGTGGGCAAAGTTAGAGAGCGTCTATGAGCAAAAATCCGAGACGAGCATTCACTTGTTACAGCAGCAATTTTTCAACTACTCGATGGCATCAGACGATAGCATTGCAGTTCATATTTCGAAGCTGCAAAAGCTTGCACAGCAGCTAAAGGATCTTGGTGAAGAAATCTCGGAAAGTATGCTTATCACGAAAATCCTCATGACTCTGCCCGAGAACTTTGGTCATTTCTTTACTTCTTGGGAATCAACTGAGAAGGCAGAGCGCAATTTGAGAAATCTCACTGCTAGGCTATGCATGGAAGAGTCCAGGATTGGTGTGCAAAGTGGGGTATCTGGCGCCTTTTTGGCTAAAAAGCAAAAGTTTAAAAGTGATACCGGTGGTATAGTATCCGAAAATAAGAAACGTGGTAAGTGCTTTATTTGCAAGAAGGATGGTCACTGGAAGAATGAGTGTCCGAGGAGGAGAAGAAAGTTCAGTACCAACAGAATCGGCGATGCTTTTGTTGGTGATATAAATTCGTGTGCGACTGCTGAAAAAGATAGCTGGTTTTTAGACTCAGGGGCTAGTGACCATATGTGCTTTAGGAAGGATTGGTTTGAAGATTTGGAAAATTTTGACAGGCCAATGTTTATCAGAGTCGGAAATGGTGATGTCATAAAAGCAGAGGGAAAGGGAATGGTTAAAATTTCTGCATTTAACGGTAAATGTTGGGAAGAGAGATACTTATCTAACGTTCTGTTTGTTCCAGATATAAAACTGAATTTGTTTTCATCGAATTCCACTTTGGACAAAGGTTTTAATCTGGTGGCGGATAACAATCGCTGTGAAATTCGCAAGGGCACCAAGGTTGCAGCAGTTGCTCTTCGAGAGTCACATAAACTCTTCAAGATGGTATTTAAGGTAATTTTACCAGAGAAAGAAGGCAAAGCGAATGCTGCCATAGCAATTTCTTTGGAATCATGGCATCAGAGATTTTGTCATCAAAACATTGGTCATGTGAAACATGTATTAGTTGGTCGAAACATACCCTTTGAAGATGATGAAGCTTTTTTTTGCGAAGCATGCATTTTTGGTAAGCATCATCGACTTCCATTTAGCGCAAGTAGCAAGAGAGCGAAAGCAGTAGGTGAACTCATCCACACCGATCTCTGTGGTCCGATGCAAGAGACTTCATATGGAGGTGCCCGATATATGTTATTGTTTCGAGATGATTTTTCCAACTTTCGTAGGGTGTATTGCATAAAATCAAAATCGGATGTTAAAAATTATATTTCTCTCTTTTTGGAACAAGTTCATATTGATACCGGCTTATACGTCAAAACGTTGCGCTCAGATAATGGGCTCGAATTTGTCAATGAGGAAGTGGATGCTGTTTTACACAGACTTGGCATTCGTCACCAGAGAAGTACACCTTACACCCCCGAACATAATGGCAGAGCTGAGAGAGATATGCGAACCATTATCGAATCTGCTAGGTCGATGTTACACGCACGAGCCATGAGCTATAAATTTTGGGGAGAAGCAGTAACAACGGCAGTATATACCCTTAACCGGACTGGGTGTAGCCCAGAAAAAGGTAAGAGCCCTTTTGAATTATGGTTTAACAAAACTCCAGACATAACAAATCTAAAAATTTTCGGTGCGGATGTATATGCACATGTGCCTAGGGAAAAAAGGCGCAAGTTTCACCCAAAGGCAAAAAGAGGTATATTTATCGGCTACGAAGAAGATACGAAAGGCTTTCGAATATGGTTACCAGAAAGCCAAAAAGTTACAATTTCCAGGGATGTAATTTTCAAAGAACCAAAATCGTCGGCTATAGTAACAGTCAACAACGAAAAAGCTGGGGGTGAAGGTGGTACCGAAACGGCAATGCAAAGGTATCAACAAAAGAATGCAGATTTCAATCCAGTGGAAGAACAGGTAATTAAATCGGAAGAAATTAATAAGGAATCTGTTCCAAATCAATTGAGTTCACAAAGTAATCAAGAGGTAATTGTTTCTGAAGAAACTAGTAGTGAATCCATTTTAAGCCATGAAGTACCTAACGAAGAACCTGTTTTAAATCAGCGAAAATTACGTTCGCGAACTATAAATACCTGTGCTCTTAGTGAAGGATTTGCTTTCTTGGCTGACTGCCAAGAGCCACAATGCTTCGAGGACGTTGAAAAATCCGATTTTTGCAAACAGTGGAAGATTGCTATGGACGAAGAAATTGCTTCACTAATGAAAAATCACACCTGGGATCTTGTGAAACTACCTCGAGGAAAAGTAGCCATATCAAACAAGTGGGTTTTTAAGCTTAAACTCAACGCAGATGGCACAGTTGAACGACATAAAGCAAGGCTTGTGGCAAGAGGATTTGCACAACAGTACGGAATAGACTATGAAGAAACTTTCAGCCCCGTAGTAAAATTCACTTCAATCAGGATGATAATAGCCCTGTGTGCAACAGAACATTTAAAACTCAGACAGTTTGACGTAAAAACAGCCTTTTTGCATGGAAACTTATGTGAGGATGTGTACATGATACAACCTAAGGGATATTGCGACGGGACCGACAAGGTTTGCAAGCTACGGAAAAGCCTATACGGGCTTAAACAGGCATCTAGATGCTGGAACGTCAAATTCACCGAATTTTTGAAGAAATTTTGTTTGAAGGTAAGCACGGCTGATTCGTGCGTTTTTGTAAGCAATAAAAATGAGAGGAAAATCATACTAGCTATCTACATTGACGATGGATTGGTTGCAGCGAATGATGAAAGTGATATTGAGTCTCTGATAGCGTATTTAAGAGAAGAATTTGAAATTAAAATGTCAAATGCCAACTATTATTTGGGTTTAGAAATTAAAGTTCTGGATAATGGCAACATCCAACTGAAGCAGACATCGTATGCAAAAAGAGTTCTTTCCAGATTTGGTATGTCAGATGCAAAATCTGTTTCGACACCGGCTGAAAACAGAAATGTATCACTTGAATGCAATATGAATTTTGAAGTCAAATATCCATATCGCGAAGCTGTTGGCTGTCTCATGTATCTCGCTGTTGGTACAAGGCCGGATATTGCATACGCGGTAAGCCTGGTCAGTCGTCATTTAGACAATCCAAACAGTTATTACGTTGCTGCGGTAAAAAGAATTTTTAAATATGTTAAAGGAACTATATACCATGGTCTCCTTTTCAGAAAAACTAATTTGAAAATTAATTGTTTCACAGATGCTGATTTTGCTGGGGACATAGAAAAACGAAACTCAACCAGTGGTTACGCTCTTATCATCGCTGGTGCAGCAGTCTCATGGTCCTCGCAACGTCAGAAGTGCATCGCTCTATCTACTACCGAGTCCGAATACGTCGCAGCCTGTGAAGGTGTTAAGGAGCTGATTTGGGTGCATCGCTTATTTTCGGAACTTGTTTTCAAAGGTGCGGAAGTTCCAACTCTAAACATGGATAATCAAAGCGCTGTTAAGCTGATAAAAAATCCCGAGTTTCACAAGCGAACAAAACATATTGAGGTTAAATATCATTTTATTCGCCAAAAATTCGAAGACGGACTCTTTACTTTGAGCTATGTCCCAACCAATGAACAAACTGCAGATATATTCACCAAGCCGTTAGTTAAGGATCGTTTTGAGTTATTAAGAAATAACTTAGGAGTTTTAAAACTATAAATATTAAATTTGAATTAAATACTTGAATTTGAAAATAGAATTATAAAAGTGGAAGTGTTGAACATTGTTGTTTATAATCTATTTTTCTCTTCTTATACTTTGTACTCTTATACTCTAATTACTTGCTTTTAGTACAAGATAACATTTGCAATTTGTATCATTATTTATCATTTCTTTTTCTTTGAATAATAAACTATGTGTTAGTTCACACTGAAATCTCGAACCAATCGGGTGTTTTACTCAACAAAACTTTTAGCTGTCAAGTTTAAAAAAATTGCACATGGAGTTTTTGTAATATTGAACATTTTGAAAATTGAAATTTTCCTTAAAGTTCAAAAACAATTTGTTTGAAAACTTGAATACTTGTGTAATAGTATTGTTTCTATTCAAACTCTTGGGGGGTAAAATATTTTTTTAAATTTCGAAAAATTCGTATGTTAAGTACCGTTGTGTTTGGTAAAAAAAAAAAAGAAAAAAACGTGTGAGTAAAAAATTTAGAAATGTATTGGTAGCCACTTAGGCTGTAGTCGAACAGACAGACCGAGTTTTTAGTATAATAACGACTTCCGTTTTACTGATCAAAAGTGATGTATGTATGGTCTTCTCAAATACAGATAGGTATCAGCTGTTTTTAATTTCACTCGGAATTGTTTCGAAAAGTTTTTGAGATTATAAAATGGATGGAAATATGGATTTCAAAAAATAAATTCACGCAGTTTCCAATTTCAATTGTTGTGCCACTTCTTGAAATTCTCATTCTCCGAAAATATTATCGCCTAAATAATAATATTATTTGAAAGAAAAGTTGTACTCGTAATTTTGTATATTCTGCTTTAAAAATGAGTTGATTGAAGTTTTTGACCAGGATGTTGTTTAAGTATTTGAGCTTACTGCTCATACAACATAAACATTAAGGCCGGCATTGCAATAATGATAATAAGAGCTCATTGCTCCGAAGTCAATAGTTCGTATGCAGCATATTCGACTGTCGGATCGAATTGTAGGGATTTAAAAGCACCAAAGATATGATCACTACTAATATCACAATGAACAATGGTTTTCAATTCAATTCCTTTTCGCAAAACATGAAAATACACAAAGCTGTCAAACTGAACATCCTTTTTGTTTTTTGTTGTTATAAAAACAGCACAGCTGTCAAACTGACACATTCTAATGCATAAAGATCTATGCCGGCAGAAGGGTAGACCAAAAACGTTGATCTGACATATGTACATGCTCCGTGTAACCCATTCCGAATAGCACGTTACTTTACGGAGAATTGCAATTAAGACCCTTAGGAATATTGCACACTTAATACCTTCATCGTGATTACATTGGAAACTTTAAAGAGTCTCAAAACGAGTTCGCCTATGGTAGGTTGAAATCTCAATACGAATCTTCATACGAACATTTCTTCAAATCTCACCCAATATGTCAAAAAGACTAAGTAACTTGTGTCAAATTTAATTCTATGTTCACTTGAAACAAATCCCCTTCACTATAGTGATGTTCGATTGCATTTTAGCTTGCGCTCCGGCAGGGGCGGACGCAGAAAATAACTTCGGAGGGGGTTTTAGAAAAATATATGAGATTCTTATAAATATATTATCTTATTACTATATTGTAGGTACTTGTTAATTACATAATCTTTATTGTTATAAAGATAAATATGTTATAACTAAACAATATTGGCTCTTAGGGATAGGGACTTTTGGAAAAATTTCATACAGCTAATCGCAAAAACAAAACATCATAAGGATGTTGCAACGGATACCTATTTTGCAAATTTGAATAGATTAAAATATTCTCTACGAGGACCAGAACTAATTTTTAGACATAGACTTTTACTACGGGCCCTGTGATGGAGGCCATTATTTGGTTCATATAATATCATTAATGTAATAAGAAGCAAAAGAGTGTAAGTGATTCCGTAAGTGTATACCTAAAAATAGAATTATAATAAGTTCCACAAAACTAAATCCAGAATATATTAATACGTGAAGTCATAACTTGTTGTTGCAATCATACGAAAAAAAGTTTTTCGAACATATAAGGACACTGTAACTTTCACAAAAACGAAATGAGTAACCAGGTCGCACGAAATTGCAGTGAAATCCGCTCACTCAAGAAGGAAGAAAAGCTGGATGGCCGAGAAGCTTATAAAGAAAGACAGTCGAGGAGGAGTCAGCCCAACTAGGCAAGAGTTGGAGGGAGTTGCGACTCATATCCAGGAACCGAACACGATGGCGAGCTGGAGTTGTGGACGCCCTATGCCCCACTAGGGGTCCCCCACGGACATAAAAGGTCTGAGGACCTAAGTAAGTAAGTAAGTAAGTAATGTTTTTTAAACTTTTTAGAAAATCTTTTCTATGAAAAATTTCATTCAAATCCGTTCTGCCTATAATAAGAAATTCAATATTCAAAAAAACGATTCATGGTAGGTCCAGTCAGTTATATATATTTTAATTTTAGTATTTTTTTTTATTAAATTATAGATCGTAAAAAATAATCGAAATAAAAAAAACTTTTTCGGATTTACGATTTTCGGAAACAATTTTTTTTTACATTTGTATGATGGGTACCTTTATTTTTAGGTACAAAAATTTTGGGGCTTCCAAAAAATAACTATTTTTTTTAACCATTGCTTAGATTACATTCAATGATTTTTTTTAATTCTGTGGGACAGTTTTGAGAACAAAAATATTTAAAAAATTTCGAAAAAAATCGTATGGGTAGGTACCGTTAGCTTTGGTCTAAAAAAAAAGAAAATTTAAAACGATTTCTTTGTGACACGTGGGCATAAAAACATTCAATATGGCCGTTTTTTATTTAGTTACTTATTGCATACTTTACTAGACATTTAAAGAAATTGTGGTATGAATATAATATAAATAAAGTTGTTTACTTTTGTTCCTACTTTATAATTTATTTAATATCCCTGCTTAAATAAGTACAAGTATTGACCAAAACTTCAAATTCTTGCGAATTTCAAAGAAAATTGCTTCAATTTTTATTTCCAGGAACGCCTATTCTTGGGCCTTGCCGTACGTTGATAATATTTGAATTATGGAACCTTTTTGTGAAAATATATAGAAGAATGTATGGCACGAAAATAAAACTTTGTTTTTTTTTTTTCTTTAAGAAAATGAATCCACATGTTTCGGAGGGGGTTTGAACCCCCAAAACGCGCCCCTGTGTTCGCCCCTGCGCTCCGGAAATATATGCATTTTCGAGTTGACATTTAAAGATTCCGAAAATTTTTGTTATTTTTTTTTTTTTATTTTCTGCTCCTTAAAATGAAGTCGGTTGATATCTGCAACGAAATATTCTCGATACGTCAAAACTTAATTTGTTCCTTATCTGTCAAACCACATAATGCCAAATTTCAAATCAATTATTCTATTCCAATCAGGGTGCCCCTTAATTCGTGCATAGTATTTTAGGGTTTAATTTTTGGGTATATTCTAAGAAAAAATTGTTTTACAGTAAGAGCCTATCTCCATATACCATACGAGTATATCGGGGAAAACTCATATATTTTATGATACTTGGGAAGTTTTGGAACAGTTAAAATTAAGAAAATATGGTTTTTTTCTTCTTTAAGCTCCAAAAGCTATGAATAAAAAATGATTTTCCGTGAGTAGATATTTTTCATTTTATGCGTGTACTAAAACAGTCATAACAGGTGTTCAATGTGTCCTCCTTATTCTTGTATGCATGGTAGAGCCCGGTTTTGGATTTAACTGTGAATATTTATTGATGCTATCTGCTGCTTCACTTTTGCTGACGCTTGAAAAATACGGCATTCTAATTCACACAAATTTGCTATTTCGGTTGAATAAGAAATCCAATATTGTAAGGTCAGGAAATCTGACGGGCGAGTGGAACGGTCCATTTCTTCCTATCCAACGATTACCGTACATTTCATCTAACCAATTCTGTCTGCGTATTCTTCGTCTGTAAATGGAGATATTTCAAACAGAGCAATTCTAATCAACTGTTGACTTGGCGTTAAAAATATCAATTAATTTCGCATTCTTATCTTCTTAGCATTTTTGTTGGGCCAATTTTCCAAATAGGCCTTTATAATGGAAACTGGAAAGAATATGAGGGTTTTGACAGGTACTCAAATAAACGATTAAGTTTAAAAACCACTATGCTATTTTAAAAAAAAGAACATTGCAAAATTATTGGAAATGCACTCTTATTGTCAACTGGTGTCAGTTGCGTAGATAGGGGGGATCAGGGGGATATACCCCCCCCCCATTGGGATCGATAATTGTTCAACATAACCAGTCATGAACCAAATAAGTTAAAGAAACGCACTCTGAAATTTTTTTTACGTCTCTCACCAATTGGTAATACGTAAACGTGCAAGAAAAAGAGCTTCCATCCAGCTATATATATTTTATTAAAGATATTAGCTACACTGCCGGTTTCAATGTCAACTCCCGAAAGAACTTTCTCCAGTCAGTAAAGAGAATAAAAACAATACAAAGAATCATGACCAACGAAGTGAGATTATTAAAAATATGTCTATTTTAATAACAGTGTGATAAGCTTTGGATGTTTACTTATCTGCAGGATCGTTTGAATGGCTTGGCTGCTCTAGCTATTCATAGCGAAATACCTATAATAGCAGACGAGGTTATAAGTGTTTTATCTAAAAAGAACAGAAAACTGGATTTTATTTTGTGATTTATTTTTTAAATTAATATTATTATACTTACTACAGTGCCTTACATAAGTATAACCGCACCTGTAAAAATGCGTTTTGTAGAAAATAAAAATGGGAATGAAACCCTACTATTTTTTATTGAATGGCATCACTAATCAAGTAAATTGAGAAGAAAAAAAAGTTCCGTTAGTTTCTCTTCTGGTGGTTAAAAATTAAAACAGATTTTTTTTTATTGCAAAAGTATAACCGCTTTTTTATTTTTATCTGTTTTTTTTTATTTTAAGTAAATTTTCCGGCTAAATTAGTAGGTAAAGGACATTGCTGCCCCTATTTTCGACCAATCTAAAAATTGTTTTTGACATACTGTTGACAAGGTTATTTAATATGGAATCGTCTATACAGTTCAATTATTCCACAATCGCCTCTCGCAGCTCAGCAACACTGTATAATTGCCTATTATGGGCATACATTTTGCGGGTCAAAATTCCCCAAAGATTTTCAATAGGGTTACAATCTGGAGAACGTGCCGGGAACACCATAAAATGTATGTTTTTCGATTCGTACCATCCCAAACTGAAAAAAAAAATAAAGGAATTTTTTTTCTTCTCAATTTACTTGATTAGTGATGCCATTTATTTAAAAAAGTAGTAAAGTGTCATTCCCATTTTAATTTTCTACAAAACGCATTTTTACAGGTGCGGTTATACTTATGCAAGGCACTGTATATCAATATTTATTCTAGTTCATATTCAAATTAATGCGTATATTATCTTTAAAAAATATAATTTTTTTATGGCATACATAATGAATTCAATGAAGTTTTGTTATTTGTTCTTTTTAATTATTAAAACTTAAAAAAAAAATGAGCGAACTAGATCCATCCCACCCATAGCGAAAAGCTATCTACGCCACTGACTGGTGTTAGAAAAGTGTCCTAAAATCAGAAAACCCTGCTGCAGTGGGTCTCGCAATTCTATCTGTCTGTCTTTTCGACTATAGCCTAAGCGGCTCGGCCGATTTTCTTTAAACTTGGTAGACATCTTTTTTTCTTTTTTTTAAGACCTAAAATACCGGCACCTGCCATACGAATTGTTTTCGAAATTTTGTAAATATTTTTTTTTCTCAAAAACTGTCGCACAGAATTTAAAAAAAATCATAAAATTTCATTTAGTTAAAGCTAGGTAATGGTTGAAAAACATTTTCCAAAAATTGGTTATTTTTGGTAGCCCCCCTGAAACCATTTTTTTATTTTTGATTTTCTCGAAAACGGTACAACAGATTTAGATCATTTTTTTATGGTAAATCTCCTCTAAAGTCTACATATTATTACATATTCATATTTTCATTTTTAATTTTTTGTATTCTCAAGAAAAAAATCAAATTTTTCTTTGGGAACTCAATATTTCGAAAACTCCATGCTCGATTTTTTTAAACCTTGATAAATAAAATTTTCTTAATATAATCTACAAGATTTGAGGAAAAAAATTTTGTACAAATACAAATGTTAAAAAATGGTTTTCGAAAATCGCATTTTTCTCGAAAACGGTTCCGAGAATTTTGATGCAAAAATTTTTCTTTCGTTTAATTTTTAGGATCTATAATTAAATAAGAAAACTTTTGAAATTAATATATTACTGACTGTACCTACCACAGAACGATTTTTTCGAATTTTGATTTTCTCATTATCGGCATAACGGATTTTAATGAAATTTCTTATAGAGAAGCTTCTAAAAAGTTTAAAAAACATTGCGTTTTTTTTAATTTAAAAAAAAATAAATAAATTTTTTTTGGAAAATTCAATATCTCAAAAATGGCTCAATATTTGTTTTAGAAATTTATTTTTTATTCGCTTTGTAATAAAAACTTTGAGCTGGCGTACCAAAATTTTTTCTTAAATAAACCAATATTTGCTTGAAGTGCCGCACAGATCACTTTTTCGGAAAACTGAGTTGAAGATTCAATTATACTAATTCTCTATCGTTTGGTGCTATCCTCGTTGCTCTATCTACATTTTTAACGAAGTTACAGAAAGCACTTTTGCTCTATAAACCACAAATTTTTGGGTTCTTTTGATGCTTATTTGCCGTATATCCAAAATTTATACAAGGTGGGACAATTTTTGTAGCAAAGTTTGAAAAACAAACGCTTAATGCTTAAATGCCCCATTACAATGGGCAATGGATATAGATCAAATTAAACTCAAATATATTTCAATTAATTAAAAAGAAAAGTGTGAAAAAATACCAAAATTTACTCTTACGAATGTTGAAGTATTTTTAAAACCAATTGCGAATAAAATTAAATTTTTTTTCTATGAAATTTTCTGGACCAATAATAATTTTCATAATTAAGTGTGAAAGTACTATATCATTTTCATACGTTTTTTATCGACTTAAAAATAATCCAATATTGCATAGCCACTAAATTAATATTACCTTTTGTTTTATGTTTTTATCACTCAAAGTAAAATTATAAAAATTAATAATACTAAAAATTTTAAATTTTTTTTTCACTATTTTTGCTTTCGTTGATTTCCGAATGTCAAGTGCATAAATGTCCTATATCCACAGGAAATTTGAAGTTTGGATTTCATAGATTTCGCATTCGTATGGAAGAGGGTTCTATATCCAATTCAGAATTTTTTTTAAACATTATTTTTTTTTTAAGAACCGTAACGTGTTTTGACATCACGACTTCAAAATATATAAAAATTCAAAAGTCGTAGTCACGTAAAAATGACGGAATTATTTTTCAAACCTTAAAATTCGTTTTATCAGGAATAATTTGTATGTATGTAACATATATGGGGCACTTAGGTATTCATCCGGCAATATTGTATGTGGATTAAATAATTAAATCTTTACAGTTGGATTGACTTTAAGATTAACCATCGCGGACTTGTTTCTTGAATTTTTGTGTTCAAGAGGATAGAAAAAACTTTCGGGATATTTCCACAATTCTTGTATTTTTCTCGTGTTTATCCCAATTTATTAAAGCGCTTAAAACTATGATTTTCAATCAAACAAAATGCCCTAGCTACTTCCTGTTCGGTTTTTATCAAACGCAGTAAATTTGTTATGTTCAGGAAAGAGGTCACATGTGACCCATTTTTCCGTTAACGAGGATTTTATGAAGTGTTTATTAAGAAATATTTATCTTGATTTCAAGAAAGCACGCATTTGAAGTTGTCATCAATAAATCAGTAAAGAAGCTTTTGGAAGTACCAACCAATAAAGATTTAACCGATTAACTTAGAGTCAATTTTTCGAATCTATAGCATTAGGATATAAATCCTAATTCTCAGAAGATTTGTTAGAAAAAACATAATAAACACAATAACTTCTGTTTAACTGCTTCCATTCTTCTAGGCCAATAAATCGATACCGATACAATAATATTTTAGACAAAAAAGATGTTTCATAATAAAAGTACTCGTAAGGCAAGAACATACGGTTGAAAAATATCGGTGGGTAGGGTAGTCTCTGAGCTTAAAAACATAATTGAAGGTTGTTGTGTTTCAGACGTCATTTTATCTTATATCTCAAGAACTCATTATATTCAAAAAAAAATTGAAGTTTTAGATTTAAGGCCACATTGTACTAAATGTTCTGTGGAAAACTGACTTAATGGTTTTTTTTTATTCCACCCTACAAACTGTAAGGAATAGACGATACCCACAGTACCAAACTTGTGACAATTGTTGGGTGCATTTTAAATGGGATCAATATAGCATTGCTGCAAGATTATTAGGAATTGTTCAAATTATTATTGGTCTTAAAAAAAGGTAGCAAAGTTGCTTCTTAACACTTCAGATCCTTTGATATAGTGAGTTTAGTGCAAGGTATAAACGAAATGACGATCTGCCAAAATTGGTCGCTTTGATACCAAAATCAACATTGCACCACCAACTGGAATCAGCAGTGAATGACTGATTTTATCAACAATTTGCTTACAGAATGGAATTGCACTCGCACTTGCTTCCTTTGGAATTGCAGATACATTGTTGGAAGGCGGTCGAACAGCCCATTCAGCGCTAAAATTGCCATTGAATATTCAAAGCAACGAAACTCCGACTTTCAAAATTTCGAAGAACTCTGCAATGGCAAAGGTTTGGCAGCAATGCAAGTTGATAGCATGGGATGAATGCATGATGTCACATAAAAAGCCTTTGAAGGCATTAGACAGAACTCTGACAGATCTGCGAAACAATCCAAACCGATTCGGTGAATCGATGATTTTGTTTAGCAGGAGATTTTCGTCAAACATTACCAGTTATTCCACGGTCTACACCAGCGTATGAACTGTGTGCATGTTTGAAGTCCTCCATTTTGCGGAAAAAAATTAAGATACTAAATTTGAGCAAGAATATGCATGTCGAATTGCAAAATGATCGATCTGGAGAAATATTTTCAAAATAACTCATTGACATTGGTAATGGTAAAATCCCTGTAGATGTTATGACAGGCTGCATTACATTTCCTGTCATTTTTGTCAGTTTACAGAATCAAAAACTGAGCTTATAGAAAAGGTTTTCCCAAACATCGCTCAAAAATACAAAGATCATTGTTGGTTGAGTGAACGAGCTATATTAGCTGCCAAAAACACGGTTGTAAACGAAATAAATTTTTGAATCCAAAATGAAATTGCCGGTGAATTAAGGACATACAAATCAGTTGATTGCACAACTAAACAAGATGATGTAGGCAATTATCCACCAGAATTTTTTAATACACTGGATTTACCAGGATTACCTTCCCATAATCTTCAATTAAAAGTATGATCGGTGGTCATTCATTATGTTACAAAATATCAACCAACCGCGACTTTGTAACGGCACACGGTTAGCAGTGAAAAAATTACTGAAGAATGTGATCGAAGCAACCATTCTAAAGGGAAAACATAAGGGAGAGGATGTGTTGATACTCCGCATCCCAATGGCCAATGGTACCAACTGACGTATCGTTAAAATTTAAAAGACTGCAATTTCCAGTACGGCTTGCTTTCACTATGACCATAAATAAACCACAGGGCCAGTCGTTGAGTGTTTGCGGCGTCAATCTGGAAAACCCATGTTTCTCTCAGACAGTTGTATGTTGCCTGCTCTCGCGTCGGAAAACCAACAGCTTTATTTATTTACGCGCCAGGTAATCAAATAAAAAATATCGTGTATGGTAAGGTATTACAATGAAAATACCACATTATTACTACTACATACTACTAAAGTCTTGCAATGTACAAAATAGAAAACTTATATATGTAAATAATCGTTGAAATACGAGCATGTTTTATTACTGCGAAGGGCCAATAACTTTTGATAGAACAAAGTCTGTCAGGGAGGTACTATTATCATAAAAAATCAATATTGTGTTGTTTTAGAGAAAATAGGGCAGAATATATAAATAAAAACTTAAAACTAAAACTTTCTGATGTCTTTAATACTATCGTATTATTTTTTTTCTTTAAGAGTACAACCCCGTTCACGTGTCGTGTAATATCAAAGCGTAGTAAGTTAACACTTTTGGTGAAATAAGTATAGAATCGAAAAAACAAAAATCCCTTTTGTTGAAAACCTTTTCCTAATCTTCTGGTTTATTGTTCTTTGAATAAATTTTGTTTGCCATTGATTTTATTGATTGACAAAACCGATTAGTCTGTCAGAGAACCGTGCATTTTTTCTTGCCATTCATCCATCAGTTCAACATTAGAAAAAAACCCAGAATTTCAATCGAAGAATAAGAAATTTATTCATGCTCAACTAATGCAATTTATTTGTTTGCATAGTTTAGTTTGCCTTTGCGCGCATATTTTCCGCCTTTTATGCAATTCCAATTCAAGAAAATTTATGAAAGAAGGAACTTAAACATAGCATAGGTATACCTTCATACAAAAAATCCACATCGAACAAGGATCAGATAAAAGTTGAATGGCATCGCACCACATCATCCATCTACAGTCCTACACACCTCCGCCATCATTTATATTCTTCCAACAATCTTTTCACCAAAAGGGAGCAATATGATGATGGCAGAGTGGGTATGGGGTGGCGTTGTTGGGTCGGATTGAAGGGATTATTTTCTCCGATCAAATTCATAATCGCCAAACGTGAACAAAGGATTAACAGGATAACAGAATATGAAGACGAAGACGAAGAGAAAGACGGAGGAAGAAAATAATCCACCCTCGCATTATTGTCAAGACCGCAGACTGTCAGCATGGTATGAAGTCTTAATCCTGGTCGTAGGATATTATTTGCACCTAAAGCAGTTCCTTTAATAATTATGGCCAATTATACATTTGCTGGTGAAGCAAAAATAATTGCATGGCATGTCTTGTGAGAGTTGGTGTATTGTGTGTTGGATTCCTAGGGGACAAGCACTACACATAGGTAATTAACTCCCAATCCCAACACTAACGTCAATGCACTCTACTGAATTGACAGCCACATACATACATGGTTGAGGTACGTAGGGATGCAGGGCATCGGGGGTACACAGTATAACTGCCATATCAAGAGGGATTTTGGTCCCCCCGCCCGTCCATTGTCGCGTCATCTCATTATTTCATGCTTGAAGCATTGACAATGCAATTAAACAGTCAAACTATTCATTATTGTCCCTTTTGTGTTAATCTGGTTAGATACGGATTTCAGATCAAATGAATTCAATTACACCGTAGAAATGTGTAGAAACGCTTTAATAGTGCTATCGCAGAGGTGAAGATTGAGTGTTTGGTGTAATTGCATCAGCAGTTATCGATACTCGTACACCAAGTATTGACAGTTGAGATTTTTTTTTAATTTGATTTACTTGACGAAATCGTAAAGGGATTCTCATAACAATGAAAAAGAATATTGAAGAAGAAGTCTATGCGAGGGATGAGAGGAATGTTGTAGGGAAATGCCAATTGACCATAGATGCTGAAGAACTGGAGTAAGTTCAAGTAGGAATGATATAAGATTTCGTTGGATCATGTAAAATTTGTCAACTTCAAATTATGTGTTCCTGTTGAATATGTCGATTATCTTTTGAATGACTCATCGATTTGGCCTTATGCTGTCAAGGTTAAACCATTTGTTGACCATCCAAAAAACAGAACAGCTGCCTCGAAAGCGATAGAAGAAACATGACTCTCAACAATGTGGATTTAACTAAAGATGGTGTTTCAAGAGCAAATGATGTATCTGGTGCTTTATTGACTTCATCGAATTCATATAATTTATCAATTTATTATCAAAATACTGGTGGTTTAAGAACTAAGTTAAATCAATTATTTTTATCTCTTTCTTCAGAATTATATGATATCGTTATATTTACCGAAACTTGGTTAAATGAAAATTTTCTAACTACTGAAATTTGTAATTCGTCTTATACTATTTTTAGAAAAGATAGATGTTCACAAAAAACAGGTTTAGAGCGTGGAGGAGGAGTTCTTATAGCTGTTAGATCGAGCCTATCTTGCAAACTTGTAGATTTAGAATCTGATTCCTCCGCTAATAATAATTTGAATTACGATATTGATCAATTAATTATTAATGTTTTATTGTGTAATAAAGAAGAACTTTTTGTTATGTGTAGTTATATACCACCAAGAAGTACTATCGATCTATATGATATACATCTAAGTAATTGTAAAAACATTCTAGAAAATCTTTCTAGTTCTCAGCATGTTTTTTATGCTGGAGATTTTAATTTAAGTGAAATTAATTGGATCTTTGATCAGGATGAGAAATACTTAATCCCTTTCAATATAAATACTGATTCTGAGGCACTGTTAGTAGATTTTTTCAGCCAATTTGATATTATTCAAACTAATAACTGTCATAATGATTTCGGTCGTATACTTGATCTAGTTTTCGTCGATAAACAATTTAATGTCGATGTTGAAAAATGTTTGCTACCAATGCTTCAGAACTCAGTCCATCATTGTGCATTAGAGGGAAATCTTACTTTCTATAGCTATTTAAAAAAGAGCAATTTAGTTCATTCAAAAGTTGTAAATTGTTTTGAGAATGCTGACTTTGATGCAATAAATGCGTACCTTGCCTCGTTGTCTTGGGGGGATATCATGAATCAACCTGATTTAAAGAATGCGTACAATACCTTCAAAGATATAATTAATAACACTATAGAACGTTTTGTTCCCAAAAAAACAATATCGTGTAATTCGAATCCTATTTGGTTCAATAAAAGGTTGTCGCGTCTTAAAAATAAGAAAAATAAAGCCTATAAGAGATACAAATCTAATAAAAGTAATCAAGATCTTCATAATACGTATCTTGCATTGCAACGTTTGTTTGATTCTCTTAATTTAGAGTTATACAATGATTATATTACTTCTACTGAGATTAAGATCAAAAATGATAGTGGCCATTTCTGGAAATTTATTAACTCCAAACGAAAAAATACAGGCCTTCCAAATTGTATGAGTCACGCAGGAAAAATTTCAAGTGATATATTAGAAATATGCAATCTTTTTGCCAAATACTTCGAATCCGTCTATACTAACGAAACACACACTCAAAATCTTCCTAACATACCTGAAAGATTTAGTATGGGTTACCTTCATATCGACGCTGATGAAGTTTTAGTTGCCTTGAAGCAAATAGAAACTTCAAAGTCGGCTGGACCGGATGGTTTTTCACCACTTTTTTTAAAAAATGCAGCAAACTCTCTAGCCGAACCACTTACAATTTTGTTTAATAAGTCATTGGTTAATGGCTTATTTTTGAAGGAATGGAAAATTTCCTATCTTACACCAATTTTTAAGGCTGGGTCCAAGCAAATCATTTCAAATTACAGACCAATTTGCAAAATTTCAGTTATCCCAAAAATATTTGAAAAAATCATATGTGATAAAATACTTTTCGTTGTCCGAGAGCATGTATCGATCTTTCAACACGGCTTCATACCAGGAAGATCTACAGCAACTAATTTAGCTATCTTTGTCAATCATATAATTTCGAATTTTGAAAGCTACTTACAAACCGATATCATTTTTACCGATTTTGCTAAAGCATTCGACAGAGTAAACCATAAGATTTTATTCCATAAACTCGCTTGTCTTGGCTTTCATTCTAATTTACTGAAATGGATCGAATCGTATTTAACTGGTCGAGTTCAAATCGTGAAAATCGATACAAGTTTTTCTGACCCTATCTATGTGCCTTCAGGAGTTCCCCAGGGTAGCCACATTGGACCATTGCTATTTCTTTTATTTATTAATGATATATCAGATATTTTTATTCATTCTAAATGCTTGCTTTATGCCGATGATCTGAAGCTCTATAGAAAGATTGAATCCTTTCATGATTGTTTACTCCTTCAAGATGACTTCGAAAGACTCTCGCAATGGTGCGACATAAATTCCCTTCATCTGAATTTATCTAAGTGTCAGGTTCTAACCTGTTCTCTTAAGAAAATCTGGATTAATTACAGATATAATTTGAATAATATTAACATAGAAAGAATTTCTCAAAAAAAAGATCTGGGCATAATTCTAGATGATAAATTATCATTTAAGCCCCATATAGATCATATTATAAGCAAAAGTAATTCTATGCTAGGCTTTATTAAAAGAAATAGTCGTGAGTTCTCAGATTTACTAACTCTTAAAACAATTTATTTTTCACTGGTCCGTTCAGTTCTAGAGTATTGCTCTATTATCTGGAACCCTTATTACAATAATGCTTCGGATAGAATAGAAAGAGTCCAAAGGCGATTTTCCAGATACGCTATCCTTAAACTTAATTATTGGAATAGTGATTTACCGAGCTATAATGCGAGATGCTTATTAATGGGAATCCAAACTCTCGTTCTTCGAAGAAAATATTTCTCTATTATGTTTGTTCGTGATGTGTTTTCTTATCGTATTAAATGTTCATCTCTTTTAAATGAATTGGGTCTCCGTATCCCCTCAAGAAATATAAGGGTAACAGCTTTGTTTTTCGTTCCTTTTCATCGGACTAACTATGGTTACAATGAACCAATTACAAGATGCATCAAAGAGGTAAACTCAGTTTGTATGTTAATTGATATTTTTGAGAATTGCTCAAGAGTTGCTTTTAAAAATAAACTGTTGAATGTATTAGCTAATCTTTAATCTAAAATTGTTATATGTATTTATAAATTTCCTATCTACATTTTCTTTTTTATTGTTAAATCTTTATCAATATTAATTATTTATTCTAGTCTGTAAGAATTATTTCTGATTGACTAATAAACTAAACTAAACTAAAA